>OZ020184.1:20548224-21058647 GCA_963971135.1 Stenus bimaculatus
CAATTATCATAGAGTCGGGTGATATTGAAAAACAAAATGAACATTACAACATTTATATGAAACATTTTTTGATAAAACTAATATTAAAAAAGTTACAGAATTATGCAAGACTTTTCCGCACCCTGCATTATCATATTTTTTCCAATATTAATTTTAATAATTAATTTTAATATTATTGACTTAGTGACGTTTAAATCATAATTAGCAAATGAAGGGTACAACCACCCAAGTCAATTTTTGTCAAAATTGCGTTAGCACTAACATCTTGTTCAAAACTTTCTGTGGTGGGATTTTGTTTCTACGGCGGATTATAAAACTCGCCAAAACATCATTATTTGTTCAAAGAGAATAATGTAAATTATGATGAATTGGCGGAAAACGAAGACGAGGCGAGATTAAATTTTCATTATACAGGGTGTCCCATTGTTATGAACTTTTATCTCAAAAACTAGAGTTTGTTTTTTTTTAATAAAACTTGTTTGCTTTGAAATGGGTAATATAATACAAATTTTGATTTGCTATTTTAAGTATGTTTTTAAGGTCATTTCAAGGTCTACTTTGATTTTTTAAATAGGTGTTTAACAAATACTCTTACATTCATTTTGAGATTTTAATCGAGTGTATAACAAATTTCCTCTCAACATACTTTCTGTAAAATCCTAACCCACCTCCGAAATTTAACATGGCATTTCTACGTTTGAAGAATAGAGGAATAATTATTGAAGAAAACACAACAGATGTTTTAGCTTTTATTAGATTTAATCCACAAAATAGCATTCGATAAATTTCAAGAGAAAGTGGTGTAAGTAGCAGGCCTTATTTTAACGTGCAGCTGGACACAAAAGTGTGTATTCAGCGACCGTGATGAAAAATTTAGAGACGTCGTTATCGTTAATCACGTGATTAAAAAATATTTCTTCATAAGAAATATTTTCTTAAAGACGTGATTAACTTTAACGACGTCTCTAAAATTTTCATCACGGTCGTTGAATACATGCTAAAGTGTGCATTTTAAACTGTGCAGTTGGAATCTTAAATTTGTGCAGTTAATCTGCGATTCCACTATTCAAAATAATCAAAAAGAATCAAAATTCGAAGGCAATAGATTTATCAGTAATTTCTTTCAAAGTGTTTCAGTACAGCCTTCTTGCTTTTGATTTAAAAAGTCACTGAATAATATAACTTTAATAAAATTTGTATTCCACACCTTTTCCAATTGATTTCAGAAAGCATCAATTGAGAACATAAGCACATTCAAAAAATGAAATTGAAAATTTCTTTGAGTTTTAAAAGTGCCTTTGAACCGAATATGTCTAGTTTTCACTTTAACTTTTTTCCTAATTAATTGGTATCATAATTTGGCAAAGATATTTCCTGAAGTTTAAATAAATTATAAAATTACATTTCTTATTATTAAATTCTCCAAAATTTTAAGATATCTAAAAAATCTGATGTCCAAAAAATTTGTTTGAAATTTCCCATATCCAAAACAAAAAATGAATAGAAAAAATACCTAACATATTGAAGAAATTTTAATAATCGCTGATTACCCAATTTTATTATAATAACCGGTACATACTTACTTTAAACGATATCTTTGAAAACATTTATTGCTTCTACTAAAAAAAATATTTTTGGTTCATACCCACTTATTATTCTGATGGTCTCAATTGGAATTCAGATAAATCAATTTGATTTTAGACAATTTTAGAATCATCAGATAGAGTCAATTTTAAAAAAATGAAGAAGCCAAGAGTTTTTATCGAGGATTGTGAACGTAAACCACAACAGAGATATACCGGGTGGAAATGAAACTAGAGCCACACCTGGTATTTCTTTATTTATGGAAATAAAAAATTAAAATTTTAGTATATTATATGATCTAAGAAAACAAATCTTATGGATCTAATAAATTTTTAATTTTACTTCCGGTTTATCAGGAAATGGCATCCACTTTCTTATTTTAAATATAACCCCCTGATTTTTTCTACGTAAAATCAAACATTGGTTAATTTTAAGTATGTTTATGACAAAAAAATGTTTTTTTCAAAACTTTAAGAAAAAAATTTGAATTTTTTTTGTTAAAAAATTTGAGTAAAACATACAAAAACTATTTTTAAACATACATATGGGATATCACAGTAACCGGAAAAAAAACCTCTATTTAATTAGGGTGTGGCCCTTATATCATCCTATTTAAAAAAATAAAGATATTTCCAAAAAACGCTTCTTGAAAATTAAAAAAAATAATATCTCAAGAATGGTGAAATAAATTTTATAAATTACAATTTATTTTACGTATATGTATTATTTAAAAATAGTTTTTGTAGGTTTTACTCAAATTTTTTACCAAAAAAAAATTCAATATTTTTTCTTAAAGTTTTGAAAAAAAAAATATTTTTGTAATAAACATACTTAAAACTAACCAATGTTTGATTTTACGTAGAAAAAATCAGGGGGTTACATTTAAAATAAGAAAGTGGGTGCCATTTCCTGATAAACCGGAAGTAAAATGAAAGATTTATTCGATCCATAAAATTTGTTTTCTTAGATCATATAAGATATCAAAATTCTAATTTTTTATTTTCATAAATAAAGAAATGCCAGGGGTGGCCCTAGTTTCATTTCCACCCGGTATACCATTAATCGAAAATGTGCTTTGGCAATTTAAAAATTCACCAATAACAATATTACGCTTAGGTCCATATTCACCAGTGTTAATCCCAATTGAAATAATATATTCTAAGATTAAAGCAGTATTATTAAAAGACAAGACAACTACGGATTTCTCCTGTTATGGCTCCTGGTATCATGGAGAAATGGTGATATACTTAGAATCAATTATTGGTGAAGCCAAAAATACAATTGTTGGTGGTGATTGTACTCATGCAGCACAACACACTACAAGAGATAAATTGATGCAGCTACTTTAGCAATGGGAGACATGGATGTTGGTGGCTAATCCAAAATTTCTGCGAAAAAATTTACTTTGAGTGTAACATAATAATTTTTCTTAAATGCACTAATTGATAATTCTGAAATACAATTAATACTTTTTAGAAATTAAATTGTTTTTTTTTCTGAAATACAATTATTGATGCTTACTGAAATACAATTCACGTTTCTGAATTATAATTGATGATTTCAGAAATTGAATTGATCCCTTTTTTATGTATATAGTTTTTAATTTAACAAATAATGAGGAAGAAAAACGAAAAAAATAATTGATATTTTTATATCTTATATTTTAGAAATCATAATTATAAATAAGCGTTTGAATTTTTAGAAAACTAGTCCCACTGCTTCAACTACGCGATGTATTCTGACGTCATTTCTTCCGAACGCTGTCCGTTCCGTACACGCGTATAGTGCACTTGATTGTTTCTAAGCGTTTTAATAGTTATTATCTTTTAATACTCTGATAAAATATTACTATTAGTTATTAATTAAAGTAGGAGAATTATTTATTAATTTAAAATTTACATCTTTATAATTTTTTACTTATGAAATTTCACTTTAAATGTTATACAACTTTAGTGTAGTTTTTACAAGTGTGTAGCGGTTCAAATTAAAAATTTAAAAGTTAATTATTTTGGGTTGTAGTATAAAGAAATAAGAAAAAAATAAAAAAAATTCAAGGCAGTACGACTTTTTTTTCAAAATATATGAATTTTTATATAAAATATGGCTTTCTAACAAATGAGTAAAGGTGTATTGTAAAACATTCATATTTCGCCTAATAACTAAAATTAAAAAACGAAAATTCGTACAGATAAGTTTGTAAAAATTATCGATATTATCTTATTAAATTTTTTAAAATTTAATTATTTTTTAAGGTACATTACCTAGAAAAATTTTGTTTTGTTTGAGTTTTTGGGGTGTAACATTTTTTTGGGGGTGTAGAGGGCAAGTGACCACCTACATTTCATCTATTTTCTATCATCTTTCATTTGCGGGGTCGATTTTGAAAAGATTCGAAAAAATATTTTTTGAAATATTTTTAAGGCTTAAAATTTTTCATGGAAATCGATTTTTATTGTTTTTCTCGAAAACTATAAAAGTTAGCGATTTCAAATTTTTACCAAAGGTAAACACCATGGATAGACACGTTTTAAAAAACATTTGATTAAAATCGGTTAAACAGTTTTTTTGGAAAAAATTGGCAAAGTTTTGGCAAAATTTTGGTACAAATACGGGCCTGGACGACGTAATTTTATACCGAAAATTAAAATTTTCAGAGAATTTGGTGGGGGAGGTAACGGTGCGAATTTTAAGCTATTGCTCGTCCCGTCGGTTAGAACAGATTAGAAGATATTAATTATTTTGTGAAAAGTGAAAAATTACAGACCGCAATTTTGGTTCCAAACGGAGATTTTGCATATTTTTGCTACATTTTCGGCCATAACTCGATAACGAAAGGAGATAGCGAAGTGCTTCTTTTTTTTCGTAAAGTGGACCATGAAAGCTTTCAGAAAATGTACATTGCGTTAGGGTAGAATAAAATTTGAGGGACTGATTAAACCGAAACTCGAATAAAAATGCGACTTTTTTAAACGCGATCTTAAAAAATTTAAGATTTCGTTGTTTTTCAAAATTTAAGAAACTTTATGCGTGGGCGGTTTTAATACCAAGAGTAGATTTATCAGAATTTTTAAAAATGAAAATCCGTTAAAAAATAGGCCGACGGGAGCCGCCGACCCCTAAATTCAACATTTTTACATTTTTACGCCATAACTATTTAACCTCGCAAAATTTAAAAATGCACTATGCTCATTACAGCACAAATATTATTGTTCTTTGATAATCTGATGTAAAATTGAGAAAATTTTAAAAATTGACGGCTGCAGAGGGTCAGCTATTTTATTAACTTTCCAGGGGTAAAATATAATCGTGCTGATTTTTTCTCGCATAAATAATAAAGAAAGAAGGGAAATATAAAACATTGGAATATTATACACGGTCGGGATCATAAGTTACGAATTTTCAAAGTCGGCGTCGAAAAAGCACTAATTTCAAACTACAAATTCGAGAGCGCCAAAAGTACAGAAAAAATTAAGATATCAAAAAAGTGCTCGTTTCCTGATGTAGCGCGGTATGTAGATGACAAATCAAGAAACCGCGATTTTTTTTTACCTGCCGATTTTCTAATCGAAGCCGCACACTTTTAGCACTTTTGCCGACCGTATAACCCGCGCGAGGCGACTAGGAAGTAATGACGTCACTCAGCTCGCAAGGAAAAAAGTAGCGACGCGCTATTTCATAAACTTTGTTTATTAATTGCGAAGCCATTTTAAGTGCTATACTAAAAATTCAAATTGCAAAATTCAAGTTAAAAGGTACTCTTTTATATAAAATTATAAAAAAAATGGTTTACAGACTCATTAACTTAAAAATTTCAAAAATGAAGAAACGGTATTTAATTACTTAGTCATAATATTGTCTATTGTATGACACACTTGTTCAAAATCATAAAATAAATTTTTACAATAGAAACAAATTTATTTTATTTTTTATTAAATTTCTTAAAAACATGAAGGACAATGAAAAAACGTTTTCGCCAAAATGTGTTTCTTATTCGGCGTAGAATAAGATTATTTATTAAACAACATAGGTTTGTATTTCAGAAAACAAAGTAGACCTTGAAATTACCTTCAAAATATACTGAAAGTATAAAAATTTGTATTATGTTGCACCGTTCAAATCATACAACTCTTATTAACAAAAAACTCTAAGAGGCTCAGTTTATGAGATAAAAATTTAAGTGAGACACCATATACAGGGTGTTTCTAAGCATGTGCCCTTAAGTAAACTAAAGGAATAGATTATTAGCCTGTTTGAAGATAAAAAGAAAGAATTAAATTTGTCACCACAATGCTCCACTTTCGAAGGTATAACCCATGAAATCTGCAAGAGTTGAATGAAATCATCACAGCAAAAGTTAGGGCAATTGAAATCGACTTGTTTGAGGCGGTGATGCGAAATTTTGAGGAACGACTACAGCAGTGGATTACACAAAACGGACGTCTCAACTACCTGATATCTTATTCAAAACATAATTTAACTTTTTCAATGTTAAATGGTAACATCTAAGTTTTCATTTTTCGTAATTAAAATTTAAAAAAGTTAAAAAGTACCTGCGTTATTCTTACTTCAAAGACGCCTTACTCTGTAGTATATTACGTAATGTGTGCAGAAAGTGATAAATTTCGTGAGAGTGAAAATAGAGCCGAGCGAGGCGCCAGCCAAGTGAGGATATCAAACGAGCAATTTGTTTTTTGGTTAATAACTTTTAATCTACTGTGCATAGAATTCCTTTTTTAATTTTCCAGTACTTAATTAAAGGTCCTCAAGAACGTCATTTTAGGAACACTTTTTTTTAACAAAATATAAGAAATTTAAATAGGCTTTAATTAAACTTATCACAAATTGAAAAAAATATGCAATAAAAAAGTTGACTTTCTATTTAAAAAAATAATTAGTAGTAGCCGAATATTTTAAATTTTATGGCAATGAGTGCTCTATTGTTTAAATTAATAGAAGTTTTTCTGTCCCATCCCATCAATTCATTGAATTTTTAGACAACCTGTATATTGTAACCCTGGGTGAAATATTTATATTTACTTTTGAACGTAAATATGATATAAATTGCTAGTTTTAATAGTCTTTTCTCCTACTGCATTTTAATATCTTAGATAACATGTTTTAAATTATTAATCGTAAAGTAGTGCCAAACCCAAGCGGTGAGGTTTAATTAGTTTTAAACACCACCCGCGGCCCACAAACTTCTTTGAATTTGTTCTAACTTACTTCTTTAGTGCAAGGAATATTGAAAATCTGCATTTATTTAATTAAAAATTTGCAAAAAAGCACTTTTATTACAAATAAGTATTAATACTATAATCAAGTTTGATAATACATACCTTAAAATATTTTATAATGCGCAATATACAGGGTCTGGTAAGGGAAACTAGGATCACCTCTATAATTTATTTATTAAAATAAAAAACTTAAAATGTATGCTTCAAGAAAGCTCACTTTATGCACTGTTTTTTTAATATCATTTTGGAAATAACATCTTTTTTATAATGTACGTAACACCTAATATTTTTTGTTCTTAAGGCCATTTTAGACGGGCCTATTTTGTTGTTTACGCAATGTGCATTTACATCTGAATCGATTTGGGAACAAAATTTTGGTAACAAAATATGCCCGTCTAAAATGGTCTTTATTTCAAAAAATTTTTAAAAGAAGAATATGTTTATGGTGATTTTATATAGGTATCTTTTTGAATTTTTTTATCTTTTTTGAGAAATTTTCCAAATAACTCGCTTTTTGATGCAAAGATGCCGGGTAATTGGGTTTTTCAAAAAGAATTATTTGTACCCTATATCCGGAGTCAAATCATATGTAAATACACTTGCCTGCTCTTTTTTAATTTCTGGTATGAAAAAAATGAAAAAAAATACGAAAAATGGAAATGCTATTATTAACTAAATGATAATAAAATCTGATATTATGTAACTATAATTTATTAAATTGAATTTATAGTTATTATTGAGAAAAGAAAAGATAGAGACTCGTATTTATAGATTAGTATAAACCTCAAATACATATGTATATTATCTCAAAAATAAGTGTCCCAAATTAGTAGTTGCCAATATTAATTAAAAATTCTTGTGTATAAGTATACTGGGTAAGTTGATGAAATTAAACAACGAAACTTTAGGAGCGGACGTCTTATCAATTTCAATTAAACACTTATTTTTTAATGTAGCATTTATTCTTTTGTTTCTAGTGTAATTTATTTTAGAAGATAAGTATGTGTGTGATGATTTTTTTAAATTTTATAGCGATTATTTTGGTATAACAAAAAAATGTGGTGTTACATATAAAAATATAAAGTTAATGTTATTTCCGGTAAATCCGGTAGTGATATTAACAAATTTAGAGCATGTAAGGTGTTTTTTTTTCAACTATACAATATGGTCAAATTTCAAATTAATAATTTCATAAATAAAGAAATTAAAAAGGTGACACATGCTTCGTTTATACCTAGTATACTACGTTTTCTTGAACATAAAACAGTGAAATACAAAACGTTTTCAGTCTTTTACAATGTTTGTTCTGAGATTTTTGGTTTGGGTGAGGTTAAAGTAACGCATAAAATTCAATTCAAAATTCATGACTACTTTATTAATTGTTATTTTGAAAAACGATTAAAGGTGCGTCGCCGTCGCCTTGTTTCTGAAAAGTTTTATTTTGATCTCAAAAAAACATTTTCCCGGTTGACATAATTTTTTTTTAAATTTGTTATAGCATAAATACCTTACTAAAAATGCTCTACAGCAGTACCAAAAAGTTTATACTAGCGCCATCTAGATGTAATTAAAGAAATATTAAATATCATTTCAAAGAATAGTCTAAAGTATCGCATAAAATTCATTACTACCTTATTATTAGGAATTTTCAAAAACGATGAAAGAGGTGTCGTATTATTTTTAAAAACTTTATTTTGAACTTAAAAGAAAAATTTTTAAAATTGACATGGGGTCACTATGATGTCATCAAAATTTTTAATTAGGCTTAGATATATAGGTACTATCTTTTTGGTATTGTTGTATACACTCTTATTGTATAGCAAGGTATTGTTTTATGCTATAAAAATCATATTAACCTATTAAGAAATTTTTGATGACGTCATGTAGACCGATAATTTTTTTCTTTTAAGTTTAAAATAAAGTTATTTATAAACAATTCGATACGTCTTTCACCTTTTCTTAACGACGTCACGTCAATCGGGAAATTTTTTCTAAGGAGTTCAAAACAAAGTTTTTCAAAAACAAGGCAACAAGCCTTATCATAATGAAAATGATTAGAGAAAAATTATGTGTGATCCACAAAAAATTATTCCGATGGTAAATATCATTCTGAACAAAAAGGTTTTATGGACAACTAACTTTGCTATTTGGTTTGCATGTCATATGTTGTATTGGTGTCATTAAAGATCCACATAATAAACCCTGGTATCAATAAAATAGTAGATATCGTCTATCATAAAATCAGACTAAAATTTTATTGAAACACAAATTCACATACAGTGCATTGTCGATGTTTGGCTAACACACTTGGCTTTCTCAAAGCACAAAAAAGAGCACGACATATACTACTACATTAACTAAGAACGTAATTAAATTATTTTTGATAAATAATTCTCCACTTTATAGTATGTATCAGAATTTTCATTCTATCCAAAATCATGTGGTTATTTTTACCCCAAATTTAACATCATTCCGTAATACTGTTATAAACAGATCCTTCCTTAATTCATATTAGATTAGATTGGATTAGATAGAATTAGATAGGAGGGCGATTGGCGACCATTTTGAACTTTTGTTCAACCCCTACTCTAGTGAAATCTTGGGATATCTAAATGCTTAATAAAGCTAATTAGATCCTTAGGAGGCATAGCCTTCATTTCGTCTCGAATTAGTGTTGTCCAGCCAAAGTGATCAAAGCTAATGCGTCGCATTCGCAAATGGTGTGCTCCGAAGTTTCATCTTCCAGACCACCGAATCTGCTTGTTTTAATTTCTGACTTGCCCATTTTGTTGAAATGATACCCCAATGGGTACTGTCCAGTTAAAAGGCCTGTGATGAGCCTCAGTTTCGTTCCAACTTAGGTCAAGAAGCTTTGTGGCTTTCTTGGGCGAGTACTCAATGAATTTCTTCGCCTGTCTTGAACCCGGAGTATGACTCCAGTGGTACATTATACATCCCTTTCCCAACGTATGATCTCCTCCCCTAAACGTGTCTTGTTCAGCCCATAGAAAGGTTCTGGATCGGTCGGTCGGTCAATGTGTATATTTGTGCTCCCAAAGGAGACTCAAAAGTCTCCTTCGTAAGCACTCCTGGGCACATAATTCCACAGCCAGTGTTACTGCCTGCGTAATGGTTGGGGAAGTTTCCAAGCCCATGGAAACTCTATAGCTGGGTCCATATATCCCTATACCTGTTCCTCTATTGGATTTGGATCCGTCCGTGAACGACAAGGATGCCTTGGGATCCAAGTGATTTAACGTGTGTTTTACCATTTGGCGTTCTTGGACAACCACTTCAAACGGAGTCTCAAAGTCAAAACTCTCGGCATTATATCCGTTGGTTTAGTTGTGAAGTCTGGTTCCAGAGATTCCAGAATCTTCAAGTTGCCTTGCAGGTTTCCACTTTTAAGGTTTTTGTTTTGGGAAATTCTTAAGGCAGCTAGCAGGTCCTCCTTCCGTACCTGCAGATGCAGTGGAGAAAGGTCCAGCGTTACCTCCATGGCTGCCGAGGGGGTGGTATCCATAGCCCCTGTGATTCCCAAGCAGCTTATTATGCGTGGTAGTTTCTTTCGCTTTCGTCCACCTCACCAAGGAAGCATATGTGACGGTGGGTCTCACCACCGTGGTGTATAACCAGTAGGTCATCTTTGGTTGGAGTCCCCGTGTTTTTCCGACGAGTTTGTCGACATGTGGATTTCAAGTCAACTTGCTATCTAAGAGAACTCCGACATACTTTGTCTCATTGGAAAAGTCGGTTGTTTGTGAATTTAGGTGAGGCGTTTGTAGGTTTAGTGTCCTCCGCCTCGTAAATGGAATGATAATGGTCCTGCTTGGTTGACCGTTTAGTTCTTCCCCTTTACACCAGTTGCTGATTATATTTAAGGCATTTTGCATCAGGGCCGATAAGGTCCTTTCATGTTTGCGTTTTATAATGACTGTTAGTTAAGTCGTCTGCATATCCGAGCGCATTGTAGCCGTTGCTGTTCAGCCTCTCCAGAAGGTCCTCAAAGACGATGGACCACAACATGGGTGATTCATATATGGTCGCCAGTCGTAAGTTATTTATTATTGTTAATCTATTTATTGTTTATAATTTATTTTATTGTAATATAAATTACATAATAGTTAATATATAATTATTAATATTATAACAATATTATAACAATATTTAAATACCTTTGAAGTTCTAGTGGTATTTTCAATAAAGCATGCAATGGGCGATGTTCAAAAATGGCTGTCACGCTTGGTCTCATAGGTACTAAATTTAAAAACTTTTATAAGTTGGCTATTCATTAACTATGATTAAAACAATGTAATAGATATTGTTGTTTCTGTACCTTAAATTAATTGGTCTAAGAATACAAATAATTGGTCTAAGCAGAACATTTCAAAATTGTATTGATTTTTACATCAAATTGCCGTAACATCTAAAGGAGTCCACGGAAACTGTTTTGCTCGGAATAATATTTATCCTCCAAGAAAAGGGGTAATTAATTAGAAATGTTTCTCCCTAAAATCTAAAATCTACTCATCCCATCACTTTTCTCCAAGCTCAAGTAAAATACCAAAACAAGGGCTTGTGAAGTTTTCGTTGGACCACCCTACGGTATACATTAAATTAAAATTGAGAAAAAAATAAAAACCTTTTGTTATACCCAAATTTTCAAAAATTTAAAGCAATAAATTTTCTTTTTAGTTATAAAATAATTTTATTTTTAAACAAACAATTAGTAAATGTTCGAAATGTTTTCCAGAATTTTCCAAACAGAAATGCAGTTTCATAAAAAATATATTTATTGCCATTTTCCGATTAAATTAAATTGTTCATGAAAACCAAAACATCTTACCTTCAATTTTTTGTTCAGTATTTAATAATTTGCCAATTAGAAAAATATGTTTTGGTGACGAGGGTTAATTTAAAATTTTTTAAATTTATTTATTGCAATGAGTATTTATTTTTTTTTTCTTTCAAACGAATCTTTCAATTTTAATTTAATTTATACCTTTGAATTCCAATTATAAGCAGCTTTTAAATGATATATTACTCAACCCCTTTTGCCATTTAAGAAATTTGAGGGTTAACGTCCCCGCTTAAGGGAGCGACGTAAGAGTGCTTAAATCGGTGTTATAATGTGTTCCCCTTAAAATAACATCCACGTGTTCGGGTATTTTTCTGAAAAAAAATAAGCTATCAAATAATCAACATTTGAAGTTTTCAGTGAGACACCCTGTATATAATTAATAAATACTTTAGGATACACGTCTATATTTAATACGAGAATGTAACCAACTATCTGTTACCAGTGCTCTTACCCAAACCTCATATAAGCACTGCCTATTTTCTTAGTTTTCGAAATGATGAACTAAATACGGTACGGAACACAAAGTATGCCGGGTGGCCCAACTAACAGTTCCCACCCAGGTTATTTTGAAAACGACTAATTTTTGAAAAAAAACCTGAAACCGGTCAATTTTTATTTGGTGGGGGACCAATTTTTATGGTAACGCTATGGACTACCCCTCACCCAGTTATTCAGGGAAACTACCCCTTCAGATATCTTAAATGGCAATAGGGGTCGAGTGATACATCATTGTAAAGCTCCTACTATTCTCTATACAGCTGTCATATTTTTTTTAATTTGATGGAATATTTGAGAAGTTATAGCATTTTCACGTTAGACATGTATAACGTGTTTTTAATAGGTGACATTGGCTAAAAAGGCCTTGAAAGCTTGATTTTGTTAAAAATAATTACAACCATACTTTGATTCCTCATCTAATAAGGATTCACCGGTTTCAGAGTCTTTTTTCAAAATACTTTTAGTTCCCACCCAGATTATTTTGAAAACAAGTAATTTTTGAAAAATAGCCTGAAACTGATCAATTGTTATTTAGTGGGGGACCAAAGTATGATTGTATTAATTTTTATTGTAACTTTTAACAAAATCAATGTTTAAAACACTTTTTATCACATTTTACCTGTTAAACGCGTTTTACATGTCTAACGTGAACTTGTCAAATATTCCATCAAATTAAAAAAAATATGACAGCTGTATAGAGAATAGTACGAGCTTTGCAAAGATGTATCACTCGACCACTATTGCAATTTAAGATTTCTGAAGGGGTAGTTTCCCTGCAAAACTGGGTGAGGGGCACCCTTGCGTTACCATAAAAATTGATCCCCCACCAAATAAAAATTGACCGGTTTCAGGGTTTTTTTTCAAAAATTATTTCTTTTCAAAATAACCTGGGTGGGAACTCTTAGTTGGACCACCCTGTATAAACACTACGTTATGACATAGGTTGAAAGGCTACCAATTCGGAAAACAAAGCGCCCGTATCGGACTGGTGGGAACTAACGAATTTCGATTCATTGCGCATGATCGAAAAATCAAAACAATCACCGACGAATGTAATTTGTCAATGTTATTTCGCGTCATGAACGAAAATTGACGAGTGGTTTCGAGAGCACCCGATAAAGTATAAGTAGCGCCCCTAAACTTCTTGGTGGCGAACTATTTCGTGTTTCCAGCGATTTATATGGAATTAGGACCTCTCACTCTTCTATTCTCTTTGGTACGGAATGGTTGATGTCTATTTGGATAGCTGTGTTGAAATTCTCGTGCTGCTTGTGTAGAGTTTCCATTACAAAACTCATATATTCAGTCGTAAATTTATACATTTTTATTCTAAACATTATTTAAAAAATCATTTGCGATGGTAACAAAAACAATTTCGACTTTTTTCATTATTAAAGAGAACCTTGTTTAGTATTGATTTCCATGGCAAACATGATCTTTTTTCCTATAATTAATTAGATTCTATTAAAACTTTAAACCTCCCATAACTCGAAAACTAAAATAAATCGGACATATTATGTTCATAGGACTCAAAATAGTATCAGGGGGGCTATTTTCGTACCGTTCGAACTTGATTCGCATACGAGCTTATGTCAAAAGTTCTAATGAAATAAAAAGTGCATTTTGGTGTATACGAACTTAGTTCGTATACGAACTTTTTCGCCCGAAGCATATCGTGGGTAGGCTCCACACGAACTTCAAGTTCGTACACGAAATTGACTCCAAGCATGCGCAAAGCCAGTCATCGGTCATCGTTTTGACGTTTCCGAATTTTAATTAAAGGTTAATAAGTTAGTTAGTGCGTTTGTTTGTATTTCCTTGTTATTTTCAAACTGTTATTAATCTTATATTTCTAACTATGTATAAACAAAAATGGACGACATCGTTAATTTGGCGGCAATGGAGGCTCTGGAAGAGGTAGAATTTTGGCAGAATGTGGCCGGATTATTAATGATTATATAAATAAATACATATAAAAATTTTTATTCAAAAACGTTTTATTTCATATTTCATCAAGCAACCTTATCCATTGCTTCCAGTTTTTTATTGCACCAGGCATTAAATTTAGAGCATTTGTTAAATGTTCCCACAAATCTTGTGCTCTTTTGAATTTAAACTCCTCATTGAACTTCCCACTCTTTAATTTAGGATGCTCTTCAATAAAAGCAATAAAATAAGGTGGTCTCTCTGAAACAAGTGCAACTGTGCACTTCGCTTATTTTCCATTTTTTATTAATTTTTTAATAGCGTAACTACTAATTAATAAAGTTCATCTAGGTTAGAATGGGGTTAGATTTTCTTGTTTGTTTACAATTTATGACAGGGATTTCTAAACTTTATTGATGAATTTGCAACGTTGTCAAGTAGAACCACTCGAACTTTTACGTCGCATACGAACTCTACTTCGGGGCCATGTCGAAAATACGATTATGGATTATTCATCGAACTTTTTCACTCGAACTTGATCGCATGCGAACAAGTTCGAGTGAGGTGGAAAATAGCCCGCCTGCTTTCATACGTTAAGTTTTTCGGCGAGTTAAAAAATCACCCGATATAATAATAATTAAATTTAGTAAATCACATCTTTTAGTAATATTTTATCTCTTAAAAACTGTAAATGATTTATATATTTTCCCTTTGGGAGTTGTTTATTATAACTTCCTTAACAAGTATTGATTATACATTGGTTATACAGGGTGTCCCATTTAAAACTTCAAATGTCGATGATTTGATAACTAAATATTTTTCAAAAAAATAACCGAACAAGTCGATTTTTGTTTTCATGGTGACGCACCCTAAGTAGAAATTTAATATTGGTGCAATATCGATTTTCAATATTCCAATATACCTATACCTACATATAGTTTCTATTTGTGCAGAGCGTTATTTGTGAACGCCAATTTACATAAATTAATACTAGCATTGGTCATAAGCTCGATACTTTCATTTTTATGTCACATCGCCCACTTTAAAAAAAAAAAAATTTGTAAAGTAAAAAAACAGAAAAAAAATTAATTTTGTCGAATCGTTTTTTTTTTCCAAAATTTTAGCTTTGGAAAAAAACTTTTTGAGATATTAATAGTTGTAAATTTGGTTGCATATTCAAACATAAGATGTAAAATTTCATAATCACTGGCATTCGGCATTCGAGAATAGAATTTATTGTTATTTTACGAACTTAATTGAATAGAGCATATTTTTATCATTATTTTACAAAGGATGTGAAACTCAATAAAATAAGTTGATTGACACAAATTTTTGTTAATAACAGTTTAAATAAAAAAGTTATATGAGATTTAAATTTCAATACGTCGTTTTTTTTTGTTCACGTCTAAAATACTTTGAGTTTGTTTTGGTTATCATTTGTGTTCAATTTTAAAAATAAGTGGATCTCGATCCATGTGATACTTTTTTATGGGGCTACGGGCTACATAAAAGATTTAGTTTATCCCAACAATGATTGACAAACATTGAAGAACTTCTTCAACGGATAGAAGACGCGTGTGCAATAATTTGTGGTCAAGGGAATGCCCTTTTACGATCATGTACAAATTCGGGGATTCAACGAGCGAGAGTGTGTGCAAATAAAGCAAATGGTGCCAATTTTGAACATTTTCTTTAAGGCGCACCTACACTGTGAATTAAATTTCGAATAACTTCTTTAATTAAAAACTTTTATTAACAAAACTTTTTGCCAATCGACTTATTTTATTGAGTTTTACATCCTGTCAAAAAAGTATCAACTTAAAAATCACCCTGTAGAATGAATTATGTGAATTCAAATTTAAATTTTAGTAAAAGTAAGAATTATTTCCGCTGCTGCCATTTAGGGATTCAGGTTGGACCCAAAACCCCATATTAAGTCGACATGGCCCTTTACTATAAAAATATTAAACATACAGGGTGATTCGAAATTAAACCGCCAAAATTTTTAGGCAGATTCTACGACTAATTCTAAGATAAAAACTTCAAATTAACATATGTCTGATTTCGCTTCCTAGGGGAGCTAAAGCTCTTCAAAGGTGGTGTAACGAAGAAGGTTTTTGCAGGTTTATTTGTAAACGCTTTATAGTAGAAACTTCAAATTTGGTGTGAATCATAATACGCTTTAGATATGTTTCCCTGATTTTTTTAAATTTCTTTAAATGCTTCTAAAGGGTAGTTTTGGAGAGGGTTGGTAATAAAAACTGTGGTAACTTTTTACGGGTTCATTTTTTAACATTTTTTTTTTCAAAATAATGTTCGCCAAATAATTTCAGATAAAAAAGGTGTTTTTGTATGAACTCTGTAGAATGCAACATTTTAAAGAAAAATGCACATAATCATGCACGTTGGGTATCTACTTTTTTCTACAATACACGTCTTTTATTAAATTAAAATACATCCTTTCAAAAAGATTTCATGAAAGGTTTAAAAGTTATGCTAAAAATAGGATAAGAAAAGAAGTAGCTAATAAAATCTATGTCTTTCTTTGATTATTTTGGATGTTTTAATTAAATTAAGGGTGTTTTTAATTTTTATAACCTTTCTTTTCCTCAACTCCTTTGAAGGGCTGATAATTTGAAGTTTTTATCTTAAAATTAGTCGTAGAATATGCCTAAAAATTTTGGTGGTTTAATTTCGACTCACCCTGTATATGAAATTTTCAAAAACAAAACAAAATAAAATATTAATAAATTCAGTATATCCAGCTGCAATAAAATATTCTTAGAAATGTAAAAAGATAACAATTTTTAGTATAATGCATTTCCAGGAGGCATATGCCAAACCTTGCACCCTCACCTTCTCTGGGGACGCTTATGACTTGATTAAATTACGTACTGAAACAACTAATCTGCTGATAGATTTATTTAATTATTTTGATCGTTTATAGTCAAAACGATTTCCTAAAAAATGCCGCCCCTGAACTTCGGCGCCCCGTCCTAATACACCTGCAGCACCCCCGTCAGAAACGGTCCTGATAGCATTATTAAATACTTTTTTTTAAATTTTTAGGTACAGTATTGGAAAAAAGTAGAGCATCATTTATATTTTTAATACTGTATCATACAATATAAATTTAATATATACAGGGTGTAAGCAAATGTATGCAAAAAAATCAGGAGGCGATTCCTTGGCTAAATCTAAGATAAAAGTAAAGAATAAATTTTTTGTCTAAAATGCTACATTTTTGATGCAGAAGGTGTCAAAGTTTCTTTTTTTATCCTATTTTTTAGCATAACTTCTAAACTTTTCATGAAATCTTTTTGAAATTTGGAGGATGTCTTTTAGACATACATTTCAAAAGATTCTGAGTTAGCATCGGATGTATTTTATTTCAAGAATTTGGATGCACTGTAAACAATTCATCAAAATTTTGATCTTTTTATGAGAAATTATATTATCATAAAGGCATTTAAATAAAACTAATTAAGATTGGAAAATTATAATTATAATTTCATTAAAATATTTTTTTCTGCCACGAACCTTTGCTTTACCACCTTCAACGTATGCTTCTGATCATTGTTGTGCTTAATCCAATACCCCAATAGGAGATAACTGTCTGCTTATGGGATTATAACTTTATCCAAAATATTTTGGTACATAAAGTGAACCATTTTGAGATTTATCCAATGAATTATGCTTATCCCAAAACCAAAAAAAGTTTCCTCGCAGCATCAAAGATCCACCATAACGCTTAACTGTAAAACCAACATATTAAAAATCTAATATTTTATCTTACATATTGAATTCCATTCCTATTTATAACATGTAAGACTTTCTGAAGGTAAATTGATTAGATTCTTAATATGTTCCTCCTGCAGTAAAGCATGTTGCTCTATCTTTAATAGTGTGGATCGCTTTATGAAGAAAATGATTTTAAGGTAGTTTATGGTCTCGTATCTAGATAGTACTCTCCCATTGCCTAACACAGTGACCCGAAGCGCATATTGAAGTTCTTAGAATTTTATGACAAAAAAATAATTAATTGAAGTGACTTTTCCAATGTTTTGATATTAAACCATTTATAATATTTTGAGATATTTTTTCAGCACAAATAGCCATAAAACGTACAAAAATCTAAATAAATTGTTTACAGTCCTTCAAAGTGCTTGGGATCAAATAGGTTAGTTAGTTAAAAATGCATACCCAAAACATGTGCTGATGTTTTAAAGAACAATAGATATTTGATATAATATTATTTTAGTTTTAAATTTTTACTAAATTTATAAGAAATTTCTATATGTTTTTTTTTATTATTTTTTTATTTAAATAAATACCCAGCAGACCTAGGTTCATGATTCGGGTATATCTACATACATGATCAAATAATATTCTTGAATAATTGAACAATGTTATAAAATACATATCAACAACATAGGTATAATACAAATAAGTAGACAAGATAACAAGAAAAAGTTAAAGTAATGACTTACGCAAATTCTTACAGAATCTAGAGAAACGAGAAACTACTATCAAAAATATCACAACTGCTCTGAACGCTGTTATAATTACGGACATTACTGTATAGTGGCGAGTTATAATGATAGTTGGTACTGGTAGTGTTATAATGAAAGGTTAAAGCATTCCTTGAAACTAAGCGCGGCACATGAACATTAATTAGTGCTAAAAATTGACAATCATCAATATAGGCATGCATTAAATTATACAAGTAACAAATAAGCAAGTATTTGTACCTGTTTACAATTGATAAGAATTCAAACTCTGAACAAAGCTGCGCATATGTTATGTTCATGTCCGGATAATGTTTAACTTTAAAAATCGTTTTTGAACTCTTTCCAGATTGTTTTGATAAAATTGGGTATAAGGAAACCAAACTACGGCGCAGTAATCTAATTTACTAGATATAAGAGCATAATACAATGTTTTGAGAGTGCCACAATCCTTAAAATCTTTTGCATTCCTAATTATAAATCCAATGAGTTTAAAACATTCACTAACCAGTTTTAAAATGTGATAATTAAAAGTAAGTTTCACATCAAATACTATGCCTAGATCACGAAATGTAGTTACTCTTTTTAATTTTACTTTATTAAGAGGATAGTCTGCGAAATGTTTGAAATGCGTACTCCTCGCTAGTAAAAATTGATTTTTTGGTGTTTGTAATAAAAAATTTAACAAAAACGCTCTTGTTTTGCCTTGAAATTGAATTTATTTATCATATAGAATTTTTTTTTGATGTATATAGTCTGTTATAAGGGAGTAATTTTGAAAAAATGATAAAAAATGCGTTTTTGTTAAATTTTTTATTACAAACACCAAAAAATCAATTTTTACTAGCGAGGAGTACGCATTTCAAACATTTGGCGGACTATCCTCTTAAGTTCGTATTTATATTCTAAACACTCCGGTTTACGAGTATACGACATAATAGTTTACTTGTAGACCACTTGTTTCGCACCATACCAAGAATTTGTCCAAGTAATATTGAAGTTTCCGACAGTCTGTTTCACAATCAATCACCGAAAACAGTATTACGTCATCGGCATATAGAAGTACATCACAGTCAATAACATCACACACTCCATTTATAAAGATGAAAAATAGAAGAGGTCCTAAATTCGAGCCTTGCGGTACAGCACTTATAGCCATGTAGGGATCCGAGGTGACACCACAGAAATGTACCATCTGAATCCTATTTGACAGATACTACTGAATAACGGTAATCACATTATGAGGAATTTCTACTTCAATTAATCGTTTTATCAATATATTATGGTCCATCCTGTCAAAAGCTTTACTTAGGTCTGTGTAAACCACATCCATTTGTTTCCTTTTATCAAAGGCGTTGGATATTGATTGGGTAATATTAATTAGATTACTGGCAGTGGACCGACGACTCATAAAACCATGTTTATTATGCGATATCTTGCTTTTAACTGAGCCAAGAATAGTATTACACCGAAGGCACTTGAAAATATTCTATAATTTCTTGGATCACTTTTATCACCTGACTTAAAGACAGGAGTGATGCGGACCTGCTTCCTGATTTCCGGAAATTTTCCTGACAAATTAAATAAATATGCTAGAGGTATGCATAATATGTGAGAACAGACTTTTAGAAGAAAACCAGGTACAAAATCAACACCTGAGGTAAGGCAAGACTTGCAGTTTTTTAATGTTTTAAGTACTTCAGCCTCAGTATATGAAATATTACCCATAATTTGCATATTATTTGATGTAAACGTAGGTTGTACACTTGTAATTTTAATTTAATAAAATATTTAAAACAATAATGCAGATTAAAATGAATCCGTTGTTTATTTTTTTTTTTTTATTTCTTAGTAATTATTGTAGCCGGTAATTAAAAAAAAATAAAAGTTACTTTTTTTTCCAATGCTGTAGGTTAGGAATCAAGAAGTAATCAAAAAAATGCCATTATCGGTGTAAACGTGCTTTCAAATGATTATTTTCTTTTAAAAAAAATTGAAGGGGTGGTTCTGTAGAAAAGGGGTTAAAGGTAACTTTAATTTTATTGTAAAAAGGTATCCACCTGAAAATATAATATTTGTTTTACGTTAAATAATTTTTTTGAAAGTTATTTATGGGGTCACTTGAACAAAAATGTTGGCCGTAACAGCGCTGTTAAATTTCATAGTCACCCTGATATCAAAAAAAAAATGCAATTCTGTAAACTTTAGTGTAACTTAACGGCGATGTAAAATAACATTTTCGCTGTTAAAATACATAAATGTAATATTATTATTTTGAATGATACATTATACATTAGTGTACTAACATTTTTGTGTAGAATTACCCCCATTAAGGTAGTAATGGAAAATACAACTTTAGTTCACAATTGAAAAAATAAAATAAATTTTTATATTTTTTCCAACTGTAACAATTTTATGCAATCAATTAAATAATTGAATTAAATGAAAGGTGAAAACATAAATTTTTATTCCATAATATACTTAATTATTTACAAGTCGATGAATGCATTTATTGTAATTTCCCGTATGTATAATTTTACATATAAATAATTTTTTGTCATTATTCATTATACATATAAAATAATATTCAAATGGCATTTCCTGCATAAAAAACGCGCTTGGTAAAGCATGATAATAAAATAACCCAGTTCAAATGGAATTTAAAATAATGTGAAATAATACTTATTAAAATCTCATCTTAGAGCAAAGAAAGATTAGAAATAATTTATTATTTAATTATATATTATTTATGCGGAAATTGTCGTGAGCAACAGGAAAATTATTTCAAAAATGATGCTAACTGTCCCATTAACCTCTTTAAGGCGTTCAATATTAATAATCAAATGAAAATGAAGAATGCAAAAAGGTAGATAGACAGATACATGCAAAACTAATGAAGAAAAGGAAACAACTGCAAAGAGGCTGGTTTCTGAAACAGGCAAGGACTGTTGTACGCTCTCTTCTAACACTAATGATAATGCTAATAGTAATCGAGTGATGGTGAAGGGAAATGCATGTAAAAATCTATCCTGGGTGGGTGAATAAAACACCTATCCTACAGACGATACCACAATATATAAAGGCTCGGCGTCTTAAAGAAAGCATTTGCTTGTAGTAGTGGCATGAACATTGCTTTATTTACGGTATGATATATTTAAATATTTTGTGCACTCGGAAATATTAGCGAAAAACGGAAGTACCCGTTGAAAAGTTTTATTGTGGAAGAGTTTTAAACTCGTATACTGTGATGTGATTTAATTGTTTTCAACTCTTGTGTGTAAATTCTCTACTGCAGTGTTTCTAAATTATAAATAATAATACACAATAGCAAATTAAAATAATAAACATGATTATAAATTCATTAAATAACAAATTATTTAATAAAATACACGGCCAAACATATTATTAAGCAGTAAGATTTAACCAATATAAACATAAGAAAAATTGATTATAGTATTAATTCTTCTCACGAACATTTTATAGATAATAAATCAAAATTGTTTAATCCTTGAAGTAGTCACGATTTTAAGAAATGTTTATGGATAATTTATATTTTAGAATCATGTACAGACTACTGGTCCTAACAATTTTTATTTGGGTGTCTGAAGCTGGTTTAGTACGTGTGCCAAAAATTTATAATGCACTCATCACCTCCGATGAAAATCTATCACCTAGTCAAGCCTTTCCGGTATTGGAGCCAGTTTTGCGGACAACTGCTTTAGGCGTCGCTTTTCCACCATTAATTATGCGAACACAAATTCATAATTCTGAGCCTATCCGTACAAATGGAGGAAATACCAACAACCGCGATAAGGTAAATTAACAAAAATATTAGGTACAATGTCGATTTCATAAACATAATGTGTAGGAAGAAACTACTATGGATCCTATTGAACTGTCTGAGGAATTAATAAAGAAAACGCCACCTAAAGAACAGAAACCACAAGTGCCTTCTTTGTCTTACCATGGTTCATTATATCCCCTTGCATACGATACCTACGTACCATACGGCTACCACCAGGATTTTTTCTATCCCGTTTTACCATTCCATCAACATCCAGTGTACATAGATGCAGGGCAATTTGATAATAAAAACAATGTGGAAAAAACTACACCAGTACAAATTAGTCATCCTGTTGCTAATTTAAAAAATAATCCTGATATACCTGATGTAATTCCACCGCTTCCTACAAAGATTGAGCGAAAACGAAAAATATAATTTTTTGTATATAAATCAAATTTCGTGTTATACCTTAAAAAACTCAATAATAATTTATATATTTTAGGAAAATACTCTGTTTATAGTAGAATTATTAATTTATTTGTAATTTAAGATAATAAATTTTAATATAAAAGTTCTTGCTCGTATTTTTAATTCTAATGAAATATTTAATACAAAATAGGTATGTGTAATATAATTTAATTTTCTCTTTATATTTTATATTATAAACAGCAAATAATGTTCCTTTCAATCTATTATTTATGTAAATAGAATTGAAGTTAGGTAAATAAATTTGTTTTTTAATGAAGTTATGCATGTGATTGCTCAAGTAAATTACAACCTTAAAGAATTTCAACTTACTATTTTAATGTGTTTGTTATTTAATTGAATACAATCAAATCATATAAATTACCAAAATATTAATTTTTTTATAAATTACATCAGTATTAAAAAATATTTCTTCTTAAGAATAAAGAATATAATAATAAGTCTTTAACGCTAACGACCTCCAAATATTTTCATCACAGACGCTAAATACAGTTTAATATAATGTAATGTAAGCTACTACTTTTGATGGGATACACTACCGTCCATAAGTATTTGCTCACCTTAATATGTAGCTATTTTGAAAATAATAATCTTTAATTAAAAATAAACAAATTTGATAGTTTTTTAACCTTTTGATATTAAAATGTGACTTATTTGAAAAAAAATCCAGAATGTGCTCCTATTACAGATACCGCTAGTTCGATGTATTTCGAGTAAGAAATTCTTTGGGAATCGATTGAAAAGTTTGTAAAACATACAAATTCATATTTATTTTAAAATTATTTGTCTAATCCAAGTCTCACTTCCATTCAGTCTATCATTGACTATTGCATTGTTGCATTGTTTCTTATTTTTAATTAGTCCAGTTACTAATTTCCATAAACAAAATAATTGAGAACGCCTACATCGATGTGTCTAGATTGTAATAAATAAAAATATGTTTGGCCGGATTTGTTCAATTTTGACAAATAACAATATTCGTTGCGAATTTTTTCTTTATTTTTCTGAGGAATAGTTTCAAAAATTTGAGGTGAGCAAATACTTATTGACGGTAGTGAATGTAATTACTTAAATCTTAATTTCAAATCACCTGCAAGTAAGATATTCTATAAGTGTCTCATAAGCATGTTAAAAGTAAATTCTTCAGTGTTAAAGAGAAATTTAATGATAAAAATTCAAATTTTCCTAATAAATTACTATTTAATTATGATTAACTTAGCTATCCCACTAAAGTTTTATTTAAAAAAGAAATTAACAAACATTCTATATGAGTTGTAACAATTATTATAAAACAGGGAAAGACTTCTAGTAGAATTTTATTTTCATGATATTAATTATAATAAAAACCTTTTATAGTTAAAATTTTACATAAGTAAATGATACAGGTTGGTAGCAAATGCAATTTCGTATAAGCAGAATTATGGTAATGTTTAAAAAAATTAAATTTTGAAAGTAATTTATTTATTTTTAAAGACCTAAAAATTGTATGAGATCCTTGGGTTAAAAAACCTTCTTAATAGTCTATCTAGCACTTTAAATATATTTAAACGACTTATTTTACTGCACAATATATAGACTTTTTTATGTTATGAAACCATGTTTTGGGACCTTGTCCAAGGTTTTCTTAAAATAACAAAAAATTCGTTCCTTGTAAATATAGTATTACCGTACCATTGGCGAAATATTGTGGGAAAATACATAATTGGGCCCCACTTTTGAGATAAAATTACCATTTTTTAATATTTATTATACAGGGTGTTCCGAAATTCAGCAGCCAAATTTTTGGAGGATTTTCGACGACTAATTTTAAGAAAAAAACTTCCTATTAACATATGTCCGATTTTCATAGAACCGCCCCTAAAATCTGGCCGCTTTATTTCGGAACACCTTGTATACATATATTAATGATATTTAGAAAAGTCGTACGTAAGATTAGACATACAGGGTGTTCCGTAAGTAATGCATAATAATGAAAGGGGTTGTTCAGGACACCAAAACAAGCAACTTTTGTTAATAAACCCATATCCGGAAATTAACCATTAAGTCGCTAGGTTGAGACAAAATTTTTTAAATTTAATTTACGAAAATAGCTTTTTTTCTTTTTTTTGTTAATAAATGTTTGCGATTTATTGTCATGTCTTGTGCATTGAACAAAATGGCCGAAATTTCGAACAATTTTTGTAAATTTTATTAAATAATTAACTTAATTACCTTAAATCTTTTTTATTTACTTAATGGTTAATTTCCGAATATGGGTTTATTAACAAAAGTTGCTTCTTTTGGTGTCCTGAACAACCCCTTTCATTATTATGCATTACTTACGGAACACCCATTATACAGTAGAAATCAGGGGCCGAAAAAATGGGTCAAATGTTCAAGAAGCGGCATTTGTATTCTTTAAAATTAGATTGTTTATAAAGTTGAAAATTTTAATAAAAATCTTTGAATTGACCTTAACTAAAGAGAATCTTTCATATACAATTATTGCTTTTTATACCGCATTTACACATTCGCGCGAATGGCGAGCCGAATCGCGAGGTGAGAAACGAGGCGAATGTGTAATCGGTACGTTTGTCATTAGCCTCGTTATGTTAAGAGCATCTTCCTAGACACCCGCGAAAAATTTTCCGTTGGAGATAATAACAAGGAATAGAAAATCCATCCCACTTTTCTGGAGCTTCTTCGCAAATTATGACCAAATAACTAATAATTAATGCGAATCCCTATAGGGCACGCGAGTTTGTGAGGAAAAATTGTGAAAAATCATAAAATCATCATTAGTTCTGCAGTCATAACTCAAGTTTCCCTCGTTCGATTTTCAATTTTTTTTCAGATTTATAATCTAAATTCATTGGGCTACATCCTACCAGAGAGTTACCTTCTGCAACCTAGCACAAAATTAATTATAGGGGTCCAAACTTAAGGTACTTTTAGATCATTATTTTTTTTGTACATTCTCCATTTTTTTTTCCTTCTGGCAGGAGTTAAAGAAATGACTTCTAAATCATCTACAAAGATATTATACAAAAATGTTGTTCGTACTAGCTTTTATGACTGCAAAACTAAACCACTATATTTTCCGTTTAGGAAATTGCTCTTAAGTAAAGCATTAAAGTAGAGCAGTCATGAAAAAGCACAAAAGTGAGGCAAGGTACACATGCCGAGCATGCATAAAGTAAAGCAAGAACAATGATGAACTGCCTATTTATTAGCATCGCGATTCGCCTCGCCACTAGCGCGAATGCGTAAATACGGCCGTTTTATGCCTCGAACACACCAAGTGAACGAGGGCGAACGAACGTTAATAAGCGAAACCATTCCCTTGGTATGTCGCTTCATCGAAGGCGAACGAGCGCAAGCGAAGGCCTTCACTGTGCTTCAACACATTGTCGGTGGACACAATACCACAAGCGAACGAACGAGCGAGATTATCGGCGATTCCCTTCGCTAGCATTCGTTCGCCCTCGTTCGCAGTAGAAATGCGCTCTGCGCAGTACCATCTGAGTATCTGTATAAGAATTATGTGCTTGTCTAAACAGGCATTTAGATTGAATATCCCCCTATATGACGGAACTCGAATTTTGAATATCCAATGAAAAAAACACCCTTTGTGAAAAGATACAATCATCTATATGGATGATTCCACTTGTTTGACTTTTTGGAAGATCAAGAAACTCCGAGGAGCTGTAAGCGCAAACTGGTAAGCATCAAGCATACTTGTACCATGCGGTGGCGAAGGCAAATTGTGCATACTTGTACAACATTGTACGTGCATGCTTGTCAAGCTTGCAGTTACGTTTGTGGCCACCTTTATTTGATAATGAATCGCAAAAAATTTTGACTCGCTATTAACACATTTTTATGAACCATGAATCATGATGAACTTCACGTTAGATGAGCGAAACGTTAGCAATTTATTAAATTAAAATAGCAAGATAAAGTCTGATCAGCCATGATTTGTTTCCTTTTTTGATGCTTTTGCAGTGACTGTGAGTAAAGTGAGTAAAGTGAGTAGAATCAACTTCGTCTTGGGCAACAACGTTCATAGTCGGGATTACAACACTCACTTTACTCCCTTGGTGCACAAATAATAAGTAACTATTGTTAAAAGGGTTTAAAACGCTTGGGGTTCTGAAGCTTCAGTTTCATGGCAAATAATATATCCCATTTAATGTTTTAATATTGATGTAATTATTTTAATAGGAACCACTTTTTATATGGAGTCTTAAATAATTTATAATACTCCTAATTACTTATTAATCAATTATATTTTTTTAAAGAAGCACTGCGTGAATTAGTAAATTTTTGATAGTGTTGATTTTAGTATATCTTAACAGTGTGGATATGATCCCAATATCGGCCGAAGGCACAGTTTGGAGCGCGAGCTACGGCTCGGACGGACAAGTGCTCCAAGCGTCTGAGGGCGATATAAGGGATCATATCTACACGCGTTTTACAGTATACTTTTTAGGTTAGGTTAAAAATGATCAATCTGGCAACATTGCATTAATGAAGTTTTGACTGACTTTGACACTGACGTTTCATAAATTTAAAAGAAACTAGATTGTTATTTTCCATTATTTTTCAATATTCCCTTTTATTATGGTTAATTTTAAATTTCTTACTTACTAAGAATTACAAATTTTAAGAAATTTTGAGTTATTTTCGGCTTTAATTTGTAATTACATTATGAATTTAGGGAAATTTATGCCAGTTAGCTACACTGATTTTCATACCCACCCTAGTGACGGTAGGTACCCTTATCCATTCGACAGTTCAATAGAATATCATTGCATAAAGTTACAATAAATGATAGGAAGTAGAAAAATATTATTTTCGGCCCCTAAGAAACCCGCCTATGTTGAGACGTAGAATTATTGGATTCTTGTTGCAATTGCGTTGTTCAGACCTTAAAAGAACAGAGATACCATGAACTTTTGGCATATCTCTTTTGCTCTGCTGTAAACAGCTGAGTAAGTGCTGCCAATGTGTCAATCATGCAACCTAAAAGTAGAAATAAACTAAATAATAACTAGAAATATTATTATAACAGAGTATTTTTTAATTTAAAACCTTCCAAAAATCATTATATATTCTTATTAACAAATGCGCAAGGCTGTTTTCATTTTATATCCTCTAAATAAGTTTTTGGTTAGGTGTGTACTCTACGGTATTTTTGTTCTATTGTGAAATCAAATAAAATGTTATTTGGAAGATATAAAATGAAAACAACTTTGCTCATTTATTATTAAAAATATAAAATGAATTTTGGAAGGCTTTAAATTCAAAAATACTTTGTTATAATAATATTTCTAGTTATTATTTAATTTTTTTCTACTTTTAGGTTGCATGATTGACACATCGGCAGCACTTAATGACAGAGTGAGAAAGTATGCTAAAGTTCTTGGTATTTCTGTTCTTTCAAGGTCTGAACAACGCAATTGTAAAGACTTGTAAGAAGAGCGTTTCTAGAAAATTTTTAATAAATTATTTTAAAAGCAACTTCGATACCAGCAATACAGCTGACTAGAAATTTTAAAACCAAGTTGGTCCATTTAATTCCAAAGTAGAAAGCTAATTTGTAAGTATTGTTCTTATTATTTTAGATCTATAGGATTAGTAATTAAAATATAATCTTCTAAATGAGTAAATTAGCTTTGACGTCACATTTTTATATTATTATTTGTAAACGTTTTATTCTTTTTATATTACCTTCTCAAAATTTTGATTGTTAGTATTAATTTGTTAAAATAAAAAAAAATATTAGTGATAATAATTCCATAGATTTAATCATTTTTGCCGATATTTTAATATTAAAAAAGAACTGAATATAGTACATACCTACCAACTTGGTTATTTTTCTAAAATATTTTTTTTATTTATTTGAAACAAAAATAAAATAAATTTAATATTTAGGATTCATTTAAAAATAATTTGCTAAATATCAAAAAAAAAATTGTACTAAATATTTCATATTTCTATTCTTTTCTTATTATCTTGTCAGTTTTAATTGTTAATATTAATTTGTTAAAATTAAAAAAATATTGGTGATAATGATTCCACGATTGCATCATTTTTAACCTATATTTTAATATAAAAAAAAAATTACGTTAAACAAAAATAAAATACATATATTAAATATTTAAAGTTCATTTCAAAATAATTAGCTACTCGGATTTAAGCTAAATTTTTTATTTGAAATTATCCACTTTTTTAGAATAATAATTAATATCTTCAACTGCTGTCACCATTGGGAAGTTTGTTAGCTTAAAATTCGCACTATTAGCTTTTCTTCATAAATCTTCTAAAAAATGATTTTCGAGTCAAGATCCGGATTTGTACCAAAAATTTGTCAATACTTTTTTCCGAAAAAATCCAATTAATGTGTTAATGTGTTAATAATTAAAACCAAAGTAATTGTTAAAAATTTTTGTTTTTAATTTTTTTATCATGAAAATTCCGAGTGAAATAAATTACATGGTTAAATGATTACAGCTAAATATAAAATATAAGTTAAAATAAAACAAAAATCATCTTCGATGCTACCAGTATTTTCATTTTAGTTGATTTTTTATGCCCGATTGCCACGTCTAGGCCTTTCGTCAGCATCTTCTTTTTTTTCTTTGGCTTCCTCTTCTTCTTTGACATCTTCAGTCTCTGGTTCAGTTTTATTAGTTGCTTTCTTCATACCACGCACGGGAGCTTCTACTTCTTGTTGTTCCTTATCATCAGCTTTCTCTGCGGCCGGCCATTTTACCAGGTCTTCCTCTTTTAGCTGGTTCCTTTTTTCTGCAGGAGCGGTCTTTAGTTTACGCCCACGTCCTTTCTTAACAGGCTCAGGCTCCTCTTCTTCATTGCCGTTTTCTTCTTCATCTTCAGGTGATTCCTCAACCTGGTCTTCAACTTCGGCATCACCAGTTGAGATGTTCTTTTGATGTTGATTATTTGATATCTCCGATGAACCCAGAACTGGATCTATTGAAGGAAAGGTGCCATCAACTAACAAATTACAAACATCTTCTTTCTTCGAAGAGGACAAGCCTTAGGAAGACACATTGTTCTGAACATCGGAATATGGAATATGGAATTGAGAATAGTTCATCAAAGGATTTTCCTCTAGGAAGCGCACCCAAGACAGTGGCAGCATTACCCCTCTTCTCTGAATAGCAATACTAATACGCTGTATTAGAAAAGATGTGGATCTTGGTTCCTTGGTAACATAATTGTTAATATATTATTATTTATTCCGAATTTAATTATTGTATTATTTAATAATACTTTTTTAATTTTACTTTTTGTGTGTTTTTTGTATATCTTTACTTATTTATTAACTTGGTGTATTTTAAACAACGCCTAAATTACATAAAAACATGATAAAAAGTAAAAATGAACTAAAAAATATTATTATTTCTACCAAAACTTAAAAAAACTAATTATTAAAAAGAAAAATCTTTTGATATCTGAATATAGATTATTGTATTGTTTGAACCAATTAATTTGACATATATTACTTTAAATCGGATCAAAAAAACTGGTCCCTCTATACAGGGTGAGTCTGTAACAATTAATAAATTCAATAAGTCAAGAACGGTACGATTTTCAGAAAAACAACTGAACATTGATGTTTTTAATTGCGGACATTTTGAGCTACTTAAAATCTATGCGACTTTATCGCACAACCAGCCAGTGACGTCATCATATTTTTTTAAATGGAAACTCTCAATTTTAAGTAAACAAATTGAACGGGTATATTAACCTGGATACACATGCAAAATTTCATTGACTTATCATCATCTGATTCGAAGATATGGTCAATCAAAAATTGCAAATTAAATTGAGTCGTGAAAAAGGAATAAATTCCAGAAGTCAGAGATGTTTAGATTTAAAAAAATGGCTAGATACACCAAATAATGTTACTAATTGTGAAGATATCGCCCTATTTAAAATTTACTGACGTCATTGTGCAACAGCCCCGTGACGTTATCAATTTTTTTTAATGGAAACCCTCAATGTTAAGTATTACATTAAATGTTTAATGTAAATAATAATTACAATATATAAAAATAATAGACATTATAATTTTTAAATATTATTTACATAAAGAATTTATACATACCGGGTGGAAATGAAAACCGGGTCACCTCTATAACTTTTTTATTTATGAATAGAAAAATTTGAAATTTGGCTATGTTCTATGGTTCAAAAAAACAAATTTTATGTGCATTTTTTATTTTCGAAATCACTTCCAGTTTCACCGGAAACACCATGAACTTTGTTTTTTTAAATGTAACATCCCATATTGTTATTCATGGCTTAAAATACTTTTAAAAAAGAAGTATTTTTGAGATATTAGTTTTTATTTTTTGCGAAAAAAAATTTTTTTTCAAAAAAAAAAAGGTTTTCGAAGTCGGTGAAAATTACCAAAACTAATTCTAAATAATTCAAATACATAAAATAAATAATCGTTATAAAATCCTCTTTTTAAAAAGTCGAATGACCCGGCATCATTGCATTTAAAAAAAGTGAGATATTTGATAAAATCTTCATTAACTAAGTTTAAAAATTATTAGTTCAAAAACCACTTAATTTTTTTTAATTTGAATTATTTAGAATTAGTTTTGGTACTTTTCACCGACTTCGAAAACCTTTTTTTTTGGTTTGAAAAAAATTTTTTTTATAAAAAAAATAAAAACTAATATCTCAAAAATACTTCTTTTTTAAAAGTATTTTAAGCCATGAATAAAAATATGGGATGTTACATTTAAAAAAACAAAGTTCATGGTGTTTCCGGTGAAACCGGAAGTGATTTCGAAAATAAAAAATGCACATAAAATTTGTTTTTTTGAACCATAGAACATAGCCAAATTTCAAATTTTTCTATTCATAAATAAAAAAGTTATAGAGGTGACCCGGTTTTCATTTCCACCCGGTATGTATAAATTCTTTATGTAAATAATATTTAAAAATTATAATGTCTATTATTTTTATATATTGTAATTATTATTTACATTAAACATTTAATGTAATACTTAACATTGAGGGTTTCCATTATTTTTTATAAAAAAATTTTTTTTCAAACCAAAAAAAAAGGTTTTCGAAGTCGGTGAAAAGTACCAAAACTAATTCTAAATAATTCAAATTAAAAAAAATTAGGTGGTTTTTGAACTATTAATTTTTAAACTTAGTTAATGAAGATTTTATCAAATATCTCACTTTTTTTAAATGCAATGATGCCGGGTCATTCGACTTTTTAAAAAGAGGATTTTATAACGATTATTTATTTTATGTATTTGAATTATTTAGAATTAGTTTTGGTAATTTTCACCGACTTCGAAAACCTTTTTTTTTTTGAAAAAAAATTTTTTTTCGCAAAAAATAAAAACTAATATCTCAAAAATACTTCTTTTTTAAAAGTATTTTAAGCCATGAATAAAAATATGGGATGTTACATTTAAAAAAACAAAGTTCATGGTGTTTCCGGTGAAACCGGAAGTGATTTCGAAAATAAAAAATGCACATAAAATTTGTTTTTTTGAACCATAGAACATAGCCAAATTTCAAATTTTTCTATTCATAAATAAAAAAGTTATAGAGGTTTTCATTTCCACCCGGTATATAATATAAATTTATATATATTTTACACTAAATGTTTAATGTAAATAATACATGCGATATTTATACATAAAATATACGTATAGGAACGTATGTATTGTGAATGTAAATAATTCTATATAAATAATACATTATAATTTTTATATATTATTTACATAGTGAAAATAATATAATATTATACAGGGCTTTCATTAATGACTGTTCGTCAGGCTAGCAAACCTTAACATACTACAGTAGGCTGGCCTGGCCTTTTAACAGTGGCGTCCTTAGAAAAATAACTTTTTCAATAATAATTTAATTTTAATAATAGTAACAAAATATTTATTAAAAAATAATAAACTGAAAAAATAATTCATTTTCAATAGACAATTGTTATTTGTAAAATTTAATTACATAATTAATTTATAACCTAAAACTACTTTGAAGGTTAGAAATTACAAAATAAAAAAAGGGTTACTTTCAGATCATCATTGTTACTTTTAGTTTCAAGAAAATGAGAAATAATTTGAATTTAACACAAAACCCGGAGGAAACTTTGTAAGGGACTAAAAATGACTGTTCAAAACCACAGAATAACTAAAATTGGTAGCATTGTATACTTGGTTGCCTGGATTCGTTACCTTAACCGAACAGTAATTAATGAAAGCCTTGTATTTGTAAAATATACATATATATTAAGTTAAATTGACTACATAGAATTTACGAGTTATCTATGTATATTTTATTGTCCCAAAAAGAACTGCTCAGAAGAAATTACTAGAAAGTGGACGAGATTTCATCGACGAAAAAACCAGAAGTCGGGATCGGAACAGCCCAGTTTTTTTTGACGGGCCTTTGAATTTTGTACCAAAAGAAAGTGTCGTTAATTCGAAATTCTGTTACAGTTAACAAACTACTTGGCCAATTTAAATGAAAAAAAATTGTAAAATAAAGCTAATTAATGCGTCTTTAGTTTGAAGGTATAAAAGTATTATTAAATAATTATTTTAATGAAAAAAAATATGTTTCTTTCAAAAAAATAATGAAAATTCACTTTTTTTCTTGACATTTTCACTCATATCTTTGAAATAAGCCCCATAAAGGTACCATTTTTTACGTCCTTAAAAATTCACAGTAAACTCTAACAACTAAAAAAAATCAGTGTCTTATCTCTTATACTTCGGGAGCAGTGTCGGTAAGAAAGATACTCTACGTGAGTGATTTCTTGGTGCGTCAGCAAAGAAGTTAGCAGAAAAGGCAGTGGTTAAAGAAAATGGAACGAGATTAATTTAAAAGTTATAATAATTCAATAGAATTATTATTTATTTAAGTAATTGTTCAAAATAGTATGATTTATTTATTTAAGTAATTGTTCAAAATAGTATGTATTATTTTGCTGGAAAGTTGCAGCGCGAATAGCGATTGGGCTTGTGTATCTCCCAATCAATGCAAAATCAAGGGATAGAGACGATTTTGCACAAAAGGTTGTGCATTTTTCTTTGTTACAATTTTAAATAATATTAATTGAGGTACTTTTAGTTTATTGTTGTTTTATTGCGATTAACATGGCATATTTATCGAGATTTGAAAGCAGGCATATCGCAGAAATGCATTATTATTATGGGTGCATCATGGTGTTTGGACGTGTAGCTTCTCGTGCTTATGTAGCTACTTATCCAAATAGACGGCCAATTCCGACTTATAGGACGTTCCAGAAGGTACATCAGTTATTCTGTGAACATGAACTTGGAGTGGTAAATAATAGAATAATACAATTTTGGGACAATAATTAATTATCGTAAATAATAGAGGTCAAGGGAGGCCAGCCTTCTATGAAGCAGAAGGATTCGATCAATTATTATTAAATGACATCTTCAGAGAGCCAATGATAAGTGTAAGGCGGCTAGCTTTGCGGCATGGGGTTCAAAAAGCAACTGCATGAAGAATTCTGAAAAAACAAGGACTACATCCATTTCACTTCAAACGAGTTCAAAATCTAAGGGAAAGAGATCATCGCCCACGTTGTATCTTTTCAGCATGGATATTACAACAAGTAAGAAATAATCCTCAATTTCCAAATACTATTCTTTGGACATATGAGTCTACATTCACTCGCACAGGGATTACAAATTTAAGAAATATGCATGTTTGGGCTGACGAAAATCCACATCTTATCAGACCAGCAAGATTCCAAGAACAGTTCTCGATTAATGTCGGGGCGGGAATTATTGGAAATGTTCTTTTAGGACCGATAATACTTCCTGGAACATTGAATAGCGAGAGATTTCTGCATCTACTAAGAAATAATTTACCGGAATTGTTGGATGAAGTCCCTCTGGAACTAAGACGTAATATGTGGCTACAATTAGACGGTTGTTCCGCTCATTTTGCCAGACCAGTAAGAGAGTTTTCAAATAATAATTATCCTGGTGGCATTGTGGCTTGGCTGCCTAGATCCCCTGACATGACCCCACTAGATTACTTTTTCTGGGGTAAAATAAAACAAATGGTATACAGTACTCCTATTAACACCAGGGAAGAATTGGAAGAAAGAATCATGCAATGTGCAGAAGAAATAAGAGGAAATCTTCCAATGATTGAAAGATCCACACGCCAAATAGGGGTCCGCGCTACAGCTTGTCTGCAGAATAATGGTCAACAATTTGAACAATTACTTGATTAAATAACTCTATTCTATAATTAAAACTTTAAATTTATTCTCGTTCCATTTTCTTTAACCACTGCCTTATCTGCTAACTTCTTTCCTGACTCACTACTTGAAGTCACACGCGTAGGGTTTTTTCTAACCATCATTGCTCCCAAAGTATAAGAGATAGAACACTGATTTTTGTTCCTAGTTGATACAGTTTACTGTTAAGTCTTATAGACGTAAGAAAATGGTACCTTTATGGGGCTTATTTTAAAGATATGAGCAAAAATATCAAGAAAAAAACTGAATTTTCATTATATTTTTTAAGAAACATATTTTTTCCATTAAAATATTTTTTTAAATAATTTTATACCTTCAAGCCATAGTAGCATTAATTAGCTTTACTTTACATTTTTTTTCAATTTAATTGACCAAATAGTTTGTGCACTATAACAGAATTTCGAATTAATGACATTTCCTGTGGATACAAAATTCAAAGACCTGTCAAAAAAACTGGGCTGTCCCGACCCTGACTTTTGGTTTTGGGATTTTTGTCGATAAAATCTCGTCTACTTTCCAGGATTTTCTTCTGAGCAGTTCTTTTTGGTACACCCTTATAGTTACAAGTGTGTTTACTGGGTTGCTTCGTCCGAAAACAGAATATTTTCTGTGTTGATTTCATTTCTGCCAATTAGAATCATCATTTTGTCACAAAATTCAACTCTTCTGTCTGAATCGTCTTCACTCAATTCCTGTAACATTTGAATTTTATATGGATGATAATGATATTTATCTACAACTATTGAATAACATGTTAATTACGTACCCATTTCTTATTAATTAATGACAATCATTACAATTTAGCCGTGTGTTATATCTCCATTTAAATCAAATGTCTCTCCATAACACACTAGCTGCAACCAATCACGAGACAGCATTTTCAAAACATTTATCATAACAAACGGGCTGAAGTTGGCTAAAAACCGACCGGTAACGAGGTTACACGAATAGAATGTGACGGCGCCATCTTCACTTGCGTGCGCCGCTGTCAAAATAATTTCAATTTGAAATATAAATTTTTTAAAGAAAGTGAATCAAAGTGAATCAAAGTGAATTTACAATTACATTATATTAATAAAAGTAATTATTTATTGCAAATTAAAAACATATTTCTTAAAAAATATAATTACAAAAATAATAAAAAGCGTGAGTGGATTCAGAAAGTGAAAGTTGCACACCCCCAGAAATACCAGAAACTGCGCTAACAACAACCCAAAATTTATTACCAAATAAATCAAAAGACAGGTATAATATGGCATACAGAGCCTTTATGGATTGGAGAAACATTAAAAATATAAGAAATATAATTAGGTGTCAGGTGATTTTAGAGGTTAAATTGGGCTGTCAATTTTACGCCATAGAACAAAAATCTAGAGTAAACATAGGTGTTTAATGAAAATAACGGCCAGCAAAATGACAATAATAGATAGGAATCTAAAAGTGAAAAATCGTCGTAGATAAAGTATAGTATTCTACTCGCGATTAAATAGCCATTACTCACTCAGACCTTTTACGACACTCGCCTGCCGGCTCGTGTCGCAATTTCGGTCTTCGTGAGTAATGGCTATCTTTACTCGCTCGTTGAATAATATACTATTTTTCTATGACTGATGATAATGGGTACTTTATGAACGCGTTTCTAGATAAGCAATGATAGCTATTACTCACACCCGTGAGTTTTGGTTACGGGTAACAAAAACTCCCTAGTGATTCTCTGTTACCAAATTAAAACAATTATTAAAATAAAATCGTCTGTGATCGGGATTCGAACCCATGACCTTTGGATTCACAGTCGACGTATCAATCAACTGAGCTACCGATGATTCAAAATTTATATAAGGTTTTTTTATTATTTAATGAATGCTGACGTTGTTACGAAAAATAACCTAATTTTTAATAAATAAATATTTTTGCGTTTACCAAGTAGTTATAGAAAAAGTATAGGGTCTATTACAACACTCGCCTACCGGCTCGTGTCTCAATTTCGGCCTTCGTGAGTAATGGTTATCATTACTCGCTCGTTCAATAGTATACTATTTCTTCTTTTAGAATCCTAGCCGTTGAACTTTGGCTAATTTCATTTTCTCGGGCTAATTGGCGAGTTGAAATATGAGGGTTGTCCTCCAAACTTAACAAAACATAAGTTTAAGTTCATCAATTAGTCTACTTTGACGTTTACTTTTTGTGAATCTAACATGTCCATTTTCACGAAATTGAGCCTCAATCCTACTTACAGTGATTTGAGAAATGAGTGGTAAATCAGGGTGCTTCTGTCCAAATAAATGAACTACCTTACTTTGAATTCTGATCTTATCCCCGTAACCTATCATTATCAAGATTTCTATACGATGGGATTCAGTCAAAAAAACGTATTTTTTAGAAGAGCACTACATTAAAACGAAAGAAAAATTAATACAATAATAAGAATTGTATTAATTAATGTAAAACTTACCGCTTAGGTACCAAATGAGAAATTATTCAGAAAAAGATATTTCAACAACGTTTATAAAATTTAATGTGCATACAATTTGCTATCTTAATTTGAATTATAGGCTCAAATTTGATCCAAGAACCAGCTCTACACGTTTTACTTTGATTTGTTTGCATGAGTATCCAGGTTAAGATACCCTTTCAATTTGTTTACCTAAAATTGGGGAATTCCATTAAAAAAAATATGATGACGTTACTGGTTCGTTGAGCGATAACGTCATATTGATTTTAAGTAGCTCAAAATGTCCACAATTAAAAACATCAATTTAACTAACCTAACCAAACTAAACTGTTCAGCCGTTTTTCTGAAAATCGCACCGTTCTGGTCTTGTTACTGACTCACCCTGCATAAAAATGCACGGGTTTTTTTTACTTTTTCCTACTTTTCTTATAAAATTATTCTAATTTTTTATAAAATTTTTAATAAAATACTAGACAATTTCTACATAATTTTCTCAAGTTGACACAAATTTAATAGGTAATAAACTTGGCATTTACTCATACTGATATTACAAACTCGATTTCAAACCTTCAACAATGACTTCCAAAACAGTTTTATCCAGAGTTGAAGTAGATAAAATTCCGAAAAGTGTAGTTCAGGAGGAAGGTATCTTGAATCCAAATATTCTAATTGAAGGTGGTAGTAACAAGGGTGATGGATATCCGAGCTCAATATCCAAGGTGGATGTAACTGACGAGAAAAATCAAAATTACCTGTTTGATCATTAAAATGGCACCAAATATGGAATTTTGTTTTAATGCGGTAAGTTTCGACTTTTTTTCCGGCTCATAATTCTCCTGGTATTTATTGATTTTTAATTCCAAGGATTCGCCTTTTATAAAAACGGTTTATTGTTTTTATGTACATATGTATGAGAATACTCCGCAGCTAGTGAAAGCATTTTTTCTTTAAATATCGGAATTCTTTTTTCAACTGAATTACGATCTTTTTCTTCTTTTAAAAGCTGACCCCTACGATTTTTATATCTATCTGGGCGAGAAGCCCTTTCATCCAATTCCTGTAATTTGACCCACAGCTTTTCATAATTACCAATAAGATCAACCAATTCTCTATTATTTTCATAATATTTCTTAAGTCATTCCAATTGTAAATCATGTAACGTTAATATATCCTCTGTATATAAATCATCATAAAAATATTGGAAATACTGTTTCTGTTCTTCACCATAAAAATACTTATCTCAATATTCTTGTATTTCCGTTGTAATTTTATTAATAAAAATCTCAAGATTAGCTTTTTTAAGTCTTCGCATATATTTACCTTCATCTTTTAGCATTCTAAGAGAATTCACGGAATATGCTTTAATATTTTCTAAAAATGCTTGACACTCGGGTTTATCTTCGGAATGTTGCGGGCCTATCTTTATACCATTTGCTTTATTATTAATATCGAAATTTATATATCTCGAATTTTCTATATCTTGAATTTTCTATATCTCGAATTTTTTAAAGTCCCTTGAAGATTTGAGTTAGGGAAGTTTGACTGTACTTTATTTTATTTATTACTAAAAATTCTATACTTTCATAACAATAAACCATCAGAAGCGTGCTTGTTGGACATTCAATTCAGTTTTTATGGATCTCCAGCGATCGATTTGTGTTATTTTTTCTTTGCGAATGCTCCCGAGGATGATTTAAATAATTACAGAGAATATGTGCAAGTTTACCACGAAGAGCTTACAACATCATATGTACAATTGGATGGAAATCAAAAAGATCTTCTTACATTTAATGCATTAATAACCGAATGGAAAACTTACGCAAGATATGGTTTTACCTTGGCTTTGTTCATATCCAGAGCTATTCTGTGCCAAGAAGAAGAACTAATTGATTAGAAGGACTTAATTGAAAAAACTATACAAATTGAAGATATGTTTGCTAACAGAATAATGAAGAAAGAAGGCGAAATTGAAAAATTGACTACAACTCTTGCCGAATGTATGAATATATACGGCTTCTTTTCATTTTATTAATAATATTTTATCCTATAACTGTAAAACTGTGTAGTTTCAATTAATATCTTAAATTTATAAATTAAATTAATTTTATGTGCCTCATCTATGTAATAAACTTCTAATATTTTATTTTAATTTTTATTTGAAAATTTCTTTTTAATTTCAGGTGATAAAGGGGCTCAAAAAACATATGAATAGAATAGTCAGCAAATCTAATAAGTTGAATCCAAAATCCGGTTGATAGTTGGATTTTCGGTATTAAAGAATGTTATACCCCAGTTTTTAGAAAATTCCTTTTTTCGTGTGCAGCTATAATTTGTAGTAAATTTTGTCTTTCTAGGGTAAACTAAATAATTTTGGGGGAGCAAAAAAGAAGGTATTTCATAACGGACTAGTTTTTTTATATTCTACGAAGATCCCGGGCCTTCGGCCCCCCGGGAAACTCCCGGTTGCCTGCCCCTATGGCAAAGAACTGATCAAATAGCGGTGTCAAATTTGTTGTATTGATTTTCGTAAATAAATTTCAAGATTTAAGTACTATGTTTTTTATGTTTCCAAATTTTTGGTAGGATACATAATAATTTCCAACAAAAAACAAAATAAACTTAAAATTAACTGCCAAATCAGGAAAGTAAAACTGGTAGTTGTAATTTTTGTGAAGTTCTGTCAAGAATTATCAAAAATTTAAGGGCTTAGTATATTTTTTGCAATTTTCGGAATATTTGGTAGGATAAACGATAACGTTTCACTAGATTTAAACTAATAATCGTAACAAAAAATCTAAAAACTGAAACTTTAAATCAAACTGTCACTGTCAAGACTTCTATGTTTTCTGTTGTTATAGCAACCATTCAAATAAGAAATCACTGTTAACAACTGCTAAAAAAATAAAGAAATATTTGTACGTCGAATAATTTACAAATTTGTTAAATTTAGCGCAAATTATAAAAAATAGTATTAGCAACTCGTTCATAAGTCATTTATTGCAATCGACCATTAAAACACTCACCACTAGGCGGCTCGTTTTTTAAACTTGGACGCGTGCAATAAAACTTGACTTATGAAACTCGTTGCTTTATATACTATTTTGTAATCGCTGGATTTGTCGTAGCGACATTTAAGGATTTTTTTTTTAATTTTTGTAAATTTTTTCTATTCTCCGTAGTAACTAAGAGGTTCATTTCCGGGTATGGATTTATAAATAAAAGTTGAGTTTTGTTACATGCATCTTTACAAATATTGCCTATAAAAGTTATAAGTTTGCACCGAATCGAAACATGAGTGTCCCTTACACCTCATTCAGTTTATTACAAAAAATATTGGAGTATACAGTGAGCGGCAAAATTATGGAATAAATTCAATAAAACTGAAACCATAGGTTTTTCAAAAAAAAGTTTTGAATAAAAGTTGTTTGGTTTAAAGGTAGAATCACTAAACATATTTTTATTTTTTATTTAAAATTTGTTTTCAAGGTCATTTCAAGGTCAACATTGTTTTTTTAAATGCAAACCTATATTTTTTCTAAAATAAATTTACAGCTCTTCAAAAAATAAGCAACTTTTATCTAAATCATTTTTTTATCCCATTCTTAGTTTTAAAGTTATACCGAGTTAACATTTTGGATCGTAAATTTTTATCCCATTGAAATCAAGTGTACTTTACCTTAAAATGTAATTATGTGATGACGTCATCATTTTGAAATAGCAACAACATTTTTTCTGCTTCTTAAAGGATGTTAAAAAAGCATTTTAATACTAATAAAAACTGAACTAAATACAGTTAATAAAAAAATAATGTAATTTATATCAAACCCATAATTCTATTTAATCAGATGTTCAAATTGCCATCCACCGGCCTCTTGACAATAGGCAAACCGATGACCACATTCTTCTTGAACATTGCGAATGACTTCGGGACTTATTCTACGAATTTCGTACCTAAGTCGATCTTTTAAATCCTCTAGATTTTGTGGCTTGTTTAGATAGACTTTGGATTTTAAATATCCCCACAAGAAAAAATCAAGGGGTGTTAGGTCAGGGGACCTTAGGGGCGATTCCATCGGTCCTCGTCTGCCAATCCACCTCCCAGGAAAGTAGGTGTCTAAAAACTCCCGTACTGGACGTGCAAAGTGTGGAGGTGCACCATCTTATTGAAACCAGATGTTAGGATTTGGTAAGTCAGGATCATTTTCATTCGGATTCTAGATACCTCTGCTCCGTGAGTGATTCTTCAAAGAAAAAAGGGCCAATTATTCGATTGTCAACTATGCCTGCCCAAACGTTAAGTTTTCGAGGGTATTGAGTATGATCCTCACTCATCCAATGAGGATTCTCTCTGCTCCAATACCGGCAATTTTGTTTATTCACTACGCCATTTAAGGAAAAAGTGGCTTCGTCCGAAAAAACGATTTGGCGAAGGAATTGTGGATTGTGGTTACATAAATCCTGCATATTTTCACAAAATTGCATCCGGCGATCGGGATCATCTTCATTGAGCTCCTGGACTAGTTGTATTTTATAAGGATGGTACTTTTCTCGTTTTAAAAAACGTAATACAGATCGCTGACTGATTTCATTATCTGCTGCAACTTGTCGAGAACTACTGTGAGGATTCTCCTCAATACTTAACAAAATATCAATTTTAACATTTTCCCTAAGTTTAGCAGGACGCCCGGCATTTGGAATATGTTTAACATGTCCAGTTTCTCTAAATTTTTTCTCGATTTTACTAACCGTGGATTGGCTGATAGGTCTATCTCGATACTTTGCATTAAACATAGTGCATACCTCTTGCTGAGTTCTGATCTTATCTCCGCGTCCAACGAGAATCAAAATTTCAATCCGTTGAGTTTCATTTAAGCGAGCCATTATTTTATTTGCTTACGTTATTGCAAGGCGATTAATAAAAATGATATTATTAAATTTAAGCAAACGCTGGTCGAGCCAAAAATCATGCCTTTTGTAAAATCAATCAATTTAATACGCTTGAAATTCCTTATACAACATTCAAAAAATTTCAAAAGTGTATTATTTGTTTATTGTTTGTAATGCTAATGTAGATTCTTTCACATTTTAAGTCCCACTTGGCTTTAATCGGACAAAATAGTTATGTTTTAAGACATTTACGATCTAAAATGCTAAATTCAAATAAACGTTGTTGCTATTTCAAAATGATGACGTCATCACATAATTACATTTTAAGGTAAAGTACACTTGATTTCAATGGGATAAAAGTTTACGATCCAAAATTTTAAACTCGGTATAACTTCAAAACTAAAAATGGTATAAAAAAATGATTTAGATAAAAGTTGTTTATTTTTTGAAGAGCTGTAAATTTCTTTTAGAAAAAATATAGGTTTGCATTTAAAAAAACAATGTTGACCTTGAAATGACCTTGAAAACAAATTTTAAATAAAAAATAAAAATATGTTTAGTGATTATATCTTTAAACCAAACAACTTTTATTCTAAACTTTTTTTTGAAAAACCTATGGTTTCAGTTTTATTGAATTTATTCCATAATTTTGCCGCTCACTGTATATTTTAAAAACTACGTACATTTTTACTTCCAAAATGTTATTGTAAACTTTTTCAGCTTAGTATTTTAAACATTATATCTTTGTTATAAAAAAGTAAAATCCATAACCCAAGTAGACTTGTTGCCTAAATTACAATACTCAGATGTTTGAGGACCCTACTCTATGCACTTGTAATAGTATACACTTTGTTTTGGAATAAATAAATAGACAAGGCCCTGGCACCATCTAGAGCAATGCAAATTTCTTTTAACCAACTCGGAAAACTAAATAATTTCGCTTTATTAGTTTAGTTCCTTTATATTATATAGCCATTTTCTAACAGTTCATAAGATGAATTGTTTCTGTACGAACATTTTTTTGAGCGAACTACACTACTCAAAACAATTAACGGATATTTTATAAAAAATTAATAAAAATAGGTGCGCGGGTTTTCCGGCAAATTTAATTGCGATCTTCGCCGGTGAGTATACATACACTGTAATGATAAACTTTGGAACAAAATCCGTATTTATTTTTTTTTTGAAAAAATCGCTCGGAAGGGGCAATTTTAGTTTTTAAAATGCGATATCTTGACATAAAAAAATATTAATGACGTCATCATCGATCTTGTTAAATGAAAACCTTCATTTTTTTTACTCGTTTTTTGATATGCATTCATGTCATACATTTATAAACAAATTTTTGAATAAACAATTTTTAATGTCAAATTAAAATTAATTTGTAATGTTAAATTTGAAAGATTTGAATGTTGTATATGATTTATTTTGACTGAATTCAATAAACAATGGTAAATCTTTTAAATTTAAAATATTAGATTTTGTAAATTTTCTTACATTTAAATAGAATCACAAGATTTTGTTTTTCAAGTTTATTGAAGTAAAACGATTTTTTATTCAAAAATTTGTTTATAAATGCAATCATTTTTTTATATCACTTTTGAAGTAACATGAATTTCTATCAAAAATGAATAAAACAAGTGGGGGTTTTCATTTAAAAAAATCGATGATGGTGTCATTGCTAAATCACGTCAATAATATTTTTATACCAAGATATGGCATTCTAAAAACTAAAATTGACGTGTCGGAGCGATTTTCTCAAAAAAAAAACTGAATACGGCAGTTGCGAATTTTGTTCCAAACTTTGTCATCAGGTATATTACAAAATGTAGGTATTCGAATAATTGGAAAAAACTCCATAAAATGTTTTGATCATGGAAGGTTGTATTCAATTTAATGAAACTTGCACAATAAGGGTTACAGTTTCCTGCTCAAAGGAAGAAAATCGCGAGACAAAACTATGTCATCGGATCTCTCGTTGTAATCCCTGGCAGCAATGTCCACATTTATGATGTAAATCAATTAAATAAATTAATTTGATTCAGTACAATACGTAAAAAATGGATCAGTACATGGTTCGAATCTTACAAATATCAATTATTTTATTAGTTTGACCAAGATTACCTGTTCCTAAGACTTTTTCATTTTCGAAGGAATACGTCAATTTTAAAAGGGACGGTATTTTATAAATATATTAATGAACATTATACATTAACTCCCCTAAGAAAAGTACTGCAAGCTCGTTATAGAATGACTGCTAAGTTTTGTTTACCCTGTATAGGCGACGAGCGAATTTTACTGCAGCGCCCCCGTGTCAGTAATTGGCAAAATATACAGGGAACGTCAAATATTCGAATTTAAAGTTTTGTGTATTTATTCAAAATTATTGTATATTGTTATAAATACTACATATAACAATAAGAGAGCATTTCATACTTCTTGTTCTGTTGTTGGATGCCAAAAAACCATTTCAACACAAACAGAAATATAAAAAAATTAATAAATTTCCTTGAGAATCTTAGGTAAAAAGGCGCAAACAATTTGTAGTGTGTTTATTTTTTTGAAAGTTCATTTAAAACTTTATTTTTGGATTGATTGTTGATAATAACGACTTTAAATCTTTCTACTACTTCGGTTCCACTGTAAGTTTCAGTAGTTGAAATCCCAAAAGGACGAAACACACAGCAAAAAAATCAAAAATTAAAAACAGTGAAAATATCAATGTAAAAATTGCACAAAGGTCATGTTTGAGCTTGTCCGGTTTTAGAAGACTAATTTTAAGCATTTGTTGAAACACGATGGTATTTCTGCTTCCTTGGATAAACTAAAGTTACTTATTATTCTTTAAAGGAAAATTTTTTTTGAGTATTTTTCCTTCCATATATTTTATTTGGCCACATTTTGCAGTCGGTTTATATTCCAACCACAAGCAACCTCAGTTTTAATTTGTTATGCGCTGTCTTTTTCGTTTCTTTTAAACCCTATAATGGTCAGCATAAAAAATTTCAATACTTTTATGGTCAAAAAATATTGGGGAAAATTCAAAATAAATCATTTTCTCCATTATAGCTCCAGCAACAAACTTCCTTAACAAAACGAATTAACTTTAAATACAAGAAACACAAAAAATTAACCGCACTTCACAACAAAGATTTATTTTGGTTCCCTGTATTTTTTGCACCGAAACGCCGCCAGGGGGCGCTGTTCGCAATATTCTCTCGTCGCTTATAATAAATACCGTGGTGTAGACAGGAAATTCGATTAGCAGATTCCAGATTCTAAAAAGGCTCCCAAACGGATGTAAAGGGGCGGTGGTTCCCCTTTCGTCAATATTTTGAAGGTCAATGTTCTAAATGTACAACACTTACAAATGAACTATAGATGTATTTTTTTATAAATATGCAAATTTTTTTTTAAATTTTGAATATTAAAACGTTGCTCCTAAAAAAAGTAAAGATCTGATAAATAATATATTTTTTATATATTACAAAAAAAGATAACAGAGGTTCCAAGTTGTAATAAAGTACATAAAATATTTTACAACAATGTATACCGATTGTAAACTCATGGGTAATCTCCATAGAACCTAATTTTGCATATGCCTGTTTTTCGTATTTTTTGTACTCGAGATTTTTTTTTAGTTTAAAAATATGTATAGACAAAAAATGGCGTGTTATATTTAAAAAAATAAAGTTGCAGTATTTTTTCATCTATGTATACAACATGGTAAAATTTCAAATTTTTATAAATAAGGAAATTATAGAGGTGACCCATGTTTCGTTTACACACCTGAAGTGCTTTCTTTTTGATAGTAAAATGTTCTGGAACAGTTTGCTCTGAAACAACTTGCACTTGATCTCAAAAAGAGCAGCCCCTAACCCCATAACGCAACATCCACACTACAACATGGCTAAACAATTGTGAAGTGTTTCAAAATTAAATTTTAACTTTTCTGCAGACCTTCCCAAATAGAAAGTTAACATTGGTGCAATATCGATTTCCAATAATGCAATATTGTACCTATATATAGTTTCTATACACAGCGTTATTTGTGAACGCCAATTTACATTCATACAATATTGAATATCATCATAACATTCAATGTTAATACAATGTTTAATCAATTTTGCTAAGTAAATATTGGTTGAATATTGTTAATACAATTTTTATTTAATATTATTAATTAGTATAATTTCATTAATTTATTAAGGTTAAAATTAGACACACAATAACTTATTAAGAACATTTTTCTTTTATTATTTCTTTTTACAAATGTCTTAATTTAACCACTTTCACTACAGACTTTAGAACTACATGTTCATTAATTTTCATAACAAAACCTTCTTGTTCTTCAATTGAACTTAACCCTATAAATGATTTTACTAGACATTAAAATAAAAATGAAAGCCTTATTAACTTACACGAAGAATTTATGTTAAATATTGCAAAATTATTTTCCTGACTTAACTTTACTTGAGTAAACAAGACGAACAGCGAACACAAGTTTTGAGGTTAGCTAATATTTTATTTTGAGTTATAACTTTAAGAGCGAAAGCCACGTTATGACGTGCATTTAGCACAAATGTTCAAAAAATCACCACAAATACTCTGCGGATACTATAAACACATTCTTCTTCTATACTTTAGTATTTAAAAATGAACTTAGCGACTACACGATAAACGAGTCTAACGATAACGGCATGGTTTCTAGATTTCATAATATTTACCAACATAGATAATTGTAGATTTTTCGATATTGTATGAAAAATATTATCAATATTCGATCAAAATTGGTTTTAAAACTCCGGTTCAATATTGAAAAACATCATTATTCCAATATTAAAGTACGTTGAGATTTCAATATTGTAACGTTCTTTTTAAAACAATATTAATACAATATCTGTCTAAACTTGATGTAGTTTCCCTGCATTACTGGGTGAGGGGTTGTCCCTTGCGTTACCATAAAAATTGGTCCCCCACCAAATAAAAATTGACCGGCTTCATGATTTTTTTCAAAAATTATTTGTGTTTAAAATAACCTGGGTGGTAACTCTTAGTTGGGCCATATATTTTATATACAGGGTGTCCCGTTCGTGGTTCATCAAACGTCAAGGTTAGAAAGTAGAGCACATTTTATCAAGAAAAAACCAAAAAAGTAGGGGTCTATCTTTTATGGTTTTAAAGTTACAGGGGTTTGAATTTGGCATCTCCCGTTTTTGCCAGAAATCAGTAAATGATCAATAGCTGCTTAAAAACTTAGTAAACAAATAAAAAAAAATACAATTTTAAAGCTGAAAGTATCCTCTTTCCATTGATAACAATGATAAAACACAAATCGTTTATCAAGTATTAAAAAAAACTCGAAAAGAAAAAAAATCCAGAAAAAATTGTTTTTTTCAGCAGTTTTTGAAGATTTTCTCCAAGATATGACCTATTAAGGGCGTGGTTTTTTTTTAATTTTCCAAAAATTCGTTAAACTTTCTAGAAATAATGAAAAATTTTGAAACCCTACCTCTTTTTATGCACTTACTAGAGCCTTCTAAACTTACTCCTAAGAGAATTGATTCTAAGCATAGTTAAAGCGTTTTTTCGAACAGCTCGTAACAGTAGTTATGAGTAGTTAGTACTTATTACGTCATACGCAGTAACAACTTGAAACACCGCGAAAACGCATTGGTTACTACATTTTGAAATCTGACTGTTTTCTAAATTAAAACATCGCTATAGAAGAATAGAGAGTAAAATAAAAAATAGAAATGATACAATATGAAAATGCATTTAGCTAAATCACAAAAAAAATTATTTATATTTAATCATAAGTTCACAATGAAACTGATTAAGAGGGGACATTTTGGCCTTTATTCAATTAAGGACAATGTATTTTCACCAATTTGATCATAATACCAATAATAATAATAATTTATTGCGTGTGAAGTTAGTAGAATTCAAAAAAACAAGGATGGAAATACGGTTGGATGTAACTGGCGCAGAAAAAGCAATAAACAGTTTATGGCATAGACAAATCGCGCACTAGCTAGGGATTATTTGAAAATTTCACATGTAACTGGCGCAGAAAAAAATTTATGGCAAGTATCGAAAGGTACCTGGTGAACTTAGCATTTGCAACTTTATTTGATTCGGAATATAAAACACAAAATTGTTTAAAAATATATGTATTAAAATTAAGTAAAAACCCGATTGCTTAAAATTAAAAAAAAAATGTGCTCACGTTTAACATAAATAGTATTTTATAAAAATATTTATTTGTCATTTTTTGATAAAAACATCTCTCTAAATTTATATTTATATAATTTTACCCAAAATTTATAACAAAATTAAAATAACATAACACTAAAATAAATAATAAGCGTAGGTAAATTTAACATTGCAATCTTGCAATGAAAATAATATAAAAAGACTATTTTATAAACATATTTAAAATTCGTATATACTTTTTATTAAAATTATCACTGTAAAAATATCACTATTCGTATTAGGTATATGCATCTATGTAAATATGTAAAAATAAACTTTTATAAAAAAATCTCTAAAAATAAATATGAGTTTGTTAATGTTGATCACACATAATTTTAAATAAAAAAATATTAATAAAATGTTAAATAAAATACGGTTAAAAAAACACTGTAACAAAAATAAATACTATAAAACAAGTTATTTTTCAGAAATATACAATCAAAAATTACTAATAGTATTGTGGTTTGAAGTCAACTTCAAAAAAATTTTAATATTAATGTCCCCATTTTGTAAGAAACTTATCATTTTATTCAAAAATAAATATTTAGATTTTGTTTTAGCATCGACTATTTTTTTTTGCAAATGTGTACTCTGTATTTTTAAATAAGTATCTATTTTAAAGCGTTTTAATTTATCAACAAATATAAATATATTGGGATGGGACTTATTGAAAGAGTCGTTAAATTTGGAGTGAAAACCTTCACAGTTATTGGTTGTTCTGTCTAAGTTGGCAGAATTTTCAGCCCAAACCCGGGGTGGAAATCGACCATCTTCAGTTATGTAATTTTCCACTAAATAGTTAGCCATTTTCTCTACACGCTCATCATTTGGTATATCCGCCATTATGTCCATCGCAAAACAATCACCTATATCTTCTGGTCGTAAATAAGTTAGACTAAATAATTGCTTCAACCATACACCAATTTCAGTGGTTCCATTGCTGTATTCTTTATCCAATTTTATCGCCTGAAGTTTCCTGTACCATGCTTGGTGTAGGTGAAAACGACATCCAGTAATTTTGGATTTGGGGCAAACGTTTGTTAAGGCTAAATGAATGCCTAATTCAAAATCTACCACCACTTCATTTGGCTCTATAGTTTTTCCCAGCAAATCCCGAGAATGGTTTTTAATTTGTTGGAATAATAAAGCATAAGTATTGGTTTGTTTATTTGGTAACAAACAAAATAATAATGGGATATAATAGCCATTTTTGATTCCATGAATCGTAAATAATTGATAGAAGTATTTTGTGCAATACGAGAACGTTCCACCAATATAAATTTTTTCAACTTCACTTAAAAGTTTAATATTAGTATGGCAGGAAAATACAACGATATTGTTCGTATTATCGTTTATAAATAAAAAATCTTCATTTTTGTTTGTTTTTATGGTCATTTCATTTATACCTAAATGGACGTCCTCTTTGCATTTTGGAATTTTATGATCAAATGTTTTTTTCCTGGCATTGTATACATATATTTCTTCTTATGTTATTCACATCTTTTGTCGTAAGTGATTCGGGAATTTTATTATTTAGAACACCCCTTATAATATCTTGGGGTTTAGTGTGAAGATTTTCTAGTCCTGATTTTTTGCATTCAAAATTAATAAGGTCTCGATGAATACCTTCTTCATTTGGAGGATGTATATGATGACCGACGCGTTTTGTTACCTCATGAGATTCTCCAATAGTGTACAGTTTAGCTTTGCATTGTTTATTTGTGCACCGCCAAAAAATTTCACCAGTTTTTAAAACGGTTGTTTTTCTGAATTTAAAATTGTCCACCAGGAGTTGGTCTTTCCCGTAAACACTTTTTATAATATTATATTCATTTTAAGCACTTTTAAACACAAATTAGAGGATAACTTAAAATCAAAGACTAAATGAAACTAAATTTGCAATCGGCTGAAAAAAACCCAAACCCCTTTTTTTCTACCTGCTTTCTTGTTGCGCAAGTTACATCCCTTATTTTATGACCGTTCAAAGCTGTTGCGCTGAGCGTCTGTACTTAGTAAACAAGGACATCATGATTTAAGTTATGCATAAATTATTTGCGCCAGTTACATCCAACCGGAAATACATACTACTATCAGTAACCTGCTTCCTTATAATAGTTATGATTTCGCTAACAATTTTTACAGGTATGACGTCATAGCTGAAGTAACTACAAGTCAATTTTGTTCGCGAAAATGGAGTAATTACTGAATTTCGTAACAATTCGTAAAAATTTTTACTCGCGAAAAAACGCCTGTGACGCTAAAATTTATTCCTGCAAATAAAACAACAAATGTAACGTAGTTACAACGATATTCCCGATGAGGTAGGTGGTCGGCTCCAGTAGTCCAGTGAAGAAGGGGTGGGAAATACAAAATCTGAAATGTACCGCGAAGGGTACCCAAGGGCGCCACGTGATCTGACAACCACCAAACCCGAAATCAATCACGAAACTTCAAACCTCACAGGAATACCAAAATTAACAAAGCTTTAATTAAAATCGTGAGAGAAAAAAAAAATAAATATAATGACTTGATGCAAATATGACTTTAAGGTAAATTCAATTTATCTGAGTTACTAATAACACGCTTGTACTTATAGGAACTGTTGCAATCAATAATCAACTGTTTACCACAAAAATATATTTATAAAAAATTAAACACAGCTTCGCCTCATTAAGGCTACACAAAAGTAAAAATAAATCTATAAATCATACAGAACTATTACTAATATTCCCTCTATCATCAAGGGAACAGAAAGACAAATGCAACCCCAAATATGTTTTACATTTAGGCGTACGAAAAATAACTCTTATTTTTGAGTATAAAATGGCGTGACGCGCCAACTAACAAATATAAATTTACAATACTGATCCTCAATGAGAGGAGAATAAAATTTTGGTGCACAGATGTTCACAAATTCGCACCGACGCACAGTGGGGTATTTGAGGCAAAAATCCGGTCATAATTACATAAGGTCCTATACCATCTCAATTCACAATAAAAGACAATATCTGATCAAAATTTAGGTTTTATTAATAAAAATACGTAAAAAAATAAACATTAACATAAAAAACCATAAGGAAAATCATAAAAAATATAGATGGGTATAAAGTTCTTAATAATTTCATTCGGAATCGCTACTTCCGGATTCACTGAATACATCCTCGTCATCTTCGACAGTCTTTTCTTCGTAGTTCGGTGTTGCCGCAATTAAAATGGTCTTTGCCTCATCGGAAAACGGTAAGCTTTTATTTTTATTTTTTGGACGACTACAACTAATTAGAGGATCTGATGTTAGAAGCAATCTATTTAATATATCTCTGTTACAATCAATTCTTGAAAATTTTCTTGCGAAGTCCACCCGATATTTTCTAAAATGTTTATTGCGTGCCTCAGAGGCCTCCTCAGACAATTGTCCAATTGGCAGAATTGCCTCTGCTATTACCTGCGCACCGTGCATCAGTATTTTGTACACCGTAGGCGACATAGGATGCCAGCCGTATAATTTTACATACAGCTTGGCAGTGTCTTGGGCATAATCAGCGAATTTTTGGTGATCAACCTCATGTCCGCTTGATATCACCTCAAGAATCACTTTGAATCTCTTTATCAAGTCGATGTCGATGCCGGTAATACGCGCAGAGCATTCAGCATTCTGAAAAAATCTCCTGGACGTATTACCATCATTACTATTTCCGTAGCCAACTTTAGGAACATCAACAAGCAGGCCCATTTCTTCTCTGAAACATTTTTGTATTTTCTCTTTTGTTTCCTTAACTATTTTTTTCTCTTCTGGCGTACGGGCTTGCCACTTTTTCAGTGGTTCTTTATATGCCAAATGCAACAGTGAGTCAAAAAACCGTATTCTGGCATGGAGAACTGAGAGTCCAAACTTTAGGGCTTCACTTTTAACTGCACTTTTTTTTAATAAGTTAAATTCTTTTGATGTCTGTCCGCATATATAGCATCGCATAGTTGATGCAGTGTCTGTCGCTGAATTGCAGACCTTTCCGTCTACCATTGTAAGTAAGAGATTGTGACTGATTTTCACTGATATTTCGCTCTCTTCAGTTTCTTTCAAATTTTTTGCCTGATTTTCGGTGTATCCGATTTCTTCCTTAGTGACGTCTTTCGTTTCGTGAATGAATCGAGCTCTAATAGGTCTACAAAACCTCACCGAAGAAGGAACTGGGTTCTGCCATACGATTTTTGTTGTATGACTATCAACCGAAACAACCAACCTCACGGGAACAAGCGAGCTCACAAATATATTGGCATCATTATCTGTGGTATTTTCAAATTTTTGTTTAAATGGAGTTTGGTGGGAACCATCACATCCCCATTTCGATATCAAAAGCAGGTGTTGCTTTTCGAATTGAGTCAACGTATCTACCACTTCCTTCAAATACTCTACGAGACGCAAAGCCGTATGATCCAACAAAGCTTGAAGTTCCACATTAAAACTGGTCTCGGTAACAGTTATGTTTTCTTCATTTGGGTAGCACTCCTTTTTTACTTTTTGTAAGAGAGAATAACAAGGGTAAATTTCTTTACGTCCGCCTTGTATTAATGTCCACTGGCTTCTTGTAAAGTTGCTTTCCACAAATAATGACAACGCTTCTCGTGGTGTATATTTCTTCGCTACAGGTTCACTTTTAGAAAAAAGTATTTTTCGGAACTTCTTAGCCCTTGTTGGCGTTGACGTCATTTCTTTTATCATCTTCGAAGTGTCCTTATTCCCGGAAGTGCCCTGACTCACACGTGCAGCGAAGGTCAATTCTTCGACAGATACCTGACCCCGTAATTCTTCTGTTCTCCGTCGCTTGCTCCTTTCACTTAATTCAGAAAATTGTTTAACTGGGCGACCGGGCTTGTGGAACCATGAAGGGAGGTCCAGTGAAGTTTTAAGCCATTCTTCATTGTTTTTTAAAAATCGTTCATCAGTATAACGAGCTGCCATCCATTTTTGCTTAAAAGAAGTCTTAAAATGCCTCAATGAACGATACAAAACACCCCTGTCTTCAGTTGGACACGCAGTCAGTTGAGCTAGCCTATCTTCCAGTAACTTAAATTTTTCATCCATTTTCTTTCCTTTGAACTCCATCAGAATATCGTATAATTCCAGCCTGGTGATAGTTTTCACTTTTTCGGAAGTACCTACGCAAAAAGTAACAAAAATTATTTTTTGAAAAAGTATATCCATAAACTTCAAATTTCAATAAAACAAGGGGGGGTGGGATGTTAGGGGATGATTTTATTTCAGTTTCTGCTAGGCAAAGGTTCAAACTTTATTCCTACATTTAAAATGTAGGGCGACAAAGCGCGACACATAAACAAAACACTAATGTTATAAAAGTTTATTAACAAAAACAGGTCCTTAAAAAGAGGAATTTAAAACATAAGCCTAACAACTGAAACTTAAGGAAAAATGAATTTTATTATGTTTTTTACAAAGTACATACCTTCAGCTTCCATATGCAACAACTGATTTTCTGGTAAATCACCACACGAAGACATGTTAGCGCAGAGAAATATGTAAAATAAACGAGAGGACCAAAAACAAAGCACGCGTAACACACAATGACTGGGTTCTGAATGACTGTGCGGCCAGATCGCAGGTTAACTCAATTAAGGCAAGTAAAACACCGTAGTAAATAATAAAAAATATATTTTATGAAATTTCAATCAATATAAAACATAAAATAAATTAAATTAAAATAAAAAATTAAAAAAATTATTAATTTTTGAAGTTTGAAAATCAAATAAGTCGATAAAAATACAAAAAAAAAATTAAAATAAATCCTTAGTCAGAATCTGCATCATATTCATAATCTGACTGTCCCAATTCCTCTGGTTCAGATGAAGATTCCATTTCCATCTCAAGAAGTTCGCGTACTTCCGGAATAATTTGGCCACGTACAGTTTTTGGAGGAGCTCGTAAACTGGCAATTACTGGATCAGATGAAATGAGCAATCTATTTATTAAATCCCTGTTCGTATCAACTCTTGATGTTTTTCTGGTAAATAATTCTCTGAATTTCCTGTTATCTTTGTTTCTAGCTTCTAGAGCTTCTTCCGAAAGTTGGCCGATTGGAAGAATACTTGCAGCAAGAATATCTTTTCCGTGAAAAAGTATTTTATGTACGCTTACAGGCATTGAATACCATGAATATTCCATAATATACAATTCTCTTGTTGTCTTAGTGTATTCATGGAATTTATTAATATCGATAGGTAATCCACTATTGATGCACTCTAATATGACACGGAAGCGCTTGATTAGCTCAATATTTACACCTGTTATTTCAGCTGAAATTTCAGCATTTCCAAAAAACTTACGGGCCGTGTTCCCATCATTTGTATTACCTGTTTTTTGTTTAGGCATATCCACTAATAAGCCTAACTCACGTCTAAACTTTTCTTGAACACTTTTCTTTTTTTCTGCCACTTTATTTTTATGCTCCTGTCCCCTAGCCGGCCATGTTTTTATATCAAGGCGATAAGATATATGTAAAATACACTCGAAGAATCTTATCCAAGCGTGCAGAGGAGAAAGGGAAAGAGAAAGAAATTCGCTATTTACTGTCTTTTCTAACACAACCCTTTCATTATTCATTTCCCTAGGCTTTGCACCACATAAGTAACAAGTTTGTGTTGATGCATACGAAGCTACAGCATTACAAATTTTGCCATCAATCATACAAAATATTAATGTTGCTTTTACCAAGACTTCCGCGTCATTTACTATAATTTTAGTAGGTGTCAATGAAGTTACCTCCTTAACTTTGCCAACTTCTGCAACAATCAAATCCAGAGTTTCCTTGGCAAATACAAACTTTATGGGTCTGCAATATCTCGTAGAAGATGTGGAAGGATTTTGCCATACAATAGTTTTGATGCTTTCGTCATTCGTTGCATACATTTGGATTGGCACCATCGAAATGCTGAATAAACTGGCATCACTGCAATGTTCTTCGGAAAATTTCTGTTTATATGTAGTTTCTTCCGCGCCATCACAACCCCATTTTATAATTATATCAAGACTTTTCAAATTAGTTATAGTCTTCAGGTCCTCTTCTTGTACCTTGCACAGTCGTGTAATCGTGTGATCCATCAAAGATTGTAATTTGATTTCAGCTTGCGTCTCTGTAATTTCAATATCACTAGGATAGCACTCCCGTTTTGCCTCTTTAATTTTGTAGTAAGATGGATAAATTGTGCTATTTACTGCTTTTGCTTGATCGCGTATAATATTATACTGATGTGTTGAAAGATTCGCATCGATCATCATCGCGAGAGCTTGATTTTCTGACAGTCCATCTTGTTTTGGGCATGCTACAAACTGTCGCGCTTTTTTTATATTAGTACCTCTATGAGGTGAACTAAAACAAAGCTCCTTTACAATGGATGCCGAATCTCATTTTCCTGCCTGGCGAAGCTGAACTTCAGTTGCCATCAATAATTCTTCCTCGTTCGAAGAATCAAGCAGATGTTGAATTCGTCGCCTTTTTGTTTTTTCGCTTGCAGCTTCAAAGTCCTTTTGTGGTCTTCCGGGTTGGTTACTCGTTCTAGGAGTTGCTACATATTGGGTAGGTTCAATGACAATAACCGCAAACGAAATATTTTCATCTAGCCACGAAGAATTTGCTTTTAAAAAGCGACCTCGATGTCTTCCAGATTTCGCCCATTTTTCATCAATTTTGGAGCATTTATTGCGAATAGTAGCTTTAATACTCCTTAAATCGTCATCAGAGAGGGTTGGGTCACCAAGTTCTTCAATAATAAAACTCAATAAGGCATCCAGTTTGAAATCTTTTGCGTTAGCAAACCAAACGTCAAAAAAAGATCGTCGCGGAATTAAAGAAGTCATTCTGAAAAAGGGAAAAAATCTATGAATTTCGCAAATTTTCGCAAGAAAAAAAACATGTTTCGTATAGCTTATAAGTGGATCTTTCATTAGAGTCTAATATGTAATCGGAATAATGCGGAAAAATAAACTAAAACTCAAGAAAACCCTGTCATTTTTACTAAAAAATGTCCTTCTCATTGAGTTTACAATAAAACACAAACATTAATAAAAAATTTTTTTAGCAAACTTACCTTATTAGTATTCACTTAAAAATAAAATTACCCCAAAATCACAATTAAACAATAAAAACACAGTGTATTCATAGAGCAAAGTCAGACGAATGATGCGTGCGCGTGGTGCATTTAGTCGAGAAAATTCAGGTAGACGGCCCTTATAATCCTTGTATCTTTTGTTAGGGGCAATTTCTCGGTAATTAAACCTCATCACAATCAAATATACGTTATCTACTACTAATTAACGTATTAATTAAACCTGTTTGGAAAAGTACGAAATTTGAGTTTTGTCCAGCTAGATCGTGAAAACGACACACTCTGCGACGCCCGTTAGCTGCGTCTTAAATTTTGTAAGATTGAAACTAAATCTGCCGATCTGCTTCCGACCCAATGCCCAATGGTCTCCAAAATAACAAAAAAAAACCAATTCCAATTGTCGAAACACCATATGCCGATGTAACTCCACCAACAAGGATCAAAAATTTTAAATTCCCAGAATCAACCAGAACAAAAAGGCCTAAACAACAGAAACGCAAAAATAAATCACCGAGTTGCACGAATTATTAGGACATACCTTAGATCTTAGCGGCCTTAAAATCGTAGTAACATGTGGTTTTCTCGAAACAACAAAAAGAAAATGACGAAACCTCGTGCTCCAAATCCGACAAGGTCGTTTGCTACCAATCTAAGCAATTCTATCTTGTAAAATTTGAATCCGGCCACCAAAATGCCGAGCGCCTCACCACCAACAATATACAGCAACAGCGCTTAATAATTTCCCACAAGAATGGCACGAAATTTTCAATCACCCACGATCAACTATTCGCTTCGAGAACTCAAAAAACAATGCCTGACCAACTACGATTTATAACAAGCAATTGTTTAATTCTCCAAATTCGACAACTAGAGGGCAGCACCTATCCGTTAAATAAACAAAATATTACCGACCGGTAGATCGCTATAACCAACAACGATGACTCAAAAAAAAAACGAACATCCACAGGATAAAACGGGGACTATTATCCAACTAAAAATCGGCTAAATATTTCTAACGCTAAAACTTTTGTAGAAATAAAAATTGGAACACAAGGTCAAAACGACCAATTTGAAAGGAACTAGGTAACCAACCACGCTTGTAATAAACCATGTATGCCAGAGATAATGAATAAATCTTCTAAAAATAAAAATTTGGTGAACTTGAATTTTAAAATGTTACACGCCATTAGTTACAATTGAGGTGCACCTTCATTTTTGTTATTATTTAACATTATTTAACGGGCGAGGCCAAATTCAAACCCCTTTCAAACCATAAAAGAGAGACCCTACTTTATTGGTTTTTTCTTAATAAAATTTGCTCTACTTTCTAACCTTGACGTTTGGTGAACCACGAACGAGACACCCTGTATACAGGGTGTCTCACTTTTTTTTCTGCAAAAATTTTTTTAGATAGTAAATGTCATTCTGAACAAAAAAATTCCTATGAACTAATATTTTTTTTCAACTCTTAAGGAGTCGAACAAAATATTAGTTTATAGGAAATTTTTTGTTCACAATGACATTTACTACCTAAAAAAAAGAGACAAAAAAGAGACAACCTGTATATTATTTTATAATTTTTGTATACATGACAAAGTTTTATTAATAGGTACCCCTAAGTATTTATTAAAGTAATACCAGCAAAATTTAGAAATAAAATCTTTTTACAATTCTATTCCACTTTATACATTTTGTTCATTTTAAATATTTAATACGTTTCCAGAGCATTTTAACCCGCTGAACTGATGAAAGGCAATTTTTAGATACTTATGGACTATTCAACTCATAAGTGATTATCTTAACTTAAACGTCAAAAATATTCGACTCAAATTTGACCACTCGTGATATTACATATGATAGTTTTATACCAGAAAAATTTTGTCTAAAAGTGCTGCTGTGAAAACCATGTAAAATTTAAAAAAATATAAAATTGTTGATATGTTTAATGATCGTTATCCTAACCAACATCTCACATGGTATTTCTACGTTTGAAAAATAGATTTTTGCGAAATACAACAAATGTTTTGGGGTTTGTTAGAGTTAATCCACAAAGTAGCATTCGAAAAATTTCAAGAGAAAGTGGTGTAAGTAGGACATATATTTTAAAAATTCTGCGAAAAAATAAATATCTATGTCTCTTCATCAAGATTTCCTTAATCGTGTCAGATTTTGTAATTGGATTTTTCGCAAATCACCTTGAATCTATTATTACCTTTGCATAGGATGTTTTCTGATGAAGCCCGTTTTTCAAACAATGTAGAAGTCACCAGACATAATATAAATTGCTAGTCTGGTACAAACCCTCACTGGATGAGAACTGTTCCTTATCAATAGAGAGCGGATTTTAAGAATTATTATTCTTTTTTCCAATATTGTAAGCATTAACTTTTTTCTTGTATAATTGCATGAATTTAAAAAAAAAACTCTATTGTTTGACGATTTTTTTAATGCCTTTTTTGTATTTTTTTAGTTTTTATGCTTATTTTTAATTTTAATGATTATTTAGTGCCATTTTTAATAATTTTATAAAAATTTTTACACCCATTTTTAATTTTTATGTGTATTTGTGCTATTTTTGAATATTTTATTAAAAAATTTGTTTTGTTGTTACTAAAATAATTATTAGTGGTGTAAGAGTGAATGACTTTGAAATTAATATTCCGATAGATTCCTTTAAGTATGCGCCAATAACTAGCGTAGATGTTGAAAGAAGTTTTTTAGCATATAAAAATATTTTAAGCGTCAAAAGAAGAAATTTAACTTCAGAACATCTTGAACAGTACATAATTATTAACTCATTCAATAAAGAATAGTTTTGTTCTATTTGCCGTTCTCTTCTTACTGCTATTCTTTTTCTTTCTTGTTCTTGTATTATAAAAATTGTTTCTGTTGTGTAAATTTTGTATTCAATTATTATATAATAGTATATTATTCAACGAGCGAGAAATGCCATTATACACGAAGACCGAAATTGCGTAACAGGTCTGAGTGAATAATGGCCATTTTCCCGCGAGTAGAATACTATACTTTTTCCATGACTTTTTTATTTTACGAAAATTTGATAAGGTCATTTTTCGTATTTCTGACATATCTTTACACCTAGCGGCACCTCTATATTGCAAGGTTAACTAAAATACCGTGTCGGAGTTGAAATGCAGCTTTCTGATTTGTCCAAAAATGAGTGTGGCGGAAAGATAGGGTATATCATTAGTTTTCAGAAACCCATAATAATTTATTCAAACTAGAATTATTTCCTATTTCTATTTTCATATTGTAAGCTTTTTTAAATTTTGGTGTCTTTTATATGCCTTTTTTAGATTTTGATGTCTTTTAAATCCTTTTTAAGCAAAATTTCGTGCTTTTTTGATACCTTTTTATACTTTTTTAAGCTTATTTTTCCGGTCTTTACTTATCAACATCCATGGGCAATAAATTGTTGACAATTACATTATTCGTCCCTATTTTTGAAGGTCGTTTGACTGGCCGCATATACGCACACTTGTTGAGAAATAATTTTAGATAGTTTTTAGAAGAAGTTCCATTCGATGTTAGAATAAATATGTAGATAGGTATTTCATAAAATAACTAGTTATACTAGGGTGGGCCAACGAAAACGAAACGGTTGAGTTTTAAAATAGTTAATAAAAAATTTAAAAAAAACACTCGGACAACCTAAGTTAAACCGAATCCGGACAGTCGCGACGTTCTCTCTCTTACTCCCGCAAATCATTGCTAAACATCATATCGTAGATTTCAAATACCACATTTATGAATTGACCAATATGGATGTGTTTGGAAAACTTTATTCTGCTTAAGCTTCTGACCAAATTTGATTTTTTTTTAATATTTTGTATAGTCTTTACACTCTACCTTTAAAGAAATTTAAACTCTATTTACGCAAAGATTTTGATTTATTTTTTTAAATTTGGTCAGAAGCTTACGCAGAATAAAGTTTTCCAAATACAGGTGTGAAAATTGATGCATATTGGTCAATTCATAAATGTGGTATTTGAAATCTACGAAGTGATGTTTAGCAATGATCTGAGTGAGTCCCCTTAAGAGAGCATCTTCCTAGACACCCGCGATAAATTTTCCGTTGGAGATAATAACAAGGTATAGAAAATCCATCCCACTTTTCTGGAGCTTTTTTGCAAATTATGACCCAATAACTGATAATTCGTGCGAATCCCTAGAGGACGCGCGAGTTTGGGAGGAAAAATTGTGAAAAATCATGAAATCGAGCATTAGTTCTGCAGTCATAACTCAAGTTTTCCTCGTTAGATTTTCAATTCTTTTTCAGATTTATAATCTAAATTGATTAGGTTACATAATGCCAGAGAGTTATCTTCCGCAACCTAGCACAAAATTAATTATAGTTGTCCAAAGTTAAGGTACTTTTAGATCATTATATTTTTTTTTTCTACATTTTCCCAATTTTTTTTCCTACTGGCAAAAATTAAAGAAATGACTTCTAAATCAACTACAAAAAAAATTATACAAAAATGTTTTTCGTACTAGCTTTTATGACTGCAGAACTAAACCACTATATTTACCGTTTAGGAAATTGCTCTTAACCTAACTTTGGATTCGAGGCGGACATATTTTACAATAGAGCTGATGCAAAAATCCATTCATCCCTGTGCGGTATGGACACAACCTCTTATATTATAATAATAATAGGTATGGTGGGGTAAGCAATACTTCGTTGGAAAGATGTTTTTACCTCGAGTAAAATTCAAAAAACAAAAGTTAAATCGATAGATTCGTTTTAAAGATATTTCAAATTATAAATGCACAATGTAACATGATAAATTTTAAATATCTTTAAAAGTAATCGGTTGAATTAACTTTTGTTTTTTGCATGTTACTGTAGGTAAAAAGATGTTTCCAACGAGGTATTACTTACCCTACCGTTTTAATCAACACTACCTCTTAAATTTAAATTGTCTTGATAGTGTGATTAATATCCGCCATTTTCCTGACACCCTGTATAATTAATAAAAATAATATATTCAAATAAAAATAAATATCAATTAATATTGTTATTCATTACTTGCACGCTGATTGTATTGTTCTATTCCATTAAAAGAATATACATATGTATGAAATTATCACTTTCTGTATTCTTCTATGTATAGGTATGTATGTAAGTACAAGCATAACTAATAAACACTATTAATAAATTAATATTAGATTTTTGACCTTATGTTTAAAGCCGCTCTTTATCGAATAAAATAAGAAATGCAGATAATAAAACATATTTTTAAAATAGTGAATAGTAATTCTAGCGCTTATTGCATTCAAGAAGCAGTGAGTAAAGGGTTAAAAGTCAATGATTTGTTTTATCTAAATCCAGAAAATTGTCTGAAGTTCATTGCACGTGAAAATAAATAATACGAAAACATGAAATTTTCACCAGTTTTCGTAATATTTTTTTATATTCAAATTGTACGCGCCAAACCAATAATTGATGTTAAAAATGGTCCAGTTTTTAAAACGGTTGTTACCACCAAGGATATTACTACAGAACAAGACAGCAAAATAGAAAGAAATAATACGTTCTCCGGCTCGTACAGTATGTATTTTTTATTTTAAGTAAATGCAATTACATTTTTTTGCGCAGAAATGTTAATGCTTTTAAATAAAAAATGTAATTGAATTTTTTAATATCCTTTATTTACGAACGAAATTAAAAAAGTTGAATATAAATTTTAGATGTAAAAAACTTACACAATAGAAACGGCAATAATATACAAAAAATAACTTTATTTATTTTTAATAAGCGTTTTTTACATTGTTCTGAAACATTACTAAGAATAACTTGCGTGTAAATGTATTTGTATTAAGTGAAGTATTCAAATGATATACATACTTATTTACAATATAGTTAAAAATGTATTGACCTAATTTGGTAATTTGTGTATAGGTATACACATGAGCCAGGAAAGATCTAATCTTTTTGTAACGGCGTTATATGGTTGTTTGATTGTGTCAAAAAATAATCTCACAAATTATTTATTGAACTATATATTTTGCAGTTGATGTCCAGGTTGTGGACAAGCCGCATAATTTATTTATCGGACGTTGCATGCGAGGGCAGAAGAAACTACATGGAGAGAGCATCATTTTAAACAACGACGGAAAAAGTCACGTATCTGCCGTCATTAAGGTACTTTTTGTGTTACTTATTCAATAAACTTACTTTATAATTTTTTGACCAAAATTAAATATTTACATAATTAGTTTACGAAAGAAAAAAGAAAGAAAAAAGAAAGAAACTAAAATAAAAAATAATATAAATTAATAAATTATTACTACCTTATTGGTAGCACATTAACAAATTAACTATTAAGAAGATAGTCGGCGAAATGTTTGAAAAGCGTACTTTTCGCTAGTAAAAATTGATTTTTGGGCATTTGTAATCAAAAATTTAACAAAAACGATGCCTAGTGCCATTCAAATTGAATTTAGTTTTCATATAGAATTTTTGTTTTTCATGTAGAGTCTATGATAAGGGCGTACTTTTTGAACAATTATAAAAAAATGCGTTTATATTTTTATTCATAAGACTCTCATATCATAGACTCTACATCAAAAACAAAAATTCTATATGAAAACTAAATTCAATTTGATTGGAACTAAGCATCGTTTTTGTTAAATTTTTGATTACAAATGCCCAAAAAACAATGTTTACTAGCGAAAAGTTTCGCCGAGTATCTTCTTAAATAAAACATTTAGTCACTTTTTTATTTTATCTTGCTTTTCGCCCAAAATATAACTAAACTTATTTCTTTTAATTATTTTAAATTCTATATTTTTAGTGCTGACTTTATATTTTTGAATTTTAAATTATAAAGATATCAGTGTTTTCATAAAAACATCGATATAAAAAATAGGTCAAATATCAAAAGTTTTTATTACCAGTATTTTTTTCTAAAATGAAAAGTCGAAACAATCTACTTATTTACAAATGAGTACGGTGAATTCTTGCAAAACAGGTAGAAAATTGACACAACTTAAAAATAGTCATTTTTTTCATGAGAACGATCTTAAACTCTTTATATTTAAACATTAATAAATAAAAATAAAAAATCGTGAAAATTTTAATAAAATTTTGCTTTTAATACTTCCATCATTTTATGGGATTATAAAACTAATTATTATTTTAAAAAACCATTAAATCTAAAAACAGAAGTTTATGAGTTTTCTTCCGGACCGACGATATACAAGGTGTTCCGTATTGTATGCATATCACAAAATCGCTAATTACGTCTTAACCAATGTGTCCAGGGATAAAAAAATATCACTAAAAGTCTAAAACCCTCCTCTTTCAATAGGTAATAACAGTAATACAAAAACAATTTTTTTTAATTTTCTCCAGGATAAAACCCATTACTGAAGTGTTTTTTTTAAGTTTCTGAAACTTGTTCATATTCTCAACAAACCAGGAAAATTTTTATAACCGTAGCTCTTTTCCTTCACCTAGTAAACCCTTCTAAAGTTACTATTATCGGAAGTAGTCTCATACGTATGCATAGTTTGTCAATTAGGCTATAATGGATACCTGATGGAATGCCAAATATTTTATTAGATTTTGTGATTTTAAACAAAAAATAGTGACAAAAAATTTAAAATGCTCTAGCTCCATAACTAAACAAGATAGGCTCCTACTTTTTTCGTTTTTTGTCGATTAAATTTGCTCTACTTTCTTACCCTGAGGTCTGGTGAAACACGAAAGGAACACCCTGTAATAGTTAGTGGGAAATTTTTGGTTCAGAATGACATCTATACAAAAATTTGATGGAAAAAAGTGGGACACTGTGTATACCAGGTGTAATCGAAACATATGTCACCTCTATAATCTCTATTTTTATGAAAATAAAAGTTTGAAATTTGACCATGTAGTATAGTTGAAAAAAAACATGTTTCGTGCTCTAATTTTTTTTTCCAATATCAAATATCACTTCCAGTTTTATCCGAAATTACATCAAGTTTATTTTAACACCCCATTTTTTGTCTTTGTTTAAAATAATTTTAAGCACATGCAAAATTATTTGAGCCTACATATGAGGTACCAAAATAATCGTAACTTAAAAAAACGAGTCACCCAGCCTCTTCGCAAAAAGTTTTTTAGTTTTTTAATGTCCAAAAATCGAAAAAAAAAAATGAAACAGACATACTTGTTTTCTAAATTTAATTTAAACTACCGACAAAAACATTGTGTTATATTTAAAAAAATAAAGCTGATGTTATTTCCGGTAAAAACCAGGAGTGATGTAGGCAATGAAAATGTACCTGAAATGTGTTTTCTTGAACCGTATAGTCAAATTTCAAATTTTTATTTTTTTGTAATAAATAAAAATATATTATTTATCAAATCCTCAGTTTTTTTAGAAACACCTATTTAAAATTCAAAATTTTGAAAAATTTGGTATTTTCATAAAAAACATTAATCTACATATAAGTGATCCCAAAAAGAATCTTGACCTTCAAAGTAGCGACGAAATGGGACCCTCCGCCCCCTTACGTCTGCTTGGGCGTGTTTTTAAAGTCTGGACCCCGCTGATCGAAATTCCTGATAACGCCACTTCAAAATATTTGATAGTTTTCCTTGGCAGCATTTTCTTGGCATAATATTTTGTAAATAAAAGTCTTTGTATAAAAGAATGGCTGTGTTTCGATTCCTCTCGATTTATAAATCTAGTTGTAAATATATTATAACTACTCGAATTCGAAATTGAGCTATCTGTATTTAATACTATAGAAAAAGCATACCAAAAACTATACAGCCAAGCAACTACAGCAAAAGAACCAACATTTTTTTTGCGATTCACTCAATTATGAAAACAAGTTTTGCATGTTTGCTCCCCAAGTATCTCTGAGAGGAATATATCTAATCTACAGTGTGCCCCTAAAAGGTTTGTAAAAAACGATACCACACACCCATGAGACCAAAATATGGCGATTTAACCAAACTTATCTCTATCCAAAAGTGCTTCGTTAAGATGCTACAGACCATTAAAGTTCTTAAAAATATTTTGATTTTTTTAAATTAATAAAAATTGGGTTTAAGTTCATAATAAAATTTGGTATGTGGCTATATAATGGAAAAAGGTCAAAAAAGTTTATAATTACACTGTGTAGCTACAAGTAAAGTTTTATAAAAGTTATAAAAAGAGAAAATGCACTGAGTATTTTTTGAAGTAAATTTTATAAAAATGAAAACCGATTCATATTATTGTGAACCATGCTGTAAAATAATTGGTGTATTGTTTCTTTATCTCATCTTTAAAAATTTTAGTATTCAAACCAGATGAACTACGGCAAAAACTTATGCCAACTCTAGAAAAATTGTATCGATAAGATCCTGACATTTAGACAGCCCGTTGATCCGCAAACCCTGGGAATTCCGGATTATTTTGATATAGTTAGGAAACCTATGGATCTCTCATTTTTGACCAATTATATAACTTGAAAAAGTAAAATCAAATTGTCTGGAAATTTTCCATTGCATGGCCACATATTTTGTTATGATCGTATGAGCCAATTTTTAGTAATTAAAAAAAAATAGTTTTAGGAACTTTTGGATAGAAATAAGTTTGGTTAAATCGTCTTATTTTGGTTTCAGGAGTATGTGGTATCGTTTTGTACAGACCTTTTAGGGCACCCTGAACATCTAATCCCTTCGGATTAATTTTTAGTTAATTACTGAGAGGAAACTACACGTAGTTTTAAACCTAGCAAAATGTGAACAAAAACCACCACACACATCTTAATTTAAATATCCAGTAACTTTTTTATTTAAAGATTTAACAAAATAAATTTTGAAGTTTTTATACTGTAAACTTCAATTCTAGGTCATTTTCTCCTCTTACTTTGCCAAAAACCATAAAAATATTCATTATTTTTTTTTATGATTTCTCATAAAAAGAATAGTATTCAGCAACCCAAAAAATATAAAATAAGCCACTAAAAATAAATTACACCAGAACTTATCTACCATATTTCTAGAATTAAAAGACTTATTTTTGAAAATAGAAAAATTGTACTATACTTCAGGATTATAAAAGATAAAAAACCAAACAAAAATGATTTTTATTCTCAAAATGTATTTTAAAAACTACTGCTTTTAGAAATTCTTCACAAAAATTATCAACAAAAAAACATTTTTTTTATTCTACAAGGTATTTCACTTTCTTTCAGTAAAAATTTTTTTAGATAATAGACTCCTTGACAAGTCACAGCAATTTTAAAATTTCAAAATCTTAATGATTTTTTGGGACACCCTGTATAAATTTCATTTTTTATTAAAATCATTTTGTCCTTATCTTTAAACCAATCAGATAGATTAATTTTATTGAGAGAAATTTTAAATGGGTTCACTTAGTTTAGAAAACGGGCAATAATTTTCAAAAGGGCGAGTTGGTAAAGACAAAATCCAAACCTTAATTGATTTAAATAAAAAAATTGATAACAAGAAAGAAAAAGTATACAAGGTGTTCCACAAAAATCATGAAAATTTACCGAGTAGAATCACATTTACTATCCATAAATAATTTTTGCTGGAAAAAAAGTGAAACGCCTTGTATAGAGAGTGTCCCAGGAGGAATCGAAAAAAATTAGGAAGTGATAGTATGAAATATTTTAAATAAAAAAGTTCAAATAAAGATATGGCTTACTACAACCCTCCAGCTAGTAGAAGTAGTCCCTACTACAACCCTCCAGCATGGGTAGGAAAATTCAGGGTCGCCGATTGGAAAAGTTTCAGTTTATGAGGTGTTTTGATAGGACAATTTTGAAATAAAAATTTTATTATTGACCCTGTTTGTAGATGTTAACCCGGTATTGATTTTTTTTATTTTCTGAACTTTTTTATCTTTAATATTAATACTTTTTTAATTATATAATATTTATAACAATAAATTTTTTATACACCAACATTTTTACATCAACACATAAACTAAACTAAATTCCCTAGCCTTGTACTGACTACACATAGAGTTTCATTTAAAACAAGACAAATGATAATAAGAAACTTTTCATTGCAACCCTCTTGCCTAAACACCACCTGTAATAGCAGGCTCAATTAAAAAAGCCGTGAATAATGAAAATGCAGCGTTTTGATTGGTTTAAAAAGCGTGATTAATATCCTAGGTATGTAAATTAGATAGGATATGTTGATAGCATTACTCTTCAAAAAACAAATCCAAAATAAACATATTTTTCAATGATGGTGGAATTTTTTTATATAAGTATTATAAAAAGACATTGGTTATGGCTAAAGTAATACCAGCAAAGATTTCATTTTGATAAAAATTTAGAAATAAAATCTTTTTACAATTTTATTCCACTTTTGTTCATTGGTAAATATTTAATACGTTTCCAGAGCATTTTAACCCTCTGAACTGATTAAAAGCAAATTTTTAGATATTTATAGACTATTCAACTCATATTTTTTGTGATAAGTAAAATGTCAAAAATATCAGCGATTATTTTATGACGTTTATGTCAAATTTCAATAAATCTAAAGTTTGCTGTCAAATTTTGCATAAAAATGTGAAACATATTCGTTAGTAGTCCCTTAAATATTTACTCTTGGTCAAATTATAAGTCGAATATTTTTCATATATTGCCACTCATGTCATTTGGGGTTAAAAATTTTTCCCCACATGGCATTTACAATAATTAAAACTTAACCCCAAATGACATTCGTGGTAATGGCAGTGAAAAATATTCGACATAAATTTGTCCATTCGTGATATGACATATGACAATTATTATTTTTTTAGATTAATGTGGATGGTCCAATAGAAATAACTTGTGTTAAAGTTTTGGATCAATTACCCGGCAGTGGAGCATATCCAAGTTACATTAGTGGCGGCGTTGGTTTTCAACACGTAGAAATAGGTGTAGCCACGAGATATGGAAAGGGATTTAACTTTTATATACAAATTTTTGGATATGAAGACAAAAAAGATAATACCATTTGAGTATTAATATCCAATAGGTACTAAATAATGTACAAATTTATAATAAATTAATAAATAATATTACAAAATACCTATTGTGTTTTTGTATTTTTAACCTACTAGTTGGTTACAATATTTTTTCGTTGATCGTGCATTTGATTAACTAGAAAAAACTTTCACTTTTACAAGACTTTTTCGAAATGTCACCATTAAAAAATACGAACCCGATCGATCATAACCGAAGTCGAATTAAACGAACAGGGTTGTCTATTATCAAAGGGTTCTATAGTCAATTAATGATGACTTGATGTGTACATAACCTCACTTTTATAAAATAAATATAAAATGTATTGGCGTACCAATTATTTGAAGTGTATTTAAAATTGCGTGTATTTAAAATTGCATGTATTTATTTTATTTATAATTTTAGTTATGTTAAAACAAATCAAATTAACTTTATATTCACAATTGTCGTATACTTCGTAGAAAATTTCGTTCGAAACGTCATCAACAGAGGGCACTTCCAATATCATGCAATAATAGGGGTCATTAATGAATGATTTTGTATACATTAAAAATACTCCTAAATAAACGATCAACGAAAAAATAATTAAATTTATGATTCTTTTACCAACGAGTAGATAACAATATTTTTTCGTTGATCGTAAATTCTAATATTTTGAAAGTAAAATCATTTTAGCCTCATTTTTCACAATTTATTTAAGACACTTTTCACTTCATTACAATGAAAATACATACCTAATACCTCAAGTTTTACTGTCATACCCGATGTCCGATGTCCCCATATACGAACCTAAAATTAGACAAAATTCTCTTATAACAAATATTACAGATAACTGTAATCAAAGTAGTTGGTAGTGGCCTATACATCTAAAAGGTTTAGATCCATATACATTATTTGCAAATGTAATTATGACGAATATGCATTAAATGCATTTACCTCAGTTGGTAGCTCCCTGTGTTAATTTAGAACCGGGTAGGCTATAGGTTGGATTTACTTTAAAACCCAAGAAAATATGTGTTTTTGGCCAGTATTGTAAATAAACTGGTAAATTAATTAGGTTGCTTTCCCCTTATTAATTGAGGGATGCTATTCTTGATTCTTATTTAATCTCCCGGTACCCTGTAGAGTAGCGTCACCTACCCATTTCTACAATTTTCTTACCCTCAATTAAAAATTGCTCCTTTCGTGCGGATAGTCAATTTTTATGTATTACGCAATAACTTGGCGATCGACTCATTTTTTTATTGCTTCAGCCATTTTATTTTACTTGGTTAATTGTAGCGTCAAAATTAAAAGCCAATTTGTGGTTTATGTAAAGCCACTTAGGACCTTAGTATTACCCGATACTGCTCGTTTTGAAATTTCAGAGAGGACATCATCTGGAGGTGTTTATGGGATTTCAGTTATTTTGTTGGAACTGGGATTGAGTATTGGCTGGCCAACTACCTTTTGTACCATCAAGTTGACTTAATTTAAATCCTGCTTGGTTGTTTGTGGAATGCTACTACCATCCTACTTATTTTATTTCACCCCAGCTGTGTTGTCCATATACATATAGTTGTATTGGTGGCATGATCAATGATCACCCGCCTAAGGCCTGCTTAGATGTTGTGCACAGATTGGGAAATTGCTCAACCCCTTGCTGACTATTGGTAAGGCCTATATTTCAAATTATACATTTATGTACAGGGTGCAGGAAAAGTCCTGCAAAATGGTTATAACCTTTTTATTTGTGGTTTTATCAAAAAAGTTTTATATGAAAGTTATAAGGATTTTGTGTTTCCACATCAGGTGATTGAGCTAAGACTATCAACTTTGAAATCTTAAACAAAACATGCCAACTTTTTTTTATTTATTAGTATCTACATATCTATTTTATAAATTTCAAATTTACTTAATTTAACATACATGGCACTTGTGTTTATTTGATTTTTTATAATCTTTTGTTTTCACATTTTTTCTGTCATTTAAATGTTATAGCACTTAAATTCCAATATCGACATTATTAAAGGGTCTTTAATGATATTACTTTAAGTGACCTTTTAAGCATTGTTGGCGGTTTTGCGAACCATTTCAGCAGTATTTATAATCAGCCTCAACCTAGGAGACTATACATTCTCTGAGACCCAAGTATTAAATCATTTGAAAAAGCTAAAACCGAATATAACTATGGGACTCGACAACGTCCCTAACCTGATATTAAAGGACTGCGCTTCGATACTCTATCAACCTTTGACACACATTTTTAATTTGACACTCCGATTTGGTACATTTCCGAAAATCTGGAAGATGGTCAGAATATGCCCAGTGCATAAATCAGGCAACAAAAGATATGTTGAGTACTACCGGCCTATCTCAATTATTAGCAACTTTTCCAAAATATACGTGTCGATTCTAAGCGAATATATTTATTTTACAATTAAACATAGTAATCAATATGAATTTTTGCCAAGAAGATCAACGACAACCAACATTTTTAATGTGACACAATACATTTCCAATAATTTAGAAGCAAAGTTTCAAACAGATGTAGTTTATATGGATTTCTCTAAAGAGTTTGATCGAATGCAACATCATATTCTTATCTCAAACCTGCAAGTGATGGGTTTACCCGGTAACATCATGAGAATAATTGGTTCGTACCTTCAGAATAGAGAGCAGTATGTTGTTTATAATGGGCATACATCATCGCCATACATAGCGCTAAGTGGGGTACCGCAAGGATCAAACCTGGGGCCACTCTTATTTGTAATATTTATTAACGATATTTTAGATAATATTAACTGCTCCGCCCTGCTTTATGCGGATGATCTAAAAATTTATAATACTATTAAAGATATCGTTGACTGCACTGCTCTTCAGTCTGATTTAAATGCAAAACAAAAATGGTGTGAAAGAAATGAACTGTTACTTAACTGTAAATGTTGCTTAATGTCATATAGTACGGCAGAGAGACCAAAAATTATGTTTAATTATATGCTTGACAATAATGTATTACGTAGAGTAGTAGAAATGAGAGACCTAGGTGTCATTTTTTATACGCGTCTTAATTTTAATCAACATGTAGAACAACTTGTTAGAGATTGTCATCGTATGTTGGGCTTTATAATAAGGAATTCAAAATTTGTGGAGTCACACACCGTAGTGATAACTCTTTTTTGTGCTTATGTGTCCAGTAAGTTGAATTACTGTTCAATCATTTGGTCACCCATGTACCTAAAATATATAAAGATGCTCGAGGGCGTCCAGAAAAAGTTCCTAAAATACTTGTATTTCAAAAAATCTTGTATTTCAAAAAATCTTACCTATCCATCTCGTGGATCAATCTCTTATGAAACCTTGCTCGCTGAGTCTGGGTTCATTAGCGTAAAGTCTAATCATGACATTTCTTCGATCTTATATCTATATAAATTAATACATAATTTCACTGATGAAATTTCTGCACTCTCATCGTTGTCGTTTAGAATTCCTCAAATATGCACCAGACACCTAAACACTTTCTCTCTTGATATTGCTCACACAAATCATTTTCAAAATTCACCAATTTACAAAATGTGTGACACCTATAATAAATGTAATCATGCCATAGACATATACACACCTAATCTTAATACGTTTGGAAGACTTACATCAGAACATTTTTGTCTCTCTAATTCGTAAGTCTCTCGTCTTGATTATTTTATAATTAAGTTTTTATGTTGTGTTTTTTATCGCATTTTACCCTTGTATTTGTTTATATCATGTATTTTATTTCAATTATCATGTCTAAATTTATGTACTTTAATTTTATTATATTACTAAATTACTCTGTAGCTGTTGGGTAATAAGCAATTATTATTATTATTATTTATCGTTTAATAACCATGTTTTTTATGAAAAAGAGCGAATACAAATTTTGATGATTGTCAGGTGGGATAACCGGAAACGAACATGTCAAGAAGTCTCTACTTTGTTTAATAAAATATATCCCAACAAAACTCTTCTGTTAGTGGCATCCTTAAAAAGTTTAATTTACAAGGAAATGTTCACGATGCCCCTCGAACCGGAAGACCAAAGACAGAAACTGTTGGCAATAAGGCAATCGAAATTTTATTGTCCGTCGAAGAAAATCCACGAATTTCTGCACGCCAACTTGCTAGAGATTTTGAGGTTGATGAAAGTTCCGCCAGAAAGTTATTTAAAATAGAAAAAAATTACCCTTATAAAGTTCATTTAGTACAAGAATTGAATGAGGACGACTTTGATAAAATGAGTTTTGCGAGCTAATTATGGAAAGACTAATGACGAGTTTGCTGGTAAAACTGTTTTTTGGGACGAAGTAAAATTTTTTTTAAATGGAACTCTAAATCGACACAATTCAGGATATTGGTCCAAAATAACCCGCACTGGACTGAACAACTCCATTCTCAACTACCTCGTTAACGTGAGGGTAGGTATGGTTCGTTGAAATTTTTCCGTACCATTTTTTATTGACGGCAATCTTTAGAGACAAATCAAGAACTGAGAAATAACTGTTAGATTTACTAACAAAAGTTTGTGGTTCCAGCAAGACGGTGCACCTCCACATTATGGTGCGGAAGTTACAAGCTACCTCCTCCTTCGTGACGTCATAGGAATCGCAAATAGCGAAAACTGATTACTTGCACTCAAATGTCAATATTTTGATAGTAAAAATCATTCATATGAATTTGGGACTGTATTGGGCACTAATCCACTAATCCACTAATCCACTAAGGCACACCCCCCACTCTCTGTGCAGGAGCGCTTACAGCTTCCAGGCTTATGCAAAATTTACCTTCAAAAAGTCCCCTGTAACTTTGTTATTAATAAACAAAAAAAATTGAAATTTTGCACATACACAGTTGAATATATGCTCCTTCGAACGGACAGACTCCTTTTTTGATATTTTGATTTATAGTCTCTTCACTCTTTAATTGTGTGTAAAATTAACACTTTTTGATGGAACATATCTAGCTTAATTTTAACTTTTTTTAAAAATTGAGTCTGTCAATTTCGAATTGTGAAGATATGGAGCGGTTTAAAGAAAGCAGCAAGGAAAATGGAAACGCAGCACCCGAAGAAAAAGAAAAAGAAAATGAGAATCGTGTTGTTAATTTAGAAGAAGAAATATGTCCCATTTGTTCCCAAAATTTTAATGAAATGTCGTTTCTGTCTTGCTCTTCATGTACAATGAAGGTTCAAACAACATTTTGCCAAAGCTTTGATGAAATTAGGCTGTTTGAGCAACCACTTTTCCAATTAGCCTAAAAAAGTATGGGCTTATTGCAATAAGCCTAAAAAATACCAGGCTCATTAGAAACTGCTCGATCATTTTCCAATCAGCCGGGCGCATTACAAATTGACGGCGCTCTTTGCAATAAGCCGGATTTTTCAATTAGCCTACGACATAAACAACACATGCAACGAAATTACAATTCTGCCTCGCCGTCTTCAGTCGTTATTAGGGGTAATTAAGAGTTATAGTTGTAAAAAAAAGTACAAACTCAAGTCAGTTCTGCACAGTTGAAAATTTGACAGATTGTATATCAGGTATACCATTTTAAGATTGTAAGCAAAAAGGCAGAACAAAATTTCAGTCGAAACCCAAGGCAGAACGTCATAAGTGCAAGAAACACGGCCTACTCTGTAGTTGCAAATCTAATTGTTTTTCTTTAAAAATATAATTTTTAAAATTAATTTTGATATCTGATTATGAATTAGTTCTTAATAAATTTTAAATGTATTCATAAATATTAATAAATAAATAATTAATATTTGTAATAGTTGAAAAAAATATTTAATAATATAAATTTAATTTGTATTGTCAATATCACTATCACTATTACCATCGTCTTCGATGTCATCATCGTTCTCTTCATCGTCGTCATCATGAATTGCAATTTTCTAAGTCAAGGCTCCTCGACTCATCAATTGTAAAATATAAAATTTATCTGGAATAACAATTTAGCGTCCTTGAATTGGAATAATGGAAAATTGAAAAGAAACCACCTTTGCAATCAAACGCTTAAAAATTTTGGCGGTGTAATTTCGACTCACTCTGTATAATCTCTATTTCACGTTTTTTTTTTAATTTTAAACATATTTGTTAACTTCAAACTAGATAAAATAAAAAATATCAAAAAGTACAAGTACGTACTGATTTAGTGCACATACATATAAGATGAGTCGAAATTAAGCAACCAAATGTTTTTCGCAGATTCTACGATCAATTCTAAGATAAAGCCGTTTATACTATCCTATGTCCGATTTTACTTCATATAATGGAGAATGGAGCTACCGTTCTACGAAAGTAATGTCAAAAAGAATTGTAGAAACTTCAAATTTAGTAATATATAAATATCTTATCTTAAGAAGGAATACTTTTTAATCATGTATACACGCTACATGCACGCTAATGTGTTTACATATATCTCAATAGCCAAAATATTCTTTTAAATAAATTCAAATTTAGTGTGAATTATAAATACGTACACTTTGTTTTCAGAATTTTTTTGAATTTTTTATTTTTGAAGAGGATTCATAATAAAAGACGATATCATTTTTGTGGTTCAATTTTTAAGATTATATTTTTCAAAATAATGTTTGCCAGGAACTTAGAAAAAAGCACCTTTTAGAAAAATATAGAAATAATCACGCGCATATAATTTTAAAGATATTTTGCGTCACTATGTTGTTTTTTAGGTGTCGCTCTCACTTAAGATTTTTATAGGGTTGTGACATATACAGGATGTCCCGTTCGTGGTTCACCAAACGTCAAGGTTAGAAAGTAGAGCAAATTTTATCAAGAAAAAACCAAAAAAGTAGGGGTATATCTTTTAAGGTTTGAAAGTTACAGGGGTTTGAATTTGGCATCGCCCGTTTTTGCCAGAAATCAGTAAATGATCAATAGTTGCTTATACTCGATTTTTATAAGCAAAAATTAAATTTTGATGGCTTTTGAAACAGTTGTATTATTAAAGAATAACAAAAATGAAGGCACACCTCAATTGTAACTAACTATGCTTAGAATCAATTGCATACAAAGAGTTAGGGTTTCAAAATTTTTCAAAATTTCTAGAGAATTTAACTAATTTTTAGAAAATTAAAAAAAAACCACGCCCGTAATAGGTCATATCTTGGAGAAAATCTTCAAAAACTGCTAAAAAACAATTTTTTCTGGATTTGCGTTTTACCATTATTACCAATGGAGAGAGGATACTTTCAGCTTTAAAATTCTATTTTTTTTTAAATCTTTTTACTAAGTTTTTAAGCAGCTATTGATCTTTTACTGATTTCTGGCAAAAACGGGCGATGCCAAATTCAAACCCCTTTCAAACCATAAAAGATAGACCCTACTTTTTTGGTTTTTTCTTGATAAAATTTGCTCTACTTTCTAACCTTGACGTTTGGTGAACCACGAACGGGACACCCTGTACCTATGTTATTATGAAGTTTTTGCTGCTTAATTACGACTCACCCTGTATAAAACTTGAGTTGGCTTATTTGACCGTTTATTTTTCAATTATTTAAATTGGGCCATAAATCATCTTTGAAAATTGTTTACTTTAATATAAGTTTTAGTATAAATTTTTATTTTAAATTTCTCTCTTATTCGGATTTATACAGGGTGTCCCAATTTTATTTGCATTACATGGGTAATTTTTGTTATTAATAAAGTTACAGATTTGGTTAAATAGGCAATGTTTTGCAGTTTTTTTATACTTATTCAGATGTCGTTTAAAAAATCAAAAATTCTAAGCCATTCGAAGATAAACGAAAAAAAAACGAAAAATGCATTTTTTTTTAAGTTGATTATTTCGCTAACTACAAAAGTTACAAAAAAAATTTTCGAATAAAAGTTATTCGATTCGTTTCGATTAACTTAAATATGTTTTTTAAAAAAAATATTAGAGAATCGGTCTTCAAGATATCGATAGCAACTTTATTTTTTAATTGAGCGCTATATTTAATTTTTGATAAAATAAATTGCGTTTTTTTCTGCTTTTAACGATGTATTATAATGTATGTTTGGAGTAATAGACTACCAAATATTTGATATTATTGGTTTTCAATTAAGTAAGCCATGACTTTTTGACAGGTCTTCTTTAAAAAAATGACGATTCGAGCTGTCGCTTTAGATTATTGTATAGGATATTAGTTCAAAACACTTCATATTGTTCTTTTGGTTAAAGGAAAGGTTGGCATTTGTAAATGATTGAATCACTAAATTTAATTAATTCTAACTTGCTGTATAATAAACCGATATAATAATCTAAAGTGACACCTTGAATCATCATATATTTAAAGAAGACCTGTCAAAAACTCATTCTTTAATTTACTTCAGATGATGTCAAATGTTTCATAGCTTGTTACTTCAAACAGAGATTGTAATATATTATTGAAAGCAGAAAAGAAAATGCAATTTATTTATTGAAAAATCCAATAAGGTGCCCATTTAAAATAAGAAAGTTGCTATTGATATCTTGAAAACCTAGTTTGTGATATGTTTGGAAAATACTTAAATTCGTCTTTACGAAACAAATAACTATTATCCGAAACATTATTTTGTAATTTGTCTAGTTAATGAAATATAAAAAAATGCATTATTTTGTTTTTTCCTTTATCTTCGAAATAACTCGGAATTTTTGATTATTTTAAATGAATATAAAAAACTGCAAAACATTGTCCATTTAACCGAATCTGTAACTTTATTAATAACAAAGATACCCATGCAATGCAACTTAAATTGGGACACCCAGTATTCCTATTTAAAAAATGGTTTATTCCAAATAAAGTAAATGTAGGTACCTACCTTAATTTAATCTTCCAAAAGTTCCAAATTATCATCTATCGCCTTTATTTAAAATTTTATCTCAATAATGAAAAATAGTTTAAAGGGATTAAATTTTACTGTAATATAATCTTGTTTTTGACGAATATCCCAATTATGGGTAATACTCAATGAATATTAATTTAGACAGGTATTGTCAAGTGCTTGCAAAAACCATTTAAAGAATTTTAAATTTTAAGAAAAATGCTCTCTTTTAAAAAATGTAAAGAAATCATAAGTACTAACGCTATTTAAAAAAACAATAGTTAATTGCTCTAGCAACAAAATAGAGAAAGATATACAAAAACTAAAAATGTGAAAATATGTACTGAATTTAACTGATAAACGTTTGTTTTTAACTTTTTTTATCTAACTCTTTATTATTACATTAAAAAAATACAGTTAATATGCGTTACTTTTGTTTCATGATGGGGGAATTTACAAAATATAAAAGTTTATTAATATCGAAAAATATATAAATAAAAAATATTATAGTTTAATTATTTATATTGTGATACAAAACAACTTTATTATTCTAACAATTTTAAAGAAAATATGTATAAATGCTGCATACAGAATTGTTTTGAAAATTTTATTACTTAACCTTTACGCAGCCTCTACTGAAACTGAATCTTCATCATTATCAGAATTTGATTGTTCGTCTGTAGTTGTGTCCAATGAAGTTTCTGTATTGTTATCAGATGCGACTTCAGATGGTTCCACTGGAGAAGCAGCGGGATTGGCAAAAACGGGATTGGTTGGTAAAAATTGGTTAGATCCAAAATGAGGGTTTCCAAAATACGCGGGTGCCGCAACAACTGATGGTGTGTAATAAGAAACAGGGTGTGGGTGTGGATATCCAAAATGAAGAGGGTGGTTTGCGTATGGATAAGCTAACGGTTGAGCTACATGTTGTGAAAATGGTGAATAGGCTTGGTAACCAAGCCCTGCAACTGTGCTGTATGCAAAATTTCCACCTACTTGACTGGTTCTAACAAATGCACTATTGTAGGGTGCTGGGATCAGTCCACAACTAGCAAATCCAATCACCAAAACAAAAACGCAGATTGATTCAACCTGAAATAAGCACAAATTATAATCACAACCACACGCAACACGAATGTAATACCTTCATCTTAAAAACTTGTTAAATTAAGCGAAATACACAAGTAATATGCTCCCGTCCATCCAAATATTTCCTTATATACTACTACCCAGTCCGGTTCCACTTCCTAAACTTGAGAAACGCTTCCACACCCAAAATCACGACTTAAGAGCCCGCAAATGCTCTATTTCCTTATTAAGATGTGAATCCATTTAAATCGCATATATTGTATTCCTAATTATTATGTAGGCCGCTTTTTGAAACATTCAACATAAACCATAGGTAAGTTTTCCATGCATAATTAAATGTTTTATGCTGTAATATTGAATTAATTTGTAATAAAACATAAATTGAAGCACCTGCAAGCCCTTGGGCGATTTAAAAAAATGAGAGTACATTACACAAATATATCTAAGCAAACTTTTAGTTTTATAAATAATACCTTAAATTGCAATAATATAAATTTTAAATTCCCCAATCAACACCAATTAATCACTTTAATTAATAAATTTTAGAGTTATTAGATTTAAAATAAATTTTATGACTTGTTCTTGAGTTGAATATATGACTGCGTTTTCTTATAAAATTTTTTACAATTTACTTTAAATTATCACATATCACTGAAATAATAATGCAGGACGAATGTCACAATCCGACAATCAAAAAGGCATAACTAAAAGCGGTATCGAGGATACCATACATCACAGGGATAAAACTCGCTTTTTTAGATTCGTTTTACAGTTTTATGCAGTAATAAAAGAATAACAAAAAATCATAAATGGAATCACACATTTGAACGCATTTTGAATCGTTTGCAACTAAGGATCTATTTAAAACATAATTTTTATGACTGCAGGCTTACTAAATTTAATTATTACTATATATTTTTTATTCAGTTTTAAAATAGGAAATATTTATTTTAAATTGTATTAAGGACGATCTATATCATATGTATATATTTTACTCGTCATAAATCTTAATCCATATAAGATAATTAATAATATAGATTTTATGGAGCCTTTAGGAAATTTGATATTTATAATATACTACCGGTTTAGAACCGTGTAAGTAAATTGACATTTAAAAATGTAGGCGTTTGCACTTTTACTACCCACCCAAAAAAATTTAAATAAAACTACTTAAGTCAAATTAGAATAAAAGTAATTAATAGCAATTCTTTTAATGCTTCATTTTATATTTACAGGTTGTCAAATTTTCATATTTTTTATGATAACACTGGTCTGCAAAAAAAAAATTTTTTTTTCCTCCTCATTGTTTTTATGTATGATAACATTATGTTTGGTGCTCTAAACACGAAATTTAACATGTAAATGAATACAGCACCTAGATTTTATTTATTTTATCGATTTAATTAAAGAACGATATTATTAAAGTAATAAAAATTATAAAAAAGTGAAAAAATAATACGGTTTAAGTTTTACAGTGAAAGAATGCTAAGTTTACTGTCACAAGTTATAAAAATATCCGTAAATTTATTTCATTATGGTGAAATTATTCTAGCTATTTTGTAGTTTTTTTTCTTTTCATCGTTTCCATCGGAGTTTCTCGGCAAATCGTCCAGCAGAAATCAGCAAGCATTGCTGCTGACCATTTTCCATTGTAGCGTCTTTCAATGTGCATAATGTCCTGATGAAATCTTTCACCATGCTCATCTGATACGGCACCAAGATTTTCAGGAAAGAAATCGACGCGCAAGTCCAAAAAATGAATTTTAAGTGACATATTGCAACCTAAAGCTTTATAAGCAGAAAGAAGCTCTTCAATGATTTGTTGGTAGTTGTCAGCTTTTGTATTACCAAGAAAGTTATGACACATATTTACAAACGCCACTTAAGCTCTTTTTTCAGCTTTGTTTAACGTCGAATTAAAAACTTCTTCTGTCATAAGCTCTCGTATTTGCGGACCTACAAAAATTCCTTCCTTCAATTTCGCGTCACTAATCCGGGGAAATTTCTATTTGAGGTATTGAAAGCCAGCACCATCCTTGTTCATAGCTTTTACAAAGTTTTTCATGAGTCCCAACTTTATATGAAGAGGTGGCAGTAAAATTTTGTCACTTGGCACTAAAGGTTCTTGAGATACATTTTTAAGTCCAGGTGTTAAGCTTTTTCTTTGTGGCCAAGTTTTTACTTTGTAATGTTTATCTCTGGGGCGACTGTCCCACTCACATAAAAAACAGCAAAACTTGGTGTATCCTCCTTGTAATCCAGTTAGGATAGCTACGACTTTTAAATCAGCACAAATATTCCATAGGTACTGAGAATATTTTATTTTTTCAAGTAATACTTCTAGATTTGCATAATTTTCTTTCATGTTAGTTGCATGTGCAAGAGGCACTGATGAGTATTTGTTGCCATTGTGAAGTAAAACAGCTTTCAAACTAATCTTCGAGGCATCAATAAAAAGTCTCCATTCATCTGAATTTTCAGGAAAACTCAGTTCTTGAAGTAGCCCTAAAGCATTATTACAATATACTAAATCACCTTCTTTGGAAAAATAACTCGTAAAATCTTGTTGTCTTGTGCGAAAATATGAGACTCTCGTACTTTTATCCAACAAATTCCACTGTTTTAATCTTGATCCAAGTAATTGAGCCTTCGATTTTGATAACCCTAAGTCTCTAACAAGATCATTTAAATCAGATTGTTTAAGAAAATAAGGTTCTATTGATGGACTTGAAGATCCAGATAAAGTGCATGATGATGATGTACCAGTAGAAATAAAACTGGATTGAGACTGTAGATCAGAAATATTTTTATTTTCTATCTCCTCGTTATTCTTTGGAGGTACTGGAGGTAAAGTGTCTGCAGCGCGTGGAATTGGTCTCTTTGTAGATGCAATGTTCGGATATATAATCTTATTTTTATTTTTTTTTCGAGAATCGTCGTGTTGATGTCATGCAGAAATAACAATCAATCCCGTGATTCTGAGGTTCACTCCAAAGCATTGGCATTGTAAACGGCATAGATTTGTGACTTCCTTCAAACCAACCTCTTAATGTTCTTGAACAACTATTACAGCATATTTTTGGCAATCAACTTTTATCCTTCTCATCGATAGAAAATTCAAAATAAAGCTGATAAGCTTTCTTAACCAGGTCTGTTATTGTATTTTGCTGTCCTTTTAGGATATATTCACCACAAACGTAGCAACAACTGTCCGTAGAAATCTTACAAGTTCGCGGCATTTTATAACCTAAAATTAAATTAATTTTAGAACAATTTTTAAACTTCAATAATATATACTTCTTAGCTTTGTTCATAAAAAAATACATAAACTACACGTAAAATACTTAATATATATATATATACATAAGTAAAATATCAATTTTTGTACAAAACTTACCAAAATATTTGATATAGATCGTAAACAATCAGAAGATAAGTTTTCAACTAACAACTGTAAAGTCACAGCGTACACTGCGCAAGCGCATACGTACTACCATAAAATTCACTTTCAGCACTTCCCTTCTTTCTCATACGATTTGTTAAAACCTATTTTGTAAGTATGAACTCTGTTAATAATATTGATGTATAAAACAAATTCAAAAAAACCTAAATATATGATATTTAAAAAAAAAATCATATCACAAAATCTAGACGTGATAGAAAAAATCGGCCAACGGGAACAGATTCAGAGCATCAAAATCTTCATATTTATGTTATTATTTTATGAAGGAGGATTTTGTTGCAGACCAGTGTAATTTTATGCTATTAATATATTCTAAGATACAGGGTGTCCGGAAAATCACGGATAACCTCCCCAATCCCCAATACGTTATTGGGAACACTTCAGGGATCCGTAGAAAAATTAAAAAAGAAATATATCGACCTCACTTTTTAAGATATTAATAAAAAGCTAAATATTTTTTTAGATAGTAAATGTCATTGAACAAAAAGATTCCCATGAACTAATATTTTTTTCGACTCCTTTAAAAAGTTACTGCAATTACAATATTTCAAAATTTTAATTATCTCTTAGGACACCCTGTATAAATTTCATTTTATTTTGATTTTTTTATTTAAATCAAGTATTCTTTGGATTTTATCTGTATCCTGAAGCCAATCAGATGGATTAATTTTATCGAAAAATAATTTAAATGGTCCACTTAGTTCTAAAACAGCCAATAATATTCAAAGAAGCAAGTTGGCAAAGCCAAAATTCGAACAAAAATTGATTTAAATAAAAAATTGATACTAAGAAAGAAAATTATACAGGGTGTTTCACAAAAATCAGAAAAATTTACCAATTTCAAAATTGCTGTAACTTCTTAAGGAGTCGAAAAAAAAAATAGTTGATAGGAAGTTTTTTGTTCAGAATGACATTCACTATCTAAAAAAAAATTTACTGGAAATAATTGAGACACCCTGTAAGTTTTAAAATATAATATCAAAGTAGATAATTGACTCAACATTTCGTGTACCCACTAACTATCTACAATGAATACCGGGTGGAAATGAAACTAGGGCCACCCCTGGCATTTCTTTATTTATGGAAATAAAAAATTAAAATTTTAATATATTTTATGATCTAAGAAAACAAATCTTATGGAACGAATAAATTTTTAATTTTACTTCCGGTTTATCAGGAAATGGCATCCACTTTCTTATTTTAAATATAACCCCCTGATTTTTTCTACGTAAAATCACATATTGGTTAATTTTAAGTATGTTTATGACAAAAAAATATTTTTTTTCAAAACTTTAAAAAAAAAATTTGAATTTTTTTTTGGTAAAAAATTTGAGTAAAACCTACAAAAACTATTTTTAAACCTACATATGGGATATCACAGTAACCGGAAAAACCCCCTCTATTTAATTAGGGGGTGGCCCTTATATCATCCCATTTAAAAAAGTAAAGATATTTCCAAAAAACGCTTCTTGAAAATTGAAAAAAATAATATCCTTAGAACGGTGAAATAAATTTTATAAATTACAATTTATTTTAGGTATTTGTATTATTTAAAAATAGTTTTTGTAGGTTTTACTCAAATGTTTTAACAAAAAAAAATTCAACATTTTTTCTTAAAGTTTTGAAAAAAAAATTTTTTTTGTCATAAACATACTTAAAGCTAACCAATGTTTGATTTTACGTAAAAAAATCAGGGGGTTACATTTAAAATATGAAAGTGGGTGCCATTTCCTGATAAACCGGAAGTAAAATGAAAGATTTATTCGATCCATAAAATTTGTTTTCTTAGATTATATAAGATACTAAAATTCTAATTTTTTATTTTCATAAATAAAGAAATGCCAGGGGTGGCCCTAGTTTCATTTCCACCCGGTATAGTAACGATTTTATTTATTATTTGTTATGAGAATATTACACAATTTATTACAAAAACTGATCAAAGTAATTGCCGCCATGTTCCATTACCAGTCTTTGGGAAATTTCTAAGTTTTTAGAAAGCATTTCTGGAGTAAACATTATACCTCAAAAATGCTTAGTTTCACTCCCCCTATCGCCCCAAAAAATGGCACATTTACTCTGGGACACCCTGTATAAACTTGGGAACAAATCTTAAAAATTTCGAATTGTCAGATTTACAGTGCCAATTAGCCAATTTGATAAATTATTTAATAAAAGATAATAAACAAATAAACATTGTTGCCAGATTCATTTTCTGGAATAAATACAGGTAATTTTCAATTTAATTATAAAATCAAATTCATTTTGTTATTAAAATTCATAATAATGAAGATTTTGAATTCCCAACCTAGCCTCTGCATATCTCGGTCAATTAGTCAAGAAGATTTTTTCAACTATTTTCTGAGGATCCCTGAGGGATTACCTGTAACGTACTGGAGAGCTTATTCGCCATTTTATAGACACTCTTTATACCGGATGTCCCGTAAGTGGACGATCAAACAAAATGAACTCACAGAGGATGTTAATTCCAATCAAAATACCCATATTTTTTGTTTTAAAATTGTTGATCGTTCTAGTGCAAGAGTTATTATCGTATTTTTTTCAGAAATGGCGTACTGCGACTTACAATCCTCGAAGGGTGCACCTTTCCAATAAAAGCATTTTTGTGAACTCTTTCAACTTGATATAACAGAATTTCTGAAAATATTATTGGAAAGTTTCAACCTTTAAGGACACCAAAGAAAATAACCGAACAACTCATATAATTTTCCTAAATTTTTTAGGCAAAATAAATTTATTTTTAATAAAAATTAAATAGTAACTTATCATGACGTTTCATATGTCATAATCATGCATATAACTAGGTCTTTAATTGTTGCTCTATCTCAGGCACATCTGACAAATAAAATATACATAATTATATAATGGCATTTTCAGTATATGACAAATGGCGTTTTTTTAAGAATGTAATTTTCCGCTTGTACAGTGTGTCTCAAACATAAGTAATCAGAAATAAAATACTTTTTGAAAGAATAAAGTTTACTTATGTTTTTAAAAAAATATTTAATATCCGTTTCAGTTTTTATATTTTCAAATAATAAAAGTATTTCAAATACTTTAACAAGTCTGAAATATTTTTTAGATTCGGTTTTTACAAATGTAAAGAATAGAAAAACAAAAGAGTTTTAGAAATATGTTTATTATTTGTGTTATGCGTGTTTATAATTATGATGTTTGATTTTAGGTTCGCTTGGGTCTTGGGTCTTGGGTCACAGTTGAAGTTAGTACTAAACTTAAAAGTTTGGAATTTGATATAGTTTCAGTTTATGAGATGTTTTGACAGGAAAATTTGGAATTATGAAAATGTTATTATAGATAGGTGGTGTTGCTAAGGATTGTTATTATTATTGTTTCTAATTATAAAGCGTCAGTTGTAATTGTTTTATTGTGAATAAACAGAATTACTTCAGTTTATCTTTTACTGCTACAGATATTACATGGGATCAAATCATAATTTAAAAAAAAAATTGAATTGCTTACACAATTATCACAAGATAAAAGTTTACATATATTTTCAAAAAAATATTCTTTTTTTATATATTTATCTCTAAGATAAATTGTTATATGATTCGATACCCGAATAGTATACAGGGTGATTCAAACCAACCGTGCCACCCATTTATCTCGAGAACGCGTTATCGTACATGGCCGAAATAAAAAAAATTATTACCAAAGTGAACCTAAAGAATCCATTGGTGAACTTATTTTTTTCCGGAACAACCCGGAACTGGAGGTAACTTTGATTTTTTAAATGGCAACATAGGTCGAGTTTGGTATGGTTTGATAGGTCTTTCAAAAACAAATAACTTTTATAAAAATATTTTTTTAATATTTTCCATAGTTTAGAGTTTATTCGAAAAACAAAAAAAAGTGTTAAAAAAGTAAATAATAATTATTGCATATTTTGAAAAATTTTGTTGAAATATGGATAAGTATGATATTTACACAAAATTCTTCAAAATATTCAATAATTTTTATTTAGTTTTTTTAACAATTTTTTTTTGTTTTTCGAATAAATTCTAAACTATGGAAAATATTAAAAAAATATTTTAATAAAAGTTATTTGGTTTTAAAAGATCCAAACTCGACCTATGTTGCCATTTAAAAAATCAAAGTAACCTCCGGTTCCGGATAGTTCCGGGTTGTTCTGGAAAAAAATAAGTTCACCAATGGTTTCTTTAGGTTCACTTTGGTAAGTAAGTTTTGTATTTTAGTGATGTGCGATAACGCGTTCTCGAGATAAATGGGTGGCACAGGTGGTCTGAATCGCCCTGTATACAGGGTGATGCTAAAGTTTAGAACAAAATTCGTAACTGCCGTATATAATTTTTTGAGACAATCGCTCGGACATGTCAATTTTAGTTTTTAAAATGGTATAGAAAAAATATTAATGACGTCCCTGGTGATTTAGCAATCATCGATATATTTAAATGAAAATCCAACTTTTTTACTCGTTTTAGATAGACATTTATATCGCTTCATAGATCTGTTCCTTCAAACGCTAAAGCAAAAGTGAACCATATCGACTTAGTAATAAGGTATGTGCTTAATTTATACCTACCAAGACCTGGAGAGGAAAAACTCCAAGGGATTAGGGTAGTTACAATATCTTTACAACCAGGGTTGTAAATTCGGAGGAATCGTCATAAATCGATAGTAGAACTTGTCCATTTCATATATAATTCGTGTATAATTGGTTGCATAGTAAAAGTCTTACATAAGTTAAAATTCAAATTAGTTATATTCCGAGTGTTGGTTTATGCACCATAGAGATAAATCATGTAAACATGTTAAAATATCCATTATTAACAATTATCTCCTGATTAAAAAAAAAGTGCAGACTTTGTTTGAGTAGAAAAACAACTTTATCAGCGAGTGTTGATATTTTTAATTTACCTTGAACATTTCTTAGATAAAAATCAATAAATTATTCATACTTTGATTTTTTAATAACTATTATTTTGAGAGATATTAAAAATGAAAAAGAGAAATTATAAATTGTAATTGGAGGGTTCGGGCTAAGAAGGATGTAAGCCACTATATTACTATTTTTAAGTAATTAGCACAAATAGTTGTACACTGTACACTTTCCACTATTGCGAGGAGTCGGCAAGTTTAAGCATTTGATTTTGAAATTCGCATGATATTTACGGATTTAAGTGTTTAATTTTACAGTGCTCTAAAAATTTCTTCAGAATTGCTCAATTAATTTGGGATTTGGGCGAAATCGTCATCTAAGTCTAACATGCACAACTACGTGATCAAAATTGGCCGTATTTTTATAAATCAATATAAAAACATCTGTAACTGACTTAGGAAGCGGAATCGGGCATATGTTTATATAAACTTATTTTTATCTAAGGAATCACCACCCGAGAGATTTGCACATAAATGTGAAACATGAATCATCCTGTATGTATAAAAATCACCCTGCATTAAATAAATTAGCTGTAAAATTTGTTCTTTTGAAGAAATCATTGAAATTAGAAAATGGTTCCGTATGGCTTTTTATATTTTTTCTACTGTTTCCATCTCACACGTGAAGTTGGCTTTTATCGTTTTTGCTGAAAACGCCTTAAGCACAAATTTTAATTTTTACGGTACAAATAAACAAAAATTAAGCACTAATTAATTGCAATAAAAATATAAATAAATTAAAAGTTGGCCCCGCCAGCGTGAAGTTGGCGGGGCCAACGATTTTTCTAATTATCTTCTAAACCGTTCTAGCACAAATTAATTTTTTTACAGCACTAATTAATAACAACAATTTCATTAAGATCGAAGGACCTCCCTGTATAGACCAAATATTCAGGAGTATAAATTATGCAAATCGCTATATTAAGTAAGCTAATTTGTTTTTAGATTTTGCCTGAGGACGAATCAATAAAAATAAAGAATAAATAGCTATTGGCAAATCAACACATATATTATATTTATCTATATGGAAGAAGGAAGTATACACGAAAGTCATAATGTAACATACATCCCAAATAGTTTTAGTGAACATTTTACTGGAAGATCTGAAGAACATGATCGTAGTGGTTTAAAAAAAAATGGAGTTCGTTATGGCTGATCAACAGATATTGTCATTATGACAATTCTCAAAAATAAAAATTATGACTTAGCATGGAATGTACTTTTTCACTCAGAAACTAAAAACTGTATGAAGTAATAAAACTAAAAAACATGGGATATTTCTTAAGTTACCCTTATATACGACAATATATCTTATGGAAAATGTATCATATTTTTATATATTCAAAAATGCACTCCTGAGCAGTTATAAGCCTCGAATGGTAATTTTAAAGATAATATTTTTCTAAACTGCAAAGTAGACAAGATTTTTTAATAAAATTTTGTAAACAAGCATTTTAGTAATAAATATTCGTAAAAATTAAGCCAATCCTTCAAAATGGTGTTCTAGGCTAGGAGAGGACGCGAAACACTTTATAGGTATTCAAAAATTTTATTTAATTTATTTGTTTTTCTAAAGAATTTCAAGAGCAAGATTTTGTGTGCTTTATAAAGTTACATTTTGAATAAATTTAAAAAATATAATTGTGAAACGGTAACTAAACATACATTTTAAACAATATTTTGCGCCAAAATTTGACTATTGTATTCAACCAATATTTAATGCATATTAACTTATTAAATGTGAATTTAAATTTAAAAATTATAAAACCCAATTGAAAAGTTCTCAGTTTAAGTGGAAGCTGTAACTTGTTACCATGGTTACGATTTTAAAAATGTAGGTTGGGTTGTATTACCGTTTACCAAATCATTTTTATAAGATTTTCCACAAATGCAAATAATTTTAAAACATATAAGACCATTTCCAGTAATCGAGGATTGGTAAAATTTTAACCAGATGAGCGTTCTGTATAAAAATGCAAGCATACAAAATTTCATCATAAAATTTTTATTACTTTGGCAGCAATTAAAAAAAATATTTTTTAAAAAATGAACTTTAGAAGCTTATAACTTCTGAGGGGTTCATTTTTAGATATAGATAAATACGGCCAAATAAACTTATTTTCAGCTCTACTATCACCAGTTAAGCGTTGTCGGTGTAGTTACAGGACACCCTGTATATAAATAAATTATACTTCTAACTGGATTATTAAAAATGAATTTCTCAGTAAAATATATCTGTACAATCTTAACATAATAAAAGAATGTAAAGATATGAGTAACAATGATCAATAAAATTAATCATAATATAAAAGCTACTGACGCATTTTTGAAATAAAAATAATTTGATTGCATGTTTATGAGATTTTTGTACTCCAATTTCTTTTTATCATAATATGAAACGATAAACAATGGCGCTATTAAGATAACACAAATTAACACATTGCAGAAATTGTTCTCTAAATTCACATTTAAGATAAACGAAACTTTAGAACTTTTAATGATTCTTTATCTCTAATCCAATATCTATTAAGTTACACGTTACACATTAATTTTGTTTTCTAACACAGGAAAAATTATATTAAGCTTAAAAAACATACGTTTGTGTGTCGATTAAGGTTTTAAATGGAATTTAAACTTCTTTAACTATTTATAAATTATCAGGAGAAGTTAAATATTTTTATCTAAATAGTTCGAATTTACAATAATTTATCTTTGGGGGTGATAAGATTAGTCAAAATAAGACGTTTAAGCAAAAATTGTCTTGTTTAGAAAGCTACGTCAACAAAATTTGTATTTTTCTAAGATGTTTCTACGCCTTTAAAGAGTAACATTTTTTAAGGTTTCAAGCAAACGACTCTATTTTGATTTTTATGGAGAACAAAATCCAAAGAATAACGCATAAACAACATTTGTGTTAAATGAATAAGAAGTTAAAATTAAAATCTGATATATGAGCTAATACCTATTGTTCTAATAGCAATGATAGATTGAGATAAGTAACATATCCATGTACACCGGCAAATCGACTGATCTAAAGAAGACTGTGGAAACTCGTTATTTACACTTTTGAAAGGAAAGAACAATTGCAATAATACCAAAAATTGGGAAAATACTACATAAAAATTAATTTTATCGAGATACGATCTTCGGATAAAACTTTTCATCCGGATGTATGTAGTGCATGTAACACAAAAAGTGAAAAAAAATAACTACTTTTTAAAAATTTAATAGTATATTAAAAAACGAGTTTCATAAGTCGCATATTGTAGCACGCGTTCAATTTTAAAATACGAGTCGCATAGCGACGAGTATTTTAATGAACAAGTGCTACTATCGACTTATGAAACGAGTTTTTTAAACTATTTTTTCTATTTTTCTATTTTGCGCCTTTTTATCTATTTAAAATAAAATATTATAGTTTTCAATTTTAGTAACTTTTTTGGTAGTTGGCAACTCTAATGTCAGGTTTGTCAAATCATCAAATAACCTGTAAATCGCTTGGCAACTGCCACTTTAAAATCAATAAACTTCAGTGCTACCAACTTCGAAAAATAAAATTTACTACTCAGTAACGCACCGATAGCAGTGCGGTACTGGCTAGTAACGCACTGCTGTCAATGTGTTACTAGCGACTAGTAACGCACCAAAATAGAAAAAATATATTTTTAAAAATTGAACATATTTAATCTAGCAACGACGTTTAATTTTTCTGCTTTTAATTAAATAATTTCTCAAATTGGGCCAACCTGATAATTTGACCTACGAGATCACAGTTTCGAAGTTGTTGCGATTTTTTCCTATTTTTATAGTTACATATTTCGTTTTTATGAGTTCTTGTTCTTTCATGTATACTAAGTTTTAGCGGAAATTTTTGACCAATTAAAAAAACGGTTTTTAATCGAATAAATATACAGGGTGTCTGACGGGACGTTGGACTGCATGGGTATCTTCGTTATTGTTGGAGAAAGTCGGTTAAACGGACAAAGTAGTAGAGACTTGTTCATATATTAATAATTTGTTGAGAAACGAATTGAATTTCGTATCGTTTTGCGTTATCTTGAAAAAAACAAAAAAATTTGGCTTCTTTATTCTGGATCCTACCAAACATTTTTTTGATATTATGAAGGCACTTTTTTGAATACAATTTAGTAAGGAAATCATTTTTTTCGTAAATGGATTGACCGCAAACGAACAAAATTAATTTTTTTTTCTATGGCGGAAATTTTGCATTTACACATTTAAAATCAGTTTTGTTTGAGTAATTTGGTATACAAGATGTAATATTTCAAGAAAATTTTTTTATTAATTTAATGAAAAATAGTCAATAACATTAAATTTAAAATAAATCGTAACAAATATAAATTGACAGTTTAGATGTCTTCAAGACCAGTTTTGGTTTGTGAAATAAAATAATATCTATTTTTCTTAAAATATTAGAAATGGTATACCAAATTATTTAGAAAAGAACACAGATTTCAAATAAGTGTAAATCCAATATGGCCGCCCTAAGAAAGAAATTAGTTTGGTTCATTTGCAGTCAATCCATTGGCGAAAAAAATTCAATTATAATGTCAAAACATTTAATTGGTACGACCCAATATAAGAAAGTTATAGAAATGTTTTGAAAATCGCATTTTCTTGTTATTTCAAGATAGCGCAGAAATAATGCGAAATTCTACTGTTTTGTCAACGAATTGTTAATATACGAACAAATCTATTTATCCACACCCACTTTCCAGTAATGAAGATACCCAAGCAGTCCAACGTACCGTGAGACATCCTGTGTAAGTTTCTTAAATTGAAAAGTATTATTGTAACACTGAAAATTATGTGTAAAGGGAGCAAAAATGATATAATTATATCTTTGTAATGTTTCTTTTTAGTGAATTGTTGTCTTTTGTATTTACCTGCACTGTATATCCTTGACATGTTTACTTTGAAAAAAGATTATTTTGTATCAGATAATGTCAAAGAACCATTCCCCATATTCTTTAAACGGTCCACATGATGTGGAGATTGTTTGTAATTTTCCGAAAATATCCTTAAAAGTTACTCGCTTTGTTTGCATCTTCCAAAATAAGATAAAATTACTGTCGAGATTGGAATTTATTACTCTTATTTAGAGTGACTTCCTAAACGGCAAATGTAGTGGTTTACGACTGCAGCCAGATAAGCTAGTACAAAAAACATTTTTACATAATCTTTTGTGGATGATTTAAAACTCATTGAACTAAATTCTAGCGTATGAAAAGAAAATTCGGGAATGTATAAAAAATAATAAAATATAATGACTAAAGGAACCTTAGCTTTGGACTCTTATAATTAATTCTATGCAAGGTAGATAAATTTAGTTTATAAATCTGAAAAGAGAAATGAAAATCTAACAGAGGAAACATGAAATTTTCTGCACAACATATGCTCGATTTCATGTTTTTTCACAATTTTTCCTCCCAAATTCGCGCGTCCTCTAGGGATTCGCATTAATTATCAGTGATTCGCTGATAATTTGCAAAGAAGCTGCAGAAAAGGGGAGCGCCTAATTAGTCAAAGCCAATCCAGCGTTGCCAATTGCCAATATTAGCAAAAGACAAGTAAAATCATAGAATCATACGCGGTAAAGTTGTAAGTTACCACCTAACCTCAAAAAACATTATTTAAAATAAATAAATCAATCTAATTTATACTTAATTGCGCTCTTAGGATTAGGGCATGGAATTAAATTGGAATGGTTAAATTTTGGTTTCTGAAAGATATATCCGCTAATCCGAAGAACATCTCCGAAGCCATCAAGCAAAAGAAAAAAGTTTGCTTATTACACAAGTGTAAATTATCATCGCAACTTGATATATTTAAATCAGAACTGAAAATCCAAATTTAACCCCTTGTCATTACTATTCTCGGTATGGGAAATCACTAATTCTAGGGCTGCAGTCGAAAACTACGCTTGAGCGCGACTCTAGAGCAGTGTTTCTTAAACTATGGGTCGCGACCCCCTGTTGGGCCGCGAAAAAAATTTTGGGGGTCGCAAAAATGTATTATAAACTGATAACCTAATTCATTATTTTCATGTTAATTACAAGTAAATTGAATAAGAAGTGAATTCTACTGTAACTCACCCCAAAATTAACTCTACCGAGTTTTATTTTTTCAAACTTCATTTTTTCCTGTTTAAAATATTCGGGGATAAAATTAATTAATTATATGGGGGCCGACTAAAAATTTTTACTTTAAAAAGGGGTCGCAATCCCAAAAAGTTTAAGAAGCACTGCTCTAGAGTGATAATCGCTCGATTGGCCGTTTGAACCATTTTACGGTCTCTATGCTTGATAGCTAAGCAAGCGATTTTCACTCTGTTTTTGTTCCTTATTCATAATAATTTGATAATTTGATGTTAATTTTGTAAATGGTATCTAAGCTCATAAGTATACTTAAATGATCATTTACACCCTTCTAGACACTTATTGATAAAATAATTAAAATCATACTTCACAATATTTTTAACTTTATTTTTATGCGTTTCCAATAAATGTCTATTTATTTAAATTACTTTGAGTTGAAAACGTTTTTTCGAATATTAAACACATAACAACCATTTTCGCGGTGATATTCTACCTACGTATAACGTAAAAAATAGCAAAAACTACTTTTTTGATAAAGCAAATTATTAAATTCTTAAATAATAAATTACAGATCTAATTTTAAATTGCTAGTTACTGCCTTTCAATATAGAGGCGCTGCTGTCAAGATGAAGAAGTGGCAACGCTGGATTGGCTTTGGATATTTAGGCGCTCGCCCAGAAAAGTTGGATGAATTTTCTATTCCCTGTTATTATCTCCGATGCTTTTAATATACGTAGTAAATTGAAGTCAATTTAGATAGACCTTCTTTATAACAGAATTCAACAAAGAAGAAAAAATAATAATTCATATTTTTATTTTAATGATAGCTGTTAATGTTAAACATTACTTGCGAGGTTGTCATTTAGAGATATAGATTGGCCCAAAATCCCATATAAAATCCACATGGTCCTCAACCTTTTAGTTTTTTTTAATACATATTTCATACAAGGAATTTTTTTACTATTTTTCTAAAGACTTTCTGGACACCCTGAACATTTAATATAAAGTCAATGTATTTTTTCAAACTATGTAAACATTTTACGGGTTTAAAAATTATAGAAATTTTAGGAAGTTTTTCATCAAAAGTTAACTTAAACATTAAAAAAAGTTGTACATATTAATTTTCAAACCATAGAAAGTCAAAGATTCTGGTCAGCAAAAAGTGTCATTCCATTGTTTGGTCTAACCAATGGAGTGGTGTGGGAACAGCTAAGCATACTAGCCGCCACCGCCGCCCAGTCTTTTAAACGTAGCGTACTTTAGTAGTGACCGCAGTGTTATTTAATTAATTTACTAAAACTGTAAGTTTTTTTCTAACAATTTAATAGTCAGTTTAAAAACAAGTGAAAATAATTTATTTTCAAAAACAACTTGATATTATAGATTTACTGATTAAAAACACGTATTTATGCTGTATCTTCCTTTAACAGAACTTTGCATACTTTTCATTTCATGATAATACATCCAATATCCATAAATTTGACCCAACGTTTGCAAAAAATATATAAACAGATTTGAAAAATCATTTGAAGCAAAATAATAATAAGAAAGATAATTTCACAATTTTTATGGATGTAATTTTAACTTCCTTTTTTTGTTGGGTGTCCGGAAAACTACGGAAAAGATTTCAGTACAATATTAGGCACCTTATCTATAGAAAAATTGTAAAAAAATCTTACCTTTTCAAATAATAATAAAAAGCAGTTTGTATTTTCATTTTTTCCAGTAATTTTAAGTAGTTTAACAAGTCTTAAATACTTAGATTCAATCTTTACAAATCAAAACAAAATTGACAATCAAAATAGATTTTCTCATAGTTAATAAATTTTTTATTTGTATTATGTGTGTTTATGATTTTGTTATTTGATTTTGGGTTTTGTTGGGTGTTGAGTCTCAGTTAAACTAAAGTATCTAGATATTTCTTTTGTATTTCAAATAATAAAGAAATATTTTAAATACTTTTTGTATTTCATATACTTTATTTATTTCAAATACTTTTAGGTATAGTATTTTACCGAAAGTATTTTAAATAAAATTAAGTAAAAAAAGTGATTTATATGTTGTATTTCAAATACCCAACTCTCCGCTACATTGCTGATTAACAACAGATGTAAATTTAGGTTAACTGCTAGAACGTTAATTGATAGAATCGCTCGGGCGGCTTCGGTCCGCGCGGCTTCATCTCCGCATATACAATAATATGTCCGACGTGACCGAAGTCGCCCGAGCGATTCTATCAATTAACGTTCTAGCAGTTAACGTTCTATCACTTAACGGTTCTATCAATTTACGGTTCTAGCAGTGTACGGTTCTAGCAGATTCCGATTCTAGCAGTTTCCGATTCTATCAATTTCCGATTCGACCACTTTACGGTTCTAGCAATTTACGTTCTAGCATTTTCTCATTCTAGCAGTTAACATTCTATCAATTAACAGGGCACCATATTAACTATAGTAGATTCTATTTAGAATAGCTTTGTTTTGGTATAGGTGGATACAAAATCTGTCAATTTACTAAAAACAAATTTTAGAATAAACAGACAAAAATACATACTTACCTAATGATTTCTATATCTATAAAAACTACCTCTTCTTACAATAATTATTACATTCCTCTTTTCTGTAATTATTTGTATCATTTGAATGAATATTTTACCCAGATAATAGCAATATGATTTTTTTCCTGCGAATGGAAAAAACGTACTTTGTTGCAATAATCTAAACAAACATCACAATGTTATTATTCATGTTCTATGAAATCACATTTTCATAAATTATCGAACTTTGATCAGATGACAAAGCTAAATATTTTTACGATTTAAAAAAGATCCAGTTATTTTGGTGCCCTGTTAATTGATAGAACGTTAACTGCTAGAGGTGACGCGTTAATTGATAGAAAGTTAACTGCTAGAATGAGAAAATGCTAGAACGTAAATTGCTAGAACCGTAAAGTGATCGAATCGGAAATTGATAGAATCGGAAACTGCTAGAAGCGTAAATTGATAGAACCGTTAAGTGATAGAACGTTAACTGCTAGAACGTTAATTGATAGAATCGTTCGGGCGGCTTCGGTCACGCCGTACATATTATCTTAAATGCGGAGATGAAGCCGCGCGGACCGAAGTCGCCCGAGCGATTCTATCAATTAACGTTCTAGCAGTTAACGTTCTATCACTTAACGGTTCTATCAATTTACGGTTCTAGCAGTTTCCGATTCTATCAATTTCCGATTCGGCCACTTTACGGTTCTAGCAATTTACGTTCTAGCATTTTCTCATTCTAGCAGTTAACGTTCTATCAATTAACAGGGCACCCTGCTAGAATGAGAATATGCTAGAACGTAAATTGCTAGAACCGTAAAGTGGCCGAATCGGAAACTGCTAGAACCGTAAATTGATAGAACCGTTAAGTGATAGAACGTTACCTGCTAGAACGTTAATTGATAGAATCGCTCGGGTGACTTCGGTCCGCGCGGCTTCATCTCCGCATATAAGATAATATGTACGGCGTGACCGAAGCCGCCCGAACGATTCTATCAATTAACGTTCTAGCAGTTAACGTTCTATCACTTAACGGTTCTATCAATTTACGCTTCTAGCAGTTTCCGATTCTATCAATTTCCGATTCGATCACTTTACGGTTCTAGCAATTTACGTTCTAGCATTTTCTCATTCTAGCAGTTAACTTTCTATCAATTAACGCGTCACCTAATTTGGTGTTTATTCATTTTTTGTTATAATTTACTTTTAACTCATTCATCTTTAACTTGTCCTCTAAATCAAAAAATTAAATCGATACCAAAAAATATTATTGTCTTTTTTAGGGTAAGTAGTAAAACGATCTTTCAAATTGAGCGTCACTTTTCTATTGTTACGAAAACTAAAATTACTAGAGTGGATTTCATCTGAAATGAACCTTTCCTGCGCCGCGAGCGCTTTTATCCGAGCGATTTTTATTAAAACTAAATAATGTCGATTCATACATTACAGGAATTCATATTAATTGAGAAACCTTAATTCTAGATGACCAGTACATCATCACGTACATCAATCATAAACTATAAGTTAATCTAAATATTCTTAAACATTGATTTCTGAGCAGTGTTCTCTTCAGATGAAAACCACTCTACCTGTGAAATGAATCTCAAATTATACAAACATGTACATTCAATGATATACAATGCAATCCTTCAAAAATATAAAACAGCCTCAATCATTAAAAAATTACAACATTTTTTTTTATAAAAACAAAAACTAGGCCACTTCTTCAATTTATAACATTCTCCAACACAAAAAGAAGATGACATTAGATAAAAAAATATTTCTAAATTTCAACACATTCTAAAGAAAACTAACTATTTTCTGTTTTCACACGCACCAGACGTATTTGTTCATCATTTCCAGTTTTTTCTGGTATTACCTCGATTATTTTTCCCTTACGCTAGTTCAAAAGTTTCTTTACATCATCTCCCAGTAATACTACTTCCCCTACGAATGGAATGAGAAAATTCTATATGTCTATTGAATATTGAAATTTTAACAAACGGATGGTTAGCTGGTAATATTATCCATGAATGGATTTTGCACAACTCGAATCTATGTTCAGCTTCACTAAATTCTTCAAATGTCAATTCGCCAATTTCTTATAATTATATATATATATATATTCGTATCCAAAAAGAAACAATAAATAATATAAGCAGTTAAATAGCACCTGACCAAAACTTCGCACAGTTAATTGCTGATGGACTTGCTTCAGCTATAAATTCCTATCTTTATCATTTAATGATTGTTCCCACAACTCAATTCTCTTTATAGATTTAGTACCGTGAAGAGGTAAAACACTAGATAAAAAGCTTCTACGAGATTTTAGATGATTAAATTCTGCTCTTCTACCATACAGTGGATGTGGAATATCATTTTGTTGAATATTACGTTCATACATGCTTGCTACAGACCTTCTTATATTTGGAGGAGCAATCCCACTAAGAATATAAATATGACTAATTAATGTAGGTCTAAGACATCCAGTAATTATTCTACAACTTTGATGTAGAATAGTATCTAACTTTTTCGTATGACAAGATCTTTCCCAAACTGGAGCAGCATATTCTGCTGCCGAAAAACATAAAGATAGTGCGGTATTCTTAAAATTAATATTTTTACAATTAAACAGGAAACGAAAAATCCTAGCCACCATACAAACAATTTTATATATTATATAATATACGTTGAAAAGTAAGATATGTACAACAAATCTATTTCAATATTTACCATTGATTTATTTATAGTCTCTTTATTTTCCTTATTTACTTCATTACAACCCCTAGAAGGAAAATCGGTACGATTTTATGACCCTTGCAAATGTTTCCAGGTTTCTCTTGGAGTTGACAAACGAAATTCTTCTATTCTATTCTAAACAATAGTCGACCATTCTTCATTCCTCCTAATCCAAGAAAGTACTGTAGTTGAATCAGTCCAAAAAAAAACAATCAAGATTTTGATTTAATGATTCTTCTACCGCATTGAAAAGTCTTCCTAATGATTCCAAGCGAGGAAAAGACATTCTCAATCCGAATAAAATTAGAGCTGCATACGATTAACAAAATCTGATATTTAAAATTTAAATTAGAATTATCCCGCCAAACGCTCCTAACCGACACGCCCGCTTAATGACGTCACAGCCTACTAGTGTCAAGAAACGTCAACCTTTTTTTTGCAGTTTAAGTTTATACCTATTTTTCCCAAAAATGAACTTTAACATGAAGAAACTACACAAAAGTCTCAGAAAAATCGCCAAAAAATATAGGTTGTGACATCACTCGTAGTTTCACGTGATAAAATATCCCAGTTTAGCTATTTAATTTTAACACATTTACCAGGAGTTTGACAAATTTTATCAAGAAAAAAGTGATTTTCAGTATTCTTGCAAACTAAAGTACTATTTTAACAATAAATATAATTTTCCACCCCAGTCGAATATCCTATTATGTAAGCTTATTTTCTGTTTTTAATTTTTTTGAAAATTGATCCATCTAGGAACTTGTATCTTGGATAATAAATTTACTTCTTGAAATAATAAATAAACTTCCTTTTTCTATTTTATCATCCTAATCTAATTTATCCTTCTGTAATATAATTTTGGGATACAATAAAGAAATATGATATGTAAACCCGATTGGATCAATATTTGATAGGCAACTGACAAATATTTCTTTTCTTATTAACTTTTTTCTGTATATTTTTGTAACATTCAGTATTTACAAATAAATTATCATCTCTTGGATCTTGGATTCCAAATTAACCCAAGAACATTTGTAAATACAGCATCCTTTAGGGAAGTTTCAGTGAAGTCCCAACCTCGCAACTCAAAGTTTTCCTCAGCCATAAGTTGACTAGATTCTGTTATGAAATCAGAAATATCATTTAAATTAGAGACACAATCCTCATAAAAACTTTCCACAGAAGCTTTGGAAAAAGTATTATTCGCTTCAGAATTATTTAAATACTTCTTTATATGATATGTGGCTCCCAGTAAAATCGGACTACAGTTAATTCCAAAAACTACTGCTATCAACATTAGTCCAAAGAAATCTAAGAAAATCTCTATCGCTCCTATTTAAATTTAGTTGCAATAATGCTTTTCTTATACCTGAAATAAATTCTTTTTTTTAAACGTATGAGTACGAAAGGTATTAAATTTATTCCCTTCTCCAAACACTGATTTAATGACGGCATATCATTTTCGTTTGCTAACGCATCTACAGTCGACAGGGTCAGTTTAAAGTGAGGCATAAAAATCATAACTATCTTATTTTTTGGATTTTTTGGATTTTTTTATATACGAGTCGCATTGTTTTTAAAAAACTTTATTTTAAACTCAACAAAAATTTTTTTTTCGGTTGGCATGTCGTCACTACGACGTCATCAATCTTTTTTTAAAGGGATTGATATGGTTTTTATACCATAAAACAATACCTTACTAAGATTGTTTTACAACGGTATCAAAAAGTTTATACTAGCGCCATCTTTAAAAAAATTATTAAATTTTCTCGTAAACGATAGTTTAGTTTAAGTAACGCATAAAAATCATAACCACCTTATTTCTTCGAATTTTCAAAAACCGCAAAAGATGCGTCGCTTTGTTTTTGAAAAACTTTATTAAGAAATCAACAACAAAAATTTCTCGGTTGACATGACGTTAGTTTAAACTATACTTTAAGGTGATATTTAATAAATTTTTTAATGACATCTAGATGGCGCTGGAATATACTTTTTGTTGCAGTTGTAAAACACTCTTAATAAGGTATTGTTATATGATATAAAAACCATATCATTCTATTTTAAAAAAATTGATGACGTCGTAGTGACGTCATGTCAACCGAGAAATTTTTTTTGCTCAAAATAAAGTTTTTCAAAAACAATGCGACACGTCTTTTACTGTTTTTTAAAACTTCAACACTCTTAATAAGGTATTATTTTATGATATAAAAACCATATGAATCCGTTTAAAAAAAATTTATGACTTCATAGTGACGTCATGCCATACGAATTTTTTTTTCCTGAGTTCAAAATAAAGTTTTTTAAATACAATGCGATACATCTTTTACCGTTTTTGAAAATTCCAAAAAATAAGGCAGTGATGATTTTTATGCGTTGCTTTAAACCACCATTTTTGAAGGTGCACTATGTTTTGACAACTGGTATGTGAGGTTAATAGTATGCAGCATTCTACTTCTGATGTTGGCATTTCTTCAATATTCAATTATATTGTCTTTTAACCATTCATTGAAAACTTTCATAATACCCCTCAGATTTTAATTTGTTTTTTGTGTACTGAAGACGAATGTCTTGACTTTTTTCGATTGGGTCTTTAATTCCTACCGTATCTAATACCTCTTCAATTGGTTCACTTTTTTAAAATATGGATTTAGTCGTCAGTGGAACCACCTAATTTTTCAAAAAATAAAGATATTTAATTTGTAACACCTACTCCTGTTTCAAAATATCAAAAGGAGGTTGTAATAATAACTTTTATTTTACCCTTAAAAATTAAAATCAATCTGTCACGGTATTTTTTATTTATTGTATTTATAATAGTTAATTCGGATAACTGGTTAGAACACCCAAAGTTATAACATTCGATAATAATAAGATGGAGAGAGAGAGACTTTTAGTTTGCAGAAATTATTCCTTATTTTCAGGCCCGGATACAGCGACCCTTTTTTCCCAAACTTTTAATTTTAAATTTATTTACACCAAGTGTTTTTATACTCTTCTTCCTCTGCATTAAAAAGCGCCGCAGACGAAACTTTTTAAAATCATCAAGGCCTTTGGTTCTTGAAATATTAACCTTAAAGAATATTTTTTACTAAAAGAATACAAAATACTTATTCAAAATTCTGTTACAATAGTAAAATATCCTTTAAATTCTACAAATTCAATGTTTTCTAGATTCTATATAACCCAAAAATCACAAGCCAGCACAAGGTACCTAAATTGGGCGATGGGAATAATTCAGCGCTGAATGGTGAATATGAATAATGTCTTATTTTTAAATTTATTATTTTTATTGAATATCTAATAAAAATAAATAAATTATTGAAAATAATACTCTCGAATTGGGACCACCAAATTTTCGGGCCCTAGGTAAGTGCCTACTGTGCCATTTACCTATTGGGAAATGCGGCCCTGGTTTTTCCTATTTATTGAATATCTTTAAACGAATTTTCGCAACTGTTATCTAAATATTTATTATCTTAATTTTTATTGTACATTGATGTACAGTTGCTCCCAGCTGGAAGTAGGACAAAAGTAATCACGATCGCGTATTCTTTGTCCTACTTCGACCTGGGAGCAAGTTTACAGTGTACAGGGTGAGCTAAAGTGATTGTGGTCAATTCAAATTTCCCGCCCAAAAATGTTGGAAATTTGTTCATAGTAACTCAAAATCATGTCAAAATTATGGCAAAGTGACTACACTAACTACAAAATCAGAGGCGTGGGTCGAATTTTTACAGTTGTGTCAATTCTTCGAAATTTTGTATTTAGTTATTGTGCCTGCTGATTTATAATCATCAGTTTTGATCAAGACTACTTTGCTTAAATATTTGTTTTGTGTTAGCATCTCCCTCGAAAATGAAGGTCATCATCTTCAAAATTTGACATTTCTTATAAAATTTGAGAGCTAATTATAAGTTTTTTCATTTCAAAAACCTTAATAAATACCCGAAGGTGCATTTGTATTGAATTCTTGATTTGTTATGATCATTGTATTCGTTTTGGAAAAAATTAGTTGCTACGCCATTGGATTACTAGGGGATTTTCTTATTAAATTTTTTGTTGTGCCAACCTACGCATTTGGTTGCCTACATATCAAACCGCAATCATTTTAGCTCACCCTGTACCTATTGTATTAAATTCAAATAAAAATTAGATATTGTTTTTTCGCTTCATTTTTTGATTTTTCGAGACCGAGCCGGTTCATTAATTTTTGCCCGGGCCGGTTTTAAAATTGTATTCGGCCCTGCTTACTTTAGATACAAAAATTTGCATATCAAAAACTAATTTACGTATTATTAAATTCCTTGCATCAGATCAGCAGTAGTCTAAATGTAAAAAAAAATATTTTAAACAAAAATGATGTCATAAAAAATATATTTCTAAATATTTATATTTATAATATATTACAATTACAATTTATAAGTTATAAATACCAAGTATCAAATGATTATTTGCACTTTTCTCTTCTTGAAAATCGTTATTTGATCACAAAAATGGCAAAAATTATATTTTGATACTTCAAGTTATTAATTTTTATTCAAAAAAATTGAATCAGTGGTTTTTATAAAAGCGGCAAATTTATTTTCTTTTTTTTTACAGCTCCAAAACCTGGAAATACACAACCATTAGGATTTACAGATGCAGATTTGTTTTTCTAAAAAAACGTATTTGGCTCTAAACTAATTTGGAAAGCAAATAATTAACTATTATTATTTTTACATGTAAGTCTGTAATCCTTTAAGTTATAAATCAGTGATTTTTTTGATATATGAGGGCAGACTTTCTAATGACATTAAAGTCCATTTTTCAAATTTTTTAGTCACTAAGACGTGTGCAGTGTGCATGCCTGAAAACCCTTAGTAACATCATAATATATTTATTTTTTGAAAATATTTAATGTTTTGTTTATTTATTTACATAAGTTAACAAGCAAATATGTAGTTGTTTTCCTTGTTTCCTGAACATTCTTTCAAATGGATATGTTGGGCGCAAAGTCCGTAAACGGCCATTGGCCGTATTTTTTAGCCAAATCTAGCTTTCGATGTTTGTATATGGCCAAACCCCGAAATAAAGGTCGATATCTAACTTTGGTCGTGTATATTTGGCAAAACCTAGAATTGGACAAATGTGAAACGCCCAAAGTTTAGCCTTTACTTCAAAGGAGGGTATGATTAAAAATTAAAGATATAATTGATTATTATAATGACTATTTAAAATTTAAATGTAAATAAAATACATTATTTGTTTCTGCAACTTGATGATGTATTACATTTCGAATTACATTAATCGCATTTTTAATACACTTGCAGTTATTGCGCGCTACGTCAGGTATGTTGCTGTGAAAATAATAAACATAACCTAAAAAATACGCATTATTTGTTGTTTTGGACGTCTAGAACTTACCCAATCCTAGATTTGGCTGTTTTTATATGACCAAAGTTAGAAATCGAGCTTTTTTCGAGGTTTGGCCATATACAAACGTCCAAACCTAGATTTGGCTAAAAAATACGGCCAATGGCCGTTTACGCCCAACAGATATAATGTGTTTAGAAAGTCTACTCCTCATATGTAGCTTAACTATTTTGACTAATCAAAGAGAGAAAAAAACAACGTTACAAACTTGATTTGTCTTAACGCTTATGGATTTCGGAAAAATCCCATCATCAGAGTTATTAAGACTCTATAAATTAAGTTGAACTTTATAAGGCGCAATGAAAGGTAGATTGGTGGACAAATAAAGTTTGTAACGTTGGTTTGGAACTAGGTCTTCTCCCTTTGATTATAGATCACCAAACAGTAGTCAACTTTCAATTTGAAATATTTTGACTAATTTACCATTATATTTCAGATATACCTTACAATGAATGACAAAATTAGGAAGAGGCGAAGACATAACCCTAGGGCAAGAAAAATGAAGAAAGCGGTTTTAGATGTTGTAAATAATGGAATACCTATAAATACTGCTGCCTTGCAAGCTAATATACTCCCCGAGACACTTAAGAGCTTTGTGAAGAGATATCAAAACTGTTCTGAAGATGAACGCCGAAAGTTTAGCTTTGCTAGATGTCAAGTTGCTCAATTGCTTTCCCGTCTACAAGAAACTCAGTTAAGGGAATACCTTTTTATGACATCTCGTATTCACTATAAAGTATCCAGAAGAAACATAATGAAGCTTGCTTACGAACTGGCTACAAGCAATAAGATTAAATGTCCACAATCATGGGCTAACCGTAAGAAGGCAGGACATTGTTGGTTAAAAGGTTTTGAGAAACGATTTTCAAATACATCTTTAATACCGCACTACACAAAATTTCATTCCGCAAATTTGTCTGCTTTTTATGACAACTTATACAGCGTCTACGAGCAGTTTCCAACATGTGTTTCTGCAGAGAATATTTACATCCTGGATGAAACAGAGATGCAACTCTGTCGATGTAATATTGGTCAGGTTAAATGTGACCAACGAGAATTTTTTATGCAGATATATTGTTTTATAAATGCAGCTGGGGATAGAGCACCACCGCTTTTAACATGTCCCTCCATTAATTTGACTGACATTTTTGTTGAAAAGGGCTCTTCGGGGAATGAAGACATTCAGATCAGAGATGGGAATGGCCAAACAAAATTTATTGATGTGCTGAAGCATTTGCAAAACTTAGTCAAATGCACCTTGGAGTCGCCGATAATCCTAATATTTGACAACGTTGAATCGTATACTCCATTAGATACTCTTGAATTCTGTAAGAATAATGGAATTTTTTTGGTATCTCTACCTCCAAAGGAAAATCAAAACATACAACTAATCTGTAAGCTATTGACGATAAATTGTAATTATATGTACAGTCAGTGGAGTCTCAATAGATCTAACCAAGTAATTAATATATACGAAATCGCCGAAATGCTAAGAATTACTTACCCAAAAGCATTCAATTGCAATAAAATGATCACATTATTTAAGCTTAGCGGAATATGGCCTTTTGATAGAAATATCCTTCCCAATGCTTACTTGCAATCTTCAAATATGCCAGAAGGATCACAAAATATCACGATCGAAAATGTCATTGAAACAAATTCCATATAAATCATCAAGTTGGTTCATCGTGAGTAATTGCTGTTTACTACTTGTGTTAAACACTTTACAATGGGTCTTTCCCCATTTTTTTTAAATTTAGTCTTATTATAAAGATCAAGCCTAACTGAACACTTATATTCAATCAGTGTTTTGATAGCTTTATCATAAAGGAAAAAAAATTAATTTTAATTTCTCTGACGTCATAACTTCTCTTTTTACATCTGACAACACTTCAGGTTGTCTATAGTATTATTATTCTGTGGTAGGTTTCGTCGGCAGCAGTCGGTTTTATTAACGATTACGAATCCAGTTTTTATTAGTTGTGTTCTTTTAACATGATCCGTTCAAATAAATCAGTTGTTCAGTTTAATTTACAATTTGTATCTATACTTTTTACTCGATCACTTCGGTATCACTTTGAACGAATTGAACGATTTTCTTCCCCCCTTACCTCTAAGTGCACTTGCTCTAGAGGGGGATCATTTGTCTAGTTAGTTCACTCTATTTGTCTCCATTCATAACCTAACTTAAAGAATGTCAATTGTCATTTTTTAATTGAATTTAACAATAAGCTGTTGTTTTTTAATGAATCAGTTCACGTTTGATCACCTTCCTAAGTGAACTTCAGCTGAAAGAGAAATAAACCAGAGTTAAAAAAAGGACACAACTATTGTGTTATAAGTTATAAATGACATCGGAAATAAGATTCAGTGCCGATCATGATTGTTCGTAAAATATTACAACGCTGCCGGACAAAATAGAAGTTGTGACGTCACGAATCCAAAATTTAAAATTAAAAAAAAATATATTGCTACAGTTAAAAAAATAATTAGCCTATGTAATTATTTCCTAAAGGGCTATCCGTGACGAAAAAATTATTAAAATCCGTTTTACTTGGGAAAGGCCCATTACATAACTTTTTTATATTACTTAAATTAAATTAAGAATGTAGTATTAGTATTATTTTAGATAATGTTTTAATCAGTTAGGTAGTATTTAACTTTGGGTTAGATTTAATTGCACTTTAAAATAGATCAAAATAGCTTTGTAAAAAAGAAAAAAAACTTTATAAAAATCCAATCAATGAAAAATAATATACATCACTTTCTAAAAATAAGTTTCACTTTCAAATAACAGCATTAACATTAGATGTAATCATTATTTTCATCCTCAAATTAAAACACTATTCAAATCATCGCAACTCTTCACATCGATAAACAGCATTAATTAAATTTGACAAGACTTAAAAAAAATATGTTACAACTTTAAATAGTAGTTTTTAACGTTTATAAAAAGATATTACACTTATAAATTATGTAACGCACTTAAAAACACATCCTTCACAATCTTAAACTTAACAAAACATAAAATAATTGTTTTCCACTTAAATAAAAAACTTCACTTTTAAATGATTATTATTCGCTTTAAAAACTGATTTACGCTATAGAAACGATGGACAAGCACTTTGAAATGCAAATACATTCACGCGAAAAGATATCGAGGGCACAAAAGAAATATTCTGACCCAATAGCAAGCGTTCGCCGACACGAGATCACACGAAATTTGAAAGAAATGAATTCGACTTAAGACAAATTTCGTCTAACCTCGTGTTTGCGAAGGCTTGCTATTAGATCAGAATATTTTGTTTGTATCCTCGATATCTTTGCACGTGAGTGAACATAAATTCCCTAACCTAATATATTTAAATAAAATACAAACCTGTGATTTTTAGAGAGAACCTATAGTTTGAATATACCTTATACAAAGTGCAAACCCATCAATTTACAGCTGAAAGCTCAAAGTTGAAATTAATTTTATCTAAAGTGCACACCATTCATTTTATAGGGGTGAGAGGTGAGAGTAAAGTTTAAAAATAAGTTTTCAAAGTTGATACCTGTTATTTTAAAGTAGTTATTTTATAAAGTGAAGTGTGAAGCACTGCTGTGTTGAGTTGATGTTAAGTGGAAAGGGTTGTTGATCGAAATGAAGATCTTTACTCACTTTATTCGTCAAATATTTAAGTAAGATCTTACTTAGATGTTGACATTTAACATGAGTTGCTATCGATTTCGAGACCTTGTCTCATCATCAGGTAAGAGAATAATTACGAAAACTGGTCAAAAATAACATTACATACCTACTAGAATGGTGCCGGGATCCAAAACTTATGGCAACCAACAGAAGAGAAATCGTGACTGGTGGAGTTAAACAGTGAGTTGGAAGTTGAACTGTTTGAGATTTGCGATTAATTTCTAAGTTTTTTTTAATTTTTGGTATTGTGACTAGACTTGTTTGTGATGACTAGTTGTTGTTGATTGATAAAATTGATGTAAAATATTTAAAATTGTTGTAAAATAATGTGGATGTTGTAATTATAAAGTTTTTTAAAAAACTTTTGTGGTAAAATTAATCTTAAAATAGTTGAAACATCATTTGTAGTTTGATAAAACAAGAGTGATAAAATGTTACATTAAAATAGATTAAAATATTTTTTTAAACTATTTGTTAAAATGATTAAAAATTGTCAATAAATAATTAAGTTAAAATAAGTAAAATTTTTAATATCACATTTTATCACAGGTTAAGTTTAAGATGATAGCTGTCATCATAAACTTAACCTGTGATAAACAACTAGTTATCACAAATCACAAATAAGTCTATTCACAATACCAAAAATTCAAAAAATCAAATAAACTTAAAAATTCACCGCAAATCTCAAACACTTCAACTTCCAAATCAATGTGAAACTCCACCAGTCACGATTTGTCTCCTGTTAGTTGCCATAAGTTTTGGATCCTGGCACCATTCTAGTGTAATGTAATTGTTTACCAGTTTTTGTAATTATTCTTTCGCCTGAAGATGAGAAAAGGTGTCGAAATTGATAGCAATTCATGTTAAATGTCAACATTTAAGTAAGATCTGACATATCTTACTTAAATATTTGAGCCGTTAATTTTGAAAGTGAGAAAAATCCAGTTTTCGTATTTCTAGATATTTAATGTTTTGCAAAATCAATGCCATTGAAATACTATTGACAATATAAAACAACAGTAACAAATTTGTACTGATGTTTAGTCGATTTTTATGTAATAAGACGTAACATTAACCCTCTAATGCCCAATTTTTTTTTCTTTCTAATAAAATTACAGTAGGCTACTTTAAGGTTTTTAGTACTAAATTTGTATTAAAATTTATCTGAAACTGTACCTGGTAGTCTGAGGACCCAGTTTTATTTGTTTTGTAAACAATCATCTACAGGCAAGGATGGGTATTGCGCCAAAATTTCAATAAACGGAAAAAACATAAGGTTTTATATCGCCCGCCTCAAGGCGATTTTAGGAACTAGAGGGTTAACTCATTTTTTTACAAAATGGACTTATCTCACTTTTAAAATCAACAGCTCATTTGATGAATAAAGTTCAGTAAAGATACATACTGATCTTCATTTCGATCAACAACCCTTTCCACTTCGTTATTTTATAGTTTAAATCCTCCTTATCCAAAGTGCAATTAAATCATTTTATAGTTTGTTTGTCCAAAGTTAAAGCTATTTCCTTAAAGTGCAATGATATATATATTCTCCTTTAACTTTGAGTGAAAATTTAAAATTTAATAAACTACCTGCAATTTTTGCTGCGGCCTTTAAAACCAAACCAGAACAGACTATAGTTTCTTAAAAATAATAATAATAATATCCAAACAAATATTTTATTATTTTAATATCTATTATTATTGACTCTATAATTAATGTATTTATTATTATTGTATTCATTATTTCGCTATTTTCATGTAACCCATTTAATTAAATAAAGTTTTAATTAAAACTAAAGGTTAGTAAAATATTTGTGTTTTATTTATTAAAACTTTAATTTTTCATTTCTTAATTAGAGAATATAAATTGAAAGATAGGATGATAATGTACAGGGTGTCCCAAAAAGAAGTTATCAGAAGAAAATGTTGGAAAGTAGACGAGATTTCATCAGGGTCGGAACAACCCAGTTTTTTCCTGGGCATTTGAATTGTCTTTCCACAGTTCATTCAAAAATGTGTTATTCATAATCTATTCGGTCAATTTAAATGAAATAAATTGTAAAGCAAAGCTTTCCTCTAATTTCTACGATTTTCTTCTGATCACTTCTTTTTGGGCACCCTGTATAGAAATATACATATGTATAATAATATTATATTATTATATTTTTTGTTAATATTTTGGTATCTAGGACACATACGCTTAGACAAATACTCCCAGGACATTTACCCCATGGCAAAAACCCTTCATAAGTAACCCACATACAAATAAATACCTGATATTTTAAAAATCATTGCTGTAACAAAAAATACCAAAATTCGCCCACCTAGCGTAATCAGATAATGTTTATAAAAATTCACTAAAGCGTGTGGGATTTTTGTGTAAGGGTTATTTGTCAGAGTTTTTTGTCTAGGGGGTATTTGTCCTGATACCTGTATTTTGATTTTGAAATTGTATACCAGCAATTGAAAAATATATAAAAAAGATTAAAAGCAAATTATCTTAAAAAACACCTTCTTTACAATTCAATTATTTATTTAAAAATAATGTAATTTGATAATTTAATATTTTTTTTTATTTTTTACGAATAGAAAATTGTATATATTTTACAGTTCTGATTAAAAATTAACAGTGCAGTTTAATTTTATTTCTACAAATTCTGATTTGTATCAAGTTTTCTTGAGAGATTAAGAGGGTTAAACTAATTAACTTCAAAATATTAAAATAATACCTAAGTTACATAACTTCAAGATTATCAAATACATTTGACCTTTTAATAGAATCCAGTGTAAATATATGTATAAACTTAATAGTAGGTTTGTTTATAACCTTATTCACTTGAAGTAGCAATACCAAATATACGTTTTCAAACATGACTTAGACCTAATTTCCTAGTCACATTTTTTACTTTGTAATTGTTTCATCACTAAAGCTATTTTAACTGTATTTTTATAGATTTTTTAGTGGCTATAAATTTTGTTATACAGGGTCGATTCGTTAGATATGTGACAAACTTTAACACATGAAACCTGGCGTCATTTTAAGAAAATAATGTCCTATGAACATTTTTGTTTAGGAGTTATGACGATGTAATAGAATTTATTATAAATAATTTTTTAAAATAGATAAAGTTAAGCAGTACTAAATTACATTTGGGCAAACATTTGCTTTGATAATGAAAAAATTAATGATTGTTTGGGTTTCTTCTATTTCTATTCTTTTATTACCAAATCCAACTTTATTTATAGTATTATACATACAGTGCGGACATAAAGTAAATCCCCCCTGCTAACTTTTGAATGGTTATGTTTTTGATTCTGAAAATGTGTCTATGGAGGAATCTAATTGCGAACTTTCTAATAAAGGTATTGTTGATTTTGTGGAACTTCCGGTTATACCGGAAGTGAATGAAAACTTTCTTATTTTAAGTGTAACACCCAGCAAATTTTTGCATTTACGTGTTCTCCATAAAAATACCATTAAATTGACCTAGCATAATGTGATCTAGGATTAATACTTTACGCCCATTTGAAAATCGCATTTTTATGCAACTTCATTTAAACCGGAAGTTGGACCCAACTGCCCCAACTTCCTTATTTTAAATGATTTTTATTACAATTAAGTTAATAACATTATATTAAAACAAAATTATGTTTAACTGTAAGTTCGTTAATTTTGCTGATTGCTGATTAACCTAACCACCTTCCACGTCTTAGCAGTAATAAAATCTACAGGAATTCTCTTGGATAATTACATTTAATGTGTAAATGAAGTTGCATAAAAATGCGATTTTCAAATGGGCGTAATTCCGAAAGTATTAATCGTAGACCACACTATGCTAGCTCAATTTAATGGTGTATAATATACTGGGTGTTCCATTTAAAATAAAAAGTTGCCACCCACTTCCGGTATAAGCGAAAGTTCCACAAAATTAAAAATATCTTTATTAGAAAGTTCGCAATTAGATTCCTCCGTAAACAAATTTTCAGAATCATAAACATAGCCGTTCAAAAGTTAGCAGGGCGGATTTACTTTACTTCCGCACTGTATATTGTATAGTCTGTCCAAATCTCGGATGTGGATTGCAGGAGAAATATTGAGTGAACCAAGCAGATAGCGATTATGTTCCCACCATGCACGCGAATGGATCTGATTGGTTTATGCATTGAATGGATACCACCACTTCCCATGTATAGAACGTATACGATGCCGGTGCCCAAGGAAGTACCGCCTTTTATGGGCGTGTTTTATTGACAGCAAGCTTGCAGCAGGAACGCAGGATTAACAAGACTATACCTGTTTCGTTCCGACTACCGCATTTGTATGTCTGGTAATAATGCGTCTCTTACTTCTACTAATTTAGTAGTACTAAACTTTCTAGTTATTTTAGATAAATATATAAATGTTAGAAGGGAACAGAATAAAATGTTTTGCCTTGGTTTGAACCAAAATTCTTGCTGCCATCCACATCCGAGATTTGGACAAACTATACTAATTTATCCATGGTAAACTTAATCTTATTTTTATATTAATTACAGTCTATTAGAACTTTAAATCGCCATAAGTTCAAAACTAAAATGAATCGGATGTATGTTCATAGGACATTTTTTTCTCAAAATAGTAAGATATTAGTTTTCATATCGCCAAGTTTGTCGCAAACGAAGTAGCAAATTTCTCATTCAAATACAGGATGATTCAAATTTATGTTAAAATTTCTCGTTTGCTAATTTCTTAGATCAAAATAAGAACAAAATGGTTTCATCACTCACTTGATGATCAAGATGTCAAGGAAAAATCTTATAATGAAAATAGTTCGGCTTATAATAATGGTCACTCTCTTGTACTATCACCCCTTACTCTTTCAATGGACTAAAATGTGTGCTCTTTGAGTTGAAATATCTTCCTATTGAAGCATTTCAGGACTCATGTTTTTAAGATATTTTTTATTTTGATACAAGGAAAAAGCTGTACTTGGCGAATTTGAATAAAGTATTTTAATGTGATAGAATTTAGTCAAAATTACTGTGATATACTTAAACAATTTTACATTTTAAATATTTAAATCTTCAAATTATTATGGAATTATCACCTAGAAACAAATTATACTAAAACATTTACAAATTAGTTAAATGTGTCCCAGACCACCCGCACCACCTCTTTATTTTGAGAGCCCTCTGTCGTACATTGATGGGAAAAAATTATCCGAAAACAGAGATAACTTGAGATTTTAAATGGCAGCCTAGGTTGAGTGTGGTATTGTTAGAAAAAGGACTTTTAAAAATATACAACGCTGATTAAAATATTTTTTTAATATCCTGCAAAATTAAAAAAATTAACGAAATAATAAATGTAAACAAGTCACAAATCGTTTCTCAATTATGGATAAATAAAAATACTACCAACATCCTCAATGGGCTAGGATAGAGGCAACTATGATTTTTTAAATTGAAACTTGTATTTTTGCATTTTTCGCTTCGTTCGTTAAAAATAATCAACATATTTTGATTTTTTTTTATTAATAGAGGAAGTGGTGCAAATGTGGAAACCCTGTTATTATTCTTTTAATATCTTTTTTATTTAACCACGAAAAAGGTTTCGTTTTCGTTTTGAAAGGTCAAAAATCTGTATAAACCTCCAACAAGTAAGTATTAACAATAACTGTTTTCAGTTTTACCATACAATAATAAATTAATTAAAATAATATATTCTTTTTTTAAATCAGCCACTTCTCAAAATGTGCTGGTAATGTGGAAAATTATTTTCAAAAAAATAACCGAACACGTCGAATTTGTTTTGGGGGGGACGCACTATAAGAACAATTTAGTGACTCTCACGTCGCTACCTTATGCGGGGGGCGTTAACCCCCAATTTTTTTAAAGGGCAAGTAATATATCACTTGAAAGCTGCTTATAATTGGAATTGAACGGTATAAATTAAATTAAAATTGATCGATTTGTTTTAAAGAAAAAAAAATAATTAATAATTAATTTTGGGGGGTTATCAAATAATCGACTTGAAGTTTTCAATGAAACACCCTGTATATGTATTAACAAGTTCGTCTTCTTTTGGAGAATCCTTTCTTAAAATTAAGAAATAAAACAATTGACATCCATCCAATAAATCATGAAAGAAATCATCACTTATTTGATGACCTGAAGAAATAGAATGAAAGATTTTTCCAATGCACAAGGATGACTGTTGAAACATTCTCTGTTCCTGTGTAATTTATCCTTTTCTGTCCCAAAGCGGGGGCAATTAACTCTTCAATATTCATTATAACGTAAAACCTGCTTTATCAGCTTTTGTAGAGAATTTCAAGAGTAAGATTTTGCATCCCTTATAATTTTTGTAATTGTACGGCTTTTGAATAAATTTATAAAAATGATGTAGTAAACTGTAAGAAAGATTCAACGTACATTTTTAATCAAAAAATTATTTACAGCCCAAAAATTAACACTACTTTCAACCAATATTTAATATACAGGGCGGACCATTTAACTTGAGACAAAAAAATAATTAAAATATTAAAATGTTTGGACAAAAAACTTTTAAATAAAACTTGTTTGGATTAAAGGGAGAACAACGATGGTGCTAGTTATTTTTTGGTTAAGGGTCATCTTTGTGTTAATTTCAATGTAAACCAAGTTTTTTTAAATGAAAACCTATAATTTTTTTAGCAATTTTAAAATTTACTCAAAAAATATAACTTTTACATATAACATTTTTTTATTTGGCACATTTTAAATTTCGAAAAATTTTATAAAAAATATTTTTTTGACGCTTGACGAAAAAATAGTATGTTCTTTATTTTCTCCCATTTAAAACTGATAATTTTTATTGACACATTTTTTTCAAAACCATTTTTTAAATGGTCCACCCTGTATATTAACTCCCTCGCTAAACATGAATTTAAATGTAGCAATTAGAAAATCCAATTAAAATGTTGTGGAAGATGTACCTTATTACCATGGTTATAGTTTTAAATGAAAAAAGTAGGTTTGGTTATCTAAATTTCTTACCATTTACTAAAGATTATTAAAAATAAGTAGCACAACGTACAGAAATTTATAATAGATAAAAAATCGTTGTCTGCTCCTACCATTCAACATCATTTAGAAAAGTCGAGGATTGGCTCCTAAAAGATGGATAAGAACTATTTTCATTTTATAATATTATGAAAAAAAAAAGAAATTTGACTAACTAACTTTTTTAAATGCAAAATCCCATTTTCTTGTTTATAGTTTAAAACAATTTTGGGAAAATAAGTATGTTTGTGATATGAAGCAAAACGAAAAAGGTTATTTTCTAGAATTGTTTTAAACTAACTGAACAAAAAATTGCATTGCATTTGAAAAACAAAGTTGATGCTATTTCTGATAAAACCGGAAGAGATATTAAAAAGAAATTTAGTGCATAAAATGTGTTTTCTTGAACCGTACAGCATAGTAAAATTTCAAATTTTTATTTCCTCAAATAAATATTATTATAACAAAGTATTTTTTAATTTTCGGTCTCCCAAAAAATCATTTTATATATTTATTAACAAATGCGCAAGGTTGTTTTCATTTTATATCTTCTAAATAACTTTTTGGTTAGGTGTGTACTCTACGGTATTTTTGTTCTATTGTGAAATCAGATATCAAATAAAACCCAACTTCACAATAGAACTCTAATACAGCAGAGCCAACTAAAATGTTATTTAGAAGATACAAAATGAAAACAACCTTGTTCATTTGTTAATAAAAATATAAAATGATTTTTGGGAGACCTTAAATTAAAAAATATTTTGTTATAATAATATTTATAGTTACTATTTAGTTTTTTTCTACTATTAGGTTGCATGATTGACACATTGGCAGCACTTAATCAGCAGAAAGTTCATGGTATCTCTGTTCTTTCAAGCTCTGGGGGGTTATTTTTGAATCGTCCGAGAACATGTCCCATGCGACTTTCATTTACATGAAAAAGAGTATGTCCTTCTAATGTCGAATGTCATGTCGACAATTTCAAAAATAAGCCCCCCCCCCCCCTAACAACGCAATTGTGTCCCGGTTCCCGGTCGCTTGATTTCTCTTTTTGGCGATTTGCATTGGACCGCAAGGTTTGACAGACTTATTTCTTTGAGGTTATTTGAAGTCTCGCGTTTATGTGAACAATCCATAGAAAATAATCATTATATAGAAGGTACCGATTTCGCAGCCAAATGCTACGTCGCAATAGGGAAGACCTTTCATTTTAAAATAAAAATTTTTAGAGCGATAAAACTACGTTTAATAAAATAGGAATATTCAATATTCACAATTTACATTATTGGAACGACGTAAATTCAAATTTGGTTAGAAATTGCCGTTTCCAGCACAAATTTTGGCACAATATGTGAGCTGGTATAAATGACGATAGATTGATTGGCCCCTTTGAACTACCTCGGCCAAGATTACCTCAAATTTTTGAATAATAATTTGCCTGGTTTACTTGAAGACCTGACCCTTAAAACTCGCCAAGGCATTGGCAGCAACAGGATTCATTATGTCATAGCAGTGAGAAGACGCCTAAATACACAATTTAGGAATCGCTGGATTGGAAGAGGTGGAATAATTGTCTGTCCACCTCGATCACAAGACTTAAACCCTTTAGATTTCTTTTTACGGGGATAAACTTCAAGGAACTAGTTTACGGGACAGAAAATGAGACCAAAGAGATGCTACGACGAAAATTTAGACTACGTTTAATATTAAAAATATGGAACCAGTCTTTTGTTAAATCAAATCTAATTTTACACGACGATGCCGATTATGTATAAGAGCACCATAAATTTTTTACAAAATATATTTAAAAGAAAAACAAATTGTTTGTCAGAAATTTATTTAAATCTGTTGAGTTTATTCATATGCATTAAACTATCTCAGATTATGTGGTCATACTTTTCTGATAGTTGTTTCATCGTATGCTAGTATAGTATTTTCCTTCAAGCTGATTTGACAATCAACTGACATTTATCTAAACAAAAAGTTTTTACGAATTCTTTTCTTTTATTTAGTAGAAGATAACAGAGTTCATGAAAGTGGATTTATTAAAAAGGTACACTATTTCAGGATCGCAGAATAAAAAAAACATAGACAGACAACTCATATTCTGTTCCTAATTATTTTTTTTGTGCGCAGTACGCAATTTCTAAAAAAAAACAAAAACTGAAATAACTGTTGAACCATCAATAATTTTATAAGAAAAAATATGGCTATATTGATTGGTTTCTCCTCTATCAGGTTACCTTATTTGATCATCCACTTATGGGACACCCTGTATAAATATATCGAAGAAAGATTTCGATAAATTTTTTCGGTATTATGTGACTTTATGTTGTGCTGCTAAATTTTACATGATGTAACTTGTGACAGTGACACCGTAGAAGAAAATCACAGTTAAAAACAAACTTTAAATGTTAGAACAGATACTGTCATAAGTGTCTTTTGACTATATTCCGTAAAATCTAGGTACAGTTTCCCACAGAGCCAAGTCCCAATTTAACTTGTTCCGCTGTTCTTGCAAAACTAGTGAAAATTTTTAAATGCAGTAACACAGGTTTTCAGAGGTTTATCATTAAAATATTGAACATATCACTTGGGACTTAGGACGGTCTTCCACCATAAAAAAGGAGCCAAAATTACATTAGCGTACACTTAAACCCAAATTTTAAGACTTGTGACTCTGTTGTCGCAAATGTGCGATATGTAAGGTCAAATTAATTTGCATGAGCCTGTTTTTAAATTTCTAGTATGAAAAAAAAAATATAAAAAACAGACACATGCAAATTAATTTAACCCTACATATGGGCCTATCTAAATAATCGTTACAAAATCTGCTTTTTAAGAAACCGAATTACCATCATCATTGAATTAAAAAAGAGTTATTTGCAAAGATGCTCATGAAAACAGGTCAAAAATTAAAATCTCCAAAACTACACGAATAATTTTACAAATTTTTATTTACAGATAAAAAAATATTCTAGTCTCAAGAAGTCCTACTAATAAGACGTAAAAATAACAGTTTGTAAACTTAATGTGAAAAATTAAGTGTTCAATAGTAATTAATATCGAAATCTAATCCTGTTACTAATGACTGTTACGATAATTGTAATATTTTTAAATTTGTTAAAAAAATCTACAAAGTTAAAAAATATGTTTTTTAATTTCACAAAAAAAAATAAAAAGAAAATCACAACCACATTTATATTCTAATATTGTTTTAAACTAAGAACAAAAAAATAGGGTGATACATTTAAAAAAATAAAGTTGATATTATTTCCGGTTAAACCGGATGTGATATTAAACAGTTTTCTAGAACCATACAACATAGTCAAATTTCAAATTTTTATTTTCTTAAATATAGAAACTGTAGATGTTTCGTTTACATCCGGTATATTACCTGATTTTCGTTCATAATAACTGTATTTTTGTAAAACCTAAAAAAATTATATTACAATAAAACTAATCGTATCTAAAATATTTTAATCTCAAGGTACTGTACTAAACATTTTTCCTGACATAATCAGTTAAAAGTTTTCATTTTAAACACAAAAGGTGAATTTTTGTTGACCAGTGATAATTTTACAAATTTTTTGATGTAAATAAATAATTATTATTAGTTTTCACCATTTTATTACCATAGAAACGTATCAATGTGAAGATGTAAAAATTTAAATAATTTTATTTCATCTGATGTATTCGATTGGGAAACTACTAATAATGCTTTTTATCCATTTTTTTATTGTTATACATAATATGCTATCAGAAATTGTTTAAATATAACAAATGTAGCATTTCTCAGAAACTACATAAATAATTTTGCAAATTTTATTTAGATATTTTATTATTTAGAATGACTTTTGGTAGTTTTTAAGTACTTCGGATTAAAATATTTTTTATTATTATTTTAATTTTCAAAAAAAATCACAAACTTACTCATTTTCTAATATTGTTTTAAACTATGAACAAAAAAAAATGAGTCTTGCATTTAATAAAATAAACTTGATGTTATTTTCGGTAAAACCTCAAGTGGCATTAAAAAAAGAGTGCAATAAATGTGCTTGCTTGAACCATAAACAGTCAAATTTCAAGTTTTTATTTTCATAAATATAGAAATGCTAGAGATGACCCATGTTTCGGGGTCTAGTTTCTAACCTCGCGTTCACTAGTTTTTCGATAAAATTTTGGGCCATTTGTTTAATTTTAATTTTTAAAACTGTATGTTTTGTTTGCACCTGGTATACTTATTTAGTTTCGTGAAATTCTGGAAAAGGTGACTACACTGTATACCATTTAAAATGTTTGATGCGTCATTGCATCGTTTATTTTCAATAATAAAACAAATATAAATTTCAAAATAATGTATTTTTTTTAACAACTTTCCATTTTGCCTTTTTTTTTAATTGTCAGTAGTAAAGGAGTAATAAACTTTATGCATTAATTTGAACACGCCCTGATATATATCATTTTCATACAAGTAATAATGCATTTATTTTTTGTTTCAGAAATAACTCAATAGGCAATAGGAATCAAAATAATAAAATACAACGTAAAACTCCCTTTACTGAAGACACCATGACAAATTCCGTTTTAAATGTTGTTAACAAAAAAAATTGCCATATAAAGAAATACCAAAATTCTTCAGAAGAAGAACGAGTTAATTTTAACTTTAGCAGATATCAGAATAAGAAGAGACAGTTGCTAACTCCTCATGTGCAAATTCAGTTAAAGGAGTATATTTTAATGGAATCTCGTATAAATAATGGATTGGTCAGAAATCAAATTGCGAAGATAGTTTATGAAATGGCCAATAAAAGTAATGCTAAATTTCCAGGATCTTGGGACAAAAATCAAAAAACGGGATCCTTTTGGTTAAAAGGTTTTTTAAGGCGACACCCAAGCATTACAATAAAGACGTCATCAAGTTTGCAGACGTATTCTGATTTTTTTGACATTAAGATGTCTGGCGCTTATGATATATTAACATCAAATTTTGCTCCACAGAATATTTTTAGCCTCAATAAAGCCTTATTGAAGTTGGACTCAAATGGTTCCCTACTTATCAAAATATTATTCTAACTGATTTATTAGTGCTACAGGAAATACAGTACCGTCTTTTTACGAATTTTCTACCAGTGATATCAAAAGTGTGGTTATGATAAGAACTTCTATAGGATCTGAAAGCACTATCCTCGGAGATAGTAAACAAAATTTTATATCAATGCTGAAGCATTTTCATAAATTTATTAAAAGTACACCAGACTCTCCTATACTTATTATATTTACGAACGATGAATTGTATATATCATTAAACACTCTTGAATTTTGTAAAGAAAACGGAATTATTCTAATATCTTTACCAGAGAGGGCTGTAAATCTCCAGCCCCTAAACGATTCATTAACAAATCAGTTTTTGGAAGCTCATAAGAAACTAAAAAATGCAAATGCCGACAAAATCATAGATTTTGAAGAACTGCTTATCAAAACGCATACAAGGATTACAATATTATTAATGCGTTTAAATATACTGGAATTTTGCCTTTAAATTGATATTTTTGAAATAAAATAATTAATTATTATAAAAACTGAATTATTATACATCAGAATTATATTTTGTTTATACTATTAACTTAGTTTAAAATAAAGAAAATAACTATTTTTGTTCTATATTCATACTTTTAAATTCACTTATTAGATTAGATTAATGCGCTATTGCCTTTCCAAACTGAGAAAAAGTGTAAAAATCTTCAAATATTTGTCTCTTGGTGGGTAGTAAAGTCTTCAATAAAGCCAATATTTAACAATTGGTCGTATTCGCCGCTATCCACTAAATCTTAAATTTTAATAAGGTCAATTAGAGTGTAATTTCATTTAACATCAGTAAAACATGATTACCAACATTTCCATTTCATCGACAATGGTTTTATAGACATGACCTTTACATCGACATCGGTTTGTCGATGAAAAGTTAATGTCGATGAACGTCTGTGTCGATAAAACGGACTGTCGGTGAAATTGCATTCCATGAAATGACACTATGTCGATGAAAGTGTATTGTCGATGAAACTGTATACAACCGAAATTTAGATAGGTTGAAGGACCTTATACATATGTATACCAAACGCAGTAAGTTATTATTTAACTGCGTTTGGCTTCCTTAAATCCCATAATTATGAACTAAACTGCTGGAGATTTTCGTTATGAAATTATATTTGTAGGTCCACAAATCAGGCAATTGAGGGATGCAATGTTTAAAGAAAAACTTAGTGATCTGGAAAAATCAACTCGGGAATCTTTTGTGGAAGTGACCTAAAGTTTTCTTTCTTGGAAATCGCTGATAAAATAACTATTTAGAAGCTTTTAACCACTTGTAAAGCTTTGGGTGTCCTTAAAAACATATTTCCTTCATTCTCATTTGGACTTTTTTTCTAAAAAATGGGAGCCGTTAGCGATGAGCATGGTGGAAGGTTTCACCAGGATATTTCTACAATAGATAAACGGTATAAGGGCAAGTGAAGCCTTAATATGCTGGTAGTCCACTGTTGGGCATTAAAACGCGACCGTCCCTGAAGCAAAATGCAGAAGAAAATCATAAGGCAATATTTATATTTTATAGTGATACACTATTAATTTTCACCTTTTTATCACCTGAACTGTGCCACCTTTGAAACGTATCAATGTGACGTCCTTAGAATTTAAATTATTTAATTCCATCAATTGGGAAACTACTTATATGCTTTTTATCCGATTTTGTATTGTTATTCATAATATGCTAACGGAGATTGTATAAACTTAGCAAATGTAGCATTTTTGAGAAATTGCTTAGAGTGGTTTTCATCTGAAGAGAACCCTGGTCAGAAATCAATGTTTAAGAATATTTAGATCAACTTAGTTTATGATTGATGTACGTGATGATGTACTGGTCATCTAGAATTAATGTTTCTCAATTAATCTGAATTCCTGTAATGTATCAATCGACATTATTTAGTTTTAATAATAATCGCTCGGGTAAAAGCGCTCGCGGCGCAGGAAAGGTTGAACTTCAGATGAAATCCACTCTAGTAATTTAGAATAAATAAAACTTTAAGTTACACTCATTAATTAGCTAAAATACAAATAAGCAAAAGAATTGACTAATTTAAAGGGGACAAGCTGTTTTGATATTTTTGTAAATAACTTTTCTAAAAATGTCTACTTAAAGCATAGAAATAACTAAATGAAAATTATTCCCAGTTTTTTTACATGTAAACCGATTGAAAAGTGCTTTTAACTGGAGCTTTATATACCCTGAAAATATTGAAAAAAAATTAAAGCATATTTTTATTTGTTAAAGCTTAGGAACTTTTATGCATCTTCAGGGCCTGCGTTAGGCATGTGCAGCATGTGCATGGGCGCACATGACCTCGCGGTCCAAAGGGCCTCGCGCGGGGTAGAGGCGCGAACGCGTAAAACACGTGCGGGACTCAAAAATCTACAGCCAAGAGAATAGAAGATTGAGAGGTCCGAATCACATATGAATCGCTGGAAACAACACGCCACCAATGCATTTTAGGCCAGTCAAATTAGCATTTTATTTCGAAAAAATTAGAGGAAAGCTGGAAATCGTTTTAATCACTTTATTTTTCATAAAAAAAGAACATATTGAGTTTTCCCTAATTTTCGTGCAATGCTCTATGTGCTGTGTAGAAAAAACCAAGAAATTTTCGGCCATTTTGCAGTTTTTTCAAAATACAGCAGTCTGGGAGGAAAATACTATTCTTTGCAATTTTAAATAGCGTTAAATTCTGCGTCGACTGAGTACCCAACTTTTAAATTTAAGCGTCAAGATGTTAAAGAAAACTAGAGTCAAAAATTGCCCCCTTGGAGAAACAAAAATTTTCTTTCGTATATACCGATATTTAGCACGGGATAACTTTCTAATGACAAATACAGGCATTTATAATGTCTCTCAACAGTTGCTGTTCACGAAAAGTGTAGAAAAGGATACAACAAGGAATCAAACATCAATGCTGTAATTTCCGGAGAAGTTCCCAGTAAGAGAACTAGACAATCTTTAACCGAGTTCGATTTTAAGAAGAATTGTGTGCTTAGTGGTGAGTCTGATTTTGAATAAAAAAAACCTGAAAATGAATAAAGAATTGCGCGATAGCGTACATCGCGTGATGACTCTGAGATTCAAAAACAATCTTCTGGAAGTTGCTACAAATACAGGTGATGTATGGGGTCAACAAGTTAGTAGTCGCATTGGAATTCTTGTTGCTTCTGAAGCCAAGTATCATGTGGCATGTGGAAAACGATTCTTCAAACCTCTCGTATCTCGCAGTTGAAGAGGGGGTCCCCTGGACCTGGATGATGCTGTTACAGCTGCAATCGATTATATAATCGGCTACATGGAGGAAGATGAATGCCAGTTTAAGCTGACTGAAATCCTTCAAGGCTATTCGCAGTATGTTTCGCCGATAGCAATAATCAAAAAAAGACTTTTCGAGAAATATGACGATAATATAATTATACCCAGGATTTTAGCAGGAAATAAACAGTACAATAGTATGTTTCAAAAATACTGGGTACTCAATACTGTCAGACAACTGGTACGCCTCAAAGAAACAGAACAAACAAGAAGAAGGTCTTCGCGTGACTCAAACTTGTGCAGACTACATAAGAGCTGAAATTCGATCGAAAGCAAACGATCTCAAAAATTATCCTACAGGCCCGTTCCAAGGGTAATTTGCGCCGGGGTGCGAGATCAAAAGCGGCGCCCCACCCCGACAATAAAAAATAAAAATAAACTAATTGCAAAACTACTTTTTGGTTTTCAATTTTTATGAAAATTGGTAAAGACATATTTTTGAGGTCAGTAATTTCGAATTTGACATTTTTTTCTAAAAAATAAAATGGCGGATCCAAAATGGCCGACATACTGATTTTGAGCACTATAAACCATTTTTTAATAAAAAAATGTCGGTCATTTTGGATCCGCCATTTTTTTTTAGAAAAAAATGTCATGTTCCAAATTAGCGACCTTAAAAGCCCCAACATACCGATTTTAAGCACTATAAACCATTTTTTAATAATAAATGTCGGCCATTTTGGATCCGTTATTTTGTTTTTTTAGAAATAGATGTCAAATTCGAAATCAGTGACCTCAAAAATATTTCTTTACCAATTTTCATAAAAATTGAAAAACAAAAAGTAGTTTTGGCCACGTTTTCGGACTTTTTTACCACTGTGCGCCGTCCCATTGTATACGGTTTAAAATCGTATTTGTAGAATTAAAAATCATAATATTTAGCAAATACCAAATTATTGAAGATGATGCGCCCTAGTGGCGTTGGCGCCCGGGTGCTGCGCACCCCTGGCACTCCCGCTTGGAACGGGCCTGTTATCCTAAACCCGTTGGTTTCTTGGATAACATTGATGACGATATTCCTGAATCTCTTTCGCTGCTTCTGCAAATAATAACCGTCCCAAGATCCTGAAGGAATAAAAACGTGGACAAATGAGTAGAAGCCAAAACTGCTGTACGTGTCAAAGCAATCGCTCACGAAATTATCGCTGCTACAAGGCCATCATTCATGTCTTCTCTGCAGATCGGCCTTGTAGGCTTTCTGCATAGAAAATATGATTCGCGAGATTTGCTGGATGTTCTATCAGCGCTAGGGTTTTGCAGTTCATATATGAATGTAAAAAACTTCGAATTATCTTGCATGCAACAACCTACGTCAGATGTGCCAAGAAACAGTTTTCATCAATTTGTGTTTGATAATGCCGATGTGAACATAGACACGATTGATGGTTCGAATACTTTCATGCGATGGGTGGCATCCAGTGCATTACTCCAAAACCTCAGACTGCTTCCTTTAGAAAAGCTATTCAAAAATTAATCAGTATACATATACAGAATAAAAAATTTACATAGACCATTTTTTACTCTAGTTTTCTCCAACATCTTGAGGTTTAAATTTAAAAGTAAGGTACTCAATCGATGCAGAATTTAACGCTATTAAACTTATATTATAACCATTTTTAAGTTGTTACATTCATTAGAAAGTTATCCGGTGCCAAATTTCGGTATATCCGAAAGAAAATTTTTCTCCAAGGGGGCAATTTTTGACTCTAGTTTTCTCCAACTTCTTGAGGCTTAAATTCAAAAGTTGGGTTCTCAATCGACGCAGAATTTAACGATTTTTAAAATTGCAAAGAATAGTATTTTCCTTCAGACGCATAATTTTGGCTGTATTTTAAAAGAACTGCAAAATTACCGAAACTGCAAACTCAATATGTTCTTTTTTTTATGAAAAGTAAAGTGATTAAAACGATTTCCAACTTTCCTCCAATTTTTTCGAAGTAGATCATGTGTTTGAGCATATTTGACTGGCCTATTTGGGGCACTATTTATATTTTATCGGATGCTGTCGAAACCACTCGTCAATTTCCGTACGTCAATCGAAAATTTAGACTAATGACATTCATCGGTGAAAATTAATAAAAATAAAGTTTTTCTCGCTATTTTCCCTTTTATTTTCGCACACGGCCTCGCAAACCCTAGCCCCGGCCCTGTGCATCTTTAATTATTTCGTGTACGATGTCGTACTTCTGTGTCGAATCCTGGCGTCCGCAAACTAATACATTTTTTTCTATGGCTATTGTTTACCAGAGGCCATATTATTGAAACGGTCCACACGATGTCGCATACCACATTCATCATTCTGTCTTTGTCAGTTTCATGAAAAAATAAGAGTCTTTCCTTGTAATGTGATATGCGACATTGTGTGGAGTGGTTCGAGAATACGCCTGCAGTTTAGAGGCGCCATGAGGGTACACTTTAGTCAATTTATATTGAGGTAGTATCGAATCACGACGATTTGTAAATTAAGGATTTTTACATGTATGTGAGAAATATAATCACGGCCACTAAATTCAACTACACAGAATCTACGAAATGATGTTTTTCAAAAATTTGTATATGTACGAGAAATAAAGTCCCTTATTCGTGAAATCTCATCGTCAATGTCATCTCTCTAGAACGCATTCGTGGGTTCATGCATTCAAACAAAGATGAATTTGACATTCACTCGGATGGATTCAGGAATATGGTCCCAGGCTAGAAAAACTATAGGCTGAATACGCTACGCCTGCGCATCTTTAAATGATACTAACACTGCGCTCTATGTTCAATGCATTCTATTGTCACGTCAAAATTAAAATCGTCACTAGAAAGCTCGGCCGCTTCATTTGTACTCGTGTGTTTAACACCTAAGTTAAGTTCTCGATTGTTGTTTAGCTTCCAAATGTGTATTATTATACTTCGTTAAAGGTATTTTAATTTTTTCTTATACTAAACCCTCTTACCTCTTTCAATTAAATTTTTTTGTTATGCATGGTAATGATAATTTAACGGGATAAATTTTATAAATTCCAGTATTTACTTTATTTACTTTATTTGAGAAAATCGGGCAGGTTGATTTTAGTTTTTAAAAGGCCGTCTTTTGATATAACAACAATATATGTATATGCCGTCATTGGTGATATCCCCAGGCCGTCAGATATTTTAATAAAACTCTTATCCTAAGCTAGTCTCTATAAAGTGAACACCCCAAAAAGTGAACACAGCGAGAAAATTTCATTCCCACATATTCTCAAAAAGATGAGCAACGAAATATTGAAGTATTCAGTATTTTAAATCGTGAGCATGCAAAGTTTTTAGCATGTAATTATGAAACTGGTCAACATAAATTAAAACGGTTGGTTCTCAAAAAGTCAAAAAAGCAAAGAACTTTTAACTAATATTACGTAATTTTACTATCCAAAACTCATTTATTTTTAAAGGTTGTTTTTCTAAAATGTTTTAAAATAAACTTTTGTATAGATAAGTTGTTTTAAGTGCGAGATTTTCTCATTTTGCCAAAAACTGCTTCTTCTAGATAACACTCCAAGTCACCCACCAGAATTGTCAAAGGAGAATAAGACTTTGCTGGATTTTTTGTTAATAACTTCTAGATTTTAATTTTTCTAAAATATACCGCAAGCACATTGGCGGAGCCAAGGGTGGCTTGGGGGTGATTTTCATTCCCTGACACCCAAATCCAGTTTAAGGCGCCTTTTTTGTCAGTAGTTTTTTTTTTTAATAAGAAGATAAAAATAGTATACATGGTGTCCCACTTTTTACTTGCAATTTTTTAAATACTAAATGTTGTTCTGAACAAAAAGATTAAAACATGAACTGTGATTTTCTCGCATCCTCAAAATGTTAAAGCAATTTTAAAATTTTAGTAGGACACCCGGGTACAAGCCTGTATAAATTCCCTTTTATTAAGTCCATAAGATGTGTATAAAATAGGCAATATTTTACGTATATTTCATAATTTTTTTTTGCCATTTTGAATACAAAATATTAAAAAACTGTTCCATACAAGTCTTAATCAGAAATTCTACTTTCATATGATATTATTATATTGTATATAGCTCAATACATTTTCGCGTAGTTTGATGAATAAAAACAGGTAAAAGCCCATATAGTCTTAAGAATATTATCGACCATTTTTTAGAACGCGACTTTGACTGTATTAGCAGCTAATTTCATCGTAGTCTAGGCAATACAACTTTGATAATTTTTATCTACTTTGGATAAAAACAATTATTATTTTTTTAATTTTTACAAAAAAAATTAAAAATAAAAACCATACTGATTTTCGAATATTGTTTTAAGCTATGAACAAAAAAATAGTCAATAAAATGTGTTTTCTTGAACCATAGAGCATACTTAAACTTCAAATTTTTATTTTGATAAATATAGAAATTATAGAGGTAGCCCATATTTCGGAATCTAGTTTCTAAAGTCACATTCTCTACTTTTTCCCAAAATTGAACGCAATGCTGTAGCCTGGAATTTGGATCAGTAGTGTATCGTCCCATTAAAACTGTATTTTTGTAAAATCTAAAAAAATGATATTACAATAAAACTATTCGTATCTAAAATATTTTAAGCTCAAGCTACTTCACTAATCCTTTTCCTAACATAATCAATTAAAAGTTTTGATCTTACATACAAAAGGTGAATTTTTGTTGACCAGTGATAATGATAATTAAAAAATAAAATAAAACCTTGCGAAGATTTGGATAGATATTATAATAAAGTTCAATAAAGGAATCTTTTTATTTAATTTTCACAACATTAAATAAATATTAGTTTTCACCATATTATTACCATAACCTTAGAAACGCATCAATGTGCAGATGTAAAAATTTAAATAATTTAATTCCATCTGTATTCGATTGGGAAACTACTAATCTGCCTTTTATCCGATTAATATTATTCATATTATGCCATCGGAGATTGTTTACTTTTAGCAAACTTAGCAATTCTGAGATACAACATAAATAATAATTACAATTTTATTTCGATATTTTTATTATTTAGAATAACTTTTTTTAAATTATCAATAGTAAAGGAGTAGTGAGCTTTACTTTGAACTCACCCTGTATACCGGGTGGAAATGAAACTAGGGTCACCCCTGGCATTTCTTTATTTATGAAAATAAAAAATTAGGATTTTAGTATCTTATATGATCTAAGAAAACAAATTTTATGGATCGAATAAATCTTTCATTTTACTTCCGGTTTATCAGGAAATGGCACCCACTTTCTTATTTTAAATGTAACCCCCTGATTTTTTCTACCTAAAATCAAACATTGGTTAGTTTTAAGTATGTTTATGACAAAAAAAATTTTCTTTTCAAAACTTTAAGAAAAAATGTTGAATTTTTTTTGGTAAAAAATTTGAGTAAAACCTACAAAAACTATTTTTAAATAATACAAATACGTAAAATAAATTGTAATTTATAAAATTTATTTCACCGTTCTTGAGATATTATTTTTTTTAATTTTCAAGAAGCTTTTTTTGGAAATATCTTTATTTTTTTAAATGGGATGATATAAGGGCCACCCCCTAATTAAATAGAGGGTTTTTTTCTGGTTACTGTGATATCCCATATATATGTTTAAAAATATTTTTTGTAGGTTTTACTCAAATTTTTTATCAAAAAAATTCAAATTTTTTTCTTAAAGTTTTGAAAAAAAATATTTTTTTGTCATAAACATACTTAAAATTGACCAATGTTTGATTTTACGTAGAAAAAATCAGGGGGTTATATTTAAAATAAGAAAGTGGATGCCATTTCCTGATAAACCGGAAGTAAAATTAAAAATTTATTCGATCCATAAGATTTGTTTTCTAAGATCATATAATATACTAAAATTTTAATTTTTTATTTCCATAAATAAAGAAATGTCAGGGGCGGCCCTAGTTTCATTTCCACCTGGTATATATCATTTTCATACAAGTAATAATGCAAGTATTTTTTATTTCAGAAATAACTCAATATGAATAAAATTAATAAAATGCAACGTAAAGCTCATTTTACTGAAGACACCATGAGAAATTCCGTTTTAAATGTTGTTAATAAGAAAATTTCTATATACACTGAAGCAAATCAAGCTGGTCTAGCACCCTGTACACTTAAAAGGTTCGTGGACAAATACAGAAATTCTTCAGAAGAAGAACGAGTTAATTTTAACTTCAGCAGTTATCAGAGAAGACAGTTGCTAACCCCTCTTGTAGAAATACAGTTATTGGAGTATATTTTAATGGCATCCCGTATTTATTATGGATTGGTCAGAAATCAAATTGCGAAGTTGGGTTATGAAATGGCCAAAAAAAGTAATGCTAAATTTCCACGATCTTGGGACCAAAATCAAACAGCGGGACCTGGTTGGTTAAAAGGTTTTTTAAGGCGATACCCGACCATTAGCATAAAGAAGTCGACATCGAGTTTGCAGACGTATTCTGAATTTTTTGACAACTTATCCAGCGTTTATGATATGTTATCATCAAATCTTTCTCCACGGAATATTTTTAGCCTCAATAAAACCTTATTGAAGTTGGACTCGAATGGTTCCCTATCTATCAAAATATACATTAACTGCTTTATTAATGCTGCTGGAAATACAGTACCGCCTTTTTTCGAATTTTCTACCAGTGATATCAAAAGCGTGGTTATGAAAAGAGCTCCCTTAGGATCTGGAAGCACTATACTCGCAGATAGTAAACAAAATTTTATAACAATGCTGAAGCATTTCCATAAATTTGTTAAAAGTACACCAGAGTCTCCCATAGTTGTTATATTTGAGAACGATGAATTGTATACACCATTATACATGCTTGAATTTTGCAAAGAAAACGGGATTATTCTAATATCTTTACCAGAGAGGGCAGTAAATCTTCAGCCACTAAACGATTCATTAACAAATCAGTTTTTGGAAGCTCATAAGGAACTAACAGATTCAAATGTCGGTGAAATTATGGATATTCAAGAAGTGGGCATTTTATTAAGAACTGCTTATAAAAGGGCATTTAAAGATTACAAGATTATTAATGGGTTTAAATTTACTGGAATTTGGCCTTTAAACAGATATTTTTAAAAATAATATAATAAATTAATTATTATAACAACTATATTATTATTTTATATCAGAATTATATTATGTTTGTGCTATTAATTAAGTTTAAAATAAAGGATAAAGAAAATAACTTTTTTTGTGTGTTATTCATACTTTTAAATTCACTTATTAGATTAGATTGTCTTTGCGAACTGATAAAAAGATCTTATGTTCAAACCCATATCTAATATAATTTTAGGATCGTCGTATAAAAATTTCCAAATATTTTGCTCTTGGTTGGTAGTAAAGTCTTCAATAAAGCCAATATTTAACAGATGGCCGTAGTCGCCGCTGTCCACTAAATCGTAAACATACTTTTATGTCCTTTATCGAGAGTGCGCGGCCCAAATAAATTTCAGGATTCGAAGGTAAACACAACAATTAAAATAAGCGAAAGACGGAGAGTACGGGCTTTTGTTACTATCTTTGTTAAACGGTTCCTAATGATTTTCGCAAGTAATATTTCATCATCGGAGTAAGTAGTTTTAATGACATGAACTAGAGTGTAATTTTATTTAAGATCAGTAAAACATGTCTACCAACATACGATGAAATACAATTGTTTGATTTTTTGTCGCATTCTGTTAAGTCTCATCAATATATTGGCTGAAATTTTGGGCGTACTACCACTTTTGTCGACAGTCCATTTCATCGACAGTGCTTTTTCATCGACAACAGTTTCGTCGACCTTTATATCGACACGACCGATTCACCGACACGAGCTTTCATCGACACGTCGTTTCATCCATATTGCCTTTTTATCGATAAGACCTCTTCATAGACGAAAACATGTTTCATCGCCAATATCGTAGGTATTATGGACGCAGACATATTTATTAGAATGTTCGGAAAATGTGAAAACGGTAAATGACGAATATGGTTTTTAAATTTACTAAGAAAAATGGAGTTCGTCATTCGCTGTTTTCACATTTTCCCAAATATACTAAAGTACAAAGAATATTATACAACAAAAAGATAAATCATGTAAATAGATTCTGGCGTAATTTTTATACTGTTATAGTGTCTATGAACCGTCCTTGTCGATACAAAAAGAAATTTCGATGAAGAGGTAGTGTCGATGAAACGTCTGTCTTGAAGAAAAGGTTTGTCTATAAAAAGGTAGTGTCGACGAAATGGCTGTCGATAAAATCGGTGTGGATCAAAATGTATTGTCGATGAAAAGGTAAACAGCCGAAATTTAGATAGTTTAAAGGACTGTTGTTTATAAGGAGGCCAAGAGGTTGAGGAATGTCGGAATGTGTAACGAAATTTTATAGGTGCACTTGTAAGGAAGTGATTAGATTAAATATAGTATGTTATAAGATCGAAATTCCTCCCTCTGGAAACTTGAGCATTTTGTTAAAGTAATACCTGAATGAGCAGCGTCGGACTTAAAGAGCGGTGGTTAGCATTAGTTTGTTTCTGTTTAGGTCGAGAAGGCTTTCTTGGGCGAGAAATGAATTAACTTTATTATTATATTTCTAAGAATTATCACTGCTTTGGATTATCATATCTCGTACCTTAGGTCTAGTTGTGCAGGTTCCACTTAAGCTCCAAGTGACACTAAAACTACAAAATATACAGAAATGTAAGGTAAAATCTGTCGATTGAAACGTCGAGTGGAACCTGTGTAACTGGGCCCATATTTATCCAGAAATCAGCCACACATGTATTTGCTTCTGACCAATCCCTTATACACGATAGGCTTTGAGTTTCCCTGAATCCTGAATGATATAGGCTTAATGTTGTATACTGGAATAATAAAGCAAATACCAAAATTTAATTAATGCTCTACCAAATGGAAGTTCCTCCTTATTTTTCCAGTTAGTGGTTATTTAAAGAATAAAGTCGCAATTTCCAAAAACTACGCTCTTATAATTGAAAAAGTTGAAAAATGCCTGATTTTTTGCCTGAAGTTGTTTGTAGGCTATGCGGATGTAGATTTTGAAAAAAACATTTTTATATATTATAATTTTTTGGTACATGATTTAAAAGTCATTGAACTAAATTCTAACGTATGAAAAAGAAAAATCGAGAATGTACAAAAAATATAATGACCCAAAAGTACCTTAGCTTTAGACCATTTTAATTAATTCTGTGCAAGGTTACGGAAGGTTAATATACGCTAGATTGTAGCCTAATAAATTTAGCTTATAAATCTGAAGAAAAAATTAAAAATCTTTGGTTGGACAATTAATGCTTGATTTTATGATTTTTCACAATTTTTCCTCTCAAGTTCGGGCGCCTTTTAGGGATTCGCATAAATTATCAGTGATTCGCTGATAATTTGCAAAGAAGCTTCAGAAAAGTGGAATGGATTTTCTATTCTCCGACGGAAAATTTATCGCGAACGTCTAGGATGATGTATATGTTTTATTTAGTTTTCGTATATCTGCATGTCTTCTTATGTTTAAATATCCGAAGAAGCTGAAGTTTTTATGTGATGCAGAAATTGCTGAGAAAATTAAATATAAAATTTAATTCATATGAATTAGGACGTTAGCCTCGGCGTAGGCGCTCTTCATTTAAAATGTAAGCACCGATTTTTAAAATATAAGCACTGTTGTAAAACTAGTTCTTGCTATTTTTACTGACCCATTTTGCTATTTTACTATTTGGGTTGATATTTTACAAAATGTGCTCTTCCAGAAAATAAAATCGAAAGTGAATCTATGATTAACTTTAAGAAAATTTATTTCAAAACGAATTAAGAGATTTGAAATTTGGTGTTACTCATAATACAATTTAGATATAATTTCATGATTTATAAGCCGACATGGACAAAAGGCCGAATGGGCCAAAAGGCCGAATGAGAAAATGCCGAACGATAAATGACCGACTTGGACAAAGGGCCGACTACTACAAAAGGCCGAAGGATAAAAGGCCGAATGGCAAAATGCTGACATGGACAAAAAGCCGACGTGAACAATAGGCCGAAAGAAAAAAGCCGGTCGTTAAACAAGAAAGGTATAAGGCGAATAAGATAAGATAAATAATTTCTTAATTAATTTCATGTTTATTAAGTTTATATTTATAAAATAAACAAATAGCTATCCGGAGTTAACGCAGCAAAAGACCCGTACGAAATAAAATCTGCGCATAAACATCTTTCAGCCTTTTCTTTTCGTCGGCCATTTTTCTTTCGGCCTTTTATCATTCGAACTTTTGTCCAGGTCGGCCTTTTTCCTTTCGGCTTTTTGTCTACGTCGGCCATTTGTTTAATTCGGCCTTTTGTCTATGTCGGCCTCTTATCGTTCGACCTTTTCTCCTTCGGTCTTTTGTCCTAGTCGACCTTTTGTGCAAGTCGCCCTTTTATCTTTTGGTTTTTTCTCCTTCGGCCTTTTGTCCTAGTCGGCCTTTTTTCATGGCGACCTTTTGTCCCGTTCCCGATTTTTTTTTTCGTATTTTTTTTCAAGCTTTGAATGAGTAATTTGAGAGAGGGTTGGAAATAAAAATAGAGTAAACTTTTTCATGTATAATAAAATGATGTTTTTTGTAATCTTATACCGTATTTAATTTCGGATAAAAGGACTCAATAAAATTTGATTATTTTATTGAATTTAATAGCTTCTTTAAAATAAGAATTAGTTTTCCTATTTTAATAAAAATTATACCTATCTTTAAGTTAGAGTAAAATTGAAAATTGAATAATTTTACAAATTACAATTTTATTTAGGTTTTAGAATTTAGAATTTTGGTACTTTATATTAACTTAGGATGAAGAAAAAATTATTTTTTATTTTCTTAACTTTCAAAAAACTTTTTTAATTTCCGAACACCCTGTATATTAAAAGTTATGAAATAACATCCTTTTAAATTTTTGAGTACAGATTTAAAAACACGTTGTATAAATAACTTGTACAGCTTGTATTCACCTTGCGCCTAAGAATGAAAAAGTCTTTATTAACCCTTTACCGCATCGTGTGCCATATATGGCACAAACCATGTTTTTAATTTTTTTATACATTTCAGTCAAACTCTTGTTGTAACTGCATGACTGTCCACATGTGACACTCCCAGATAAAGCGTCTAAAGTATTTGAGAATCTAGTCAAGTTAAAACGTCGAGCGCCATAAGGTTTCGAGTTTTAGCCTGACAAATTTCTCTGACATGCTAAAATATTCATCATTTGATACTTATTTTTTGTTATAAAACAGTGTCTTTTCAGTACAGAAAAATTATTAGTGTCTTTTTAGTGGTATTGGGTTTCTATTAAGGTAACTTTTGTGTGTTATAATATAATTATTGATAACCTATGTAAAATGACAAAATAAGGTTTGTCCCATATATGGCACATCATTCATTTACGTTTTTTTTTTGCAGTCACGGATCCAAAAAGTTTTATGTAAATATGTCTGCTGTTCGATTTCCCGATGTGGAAAGTGAGGAATCCGATTTATCTGAGTTTTCTGAAACAGATTCATCAGATGATAATATTCCTTTATCAGTATTGAGAGAAAAAGTTCGTAAACAATATAAGCAACGTCCTCACTGGATAGAAGGCAACTTAAGAATACCAGATAATGAAATACAATTCACTGGCTCGCAGGAATTACCGTCGACCATTTTAGAGTTGGAAACTCCAGTCCAGTTTTTCAAGTTTTTATTTCCCGATAGTCTGATAGAGTATATTACAGAACAAAGCAACTTATATTCAGTGTAACAATGCTCGAATAAACCAACTAACATAAAAGCTTCGGAAATTACACAATTTATAGGTATTACTCTATACATGTCAATTATTCAACTTCCTGCTACAAGACATTATTGGAATTGTATGATAACATTGGCCATCCAGTAGTAAGTGCCGTAATGAGCTGTAACAGATTTGAGGAAATAAAACGATTCTTACACTTCAATAACAATGACAATATAATTGAAAGAGGACAGCCTGGATACGACCGCTTATTCAAGATTAGACCATTTCTCCACCAAATTAGAAGTAGATTGCTAGAAGTACCTAAAGAAGAATTTTTAGCTATAGACGAACAAATTATACCTACAAAAGCACGAAGTCAATTGAAGCAGTATAACCCAAAAAAACCGCATAAGTGGGGATACAAGAATTTTGTTCTGAGTGGCATTTCTGGTTTTAGCTATGATTTTGATCTTTTTGCTGGATCCCAAAGCAATTCTATACCTCCAGAGGCGCCAGACCTTGGTATGAGCAGTAACATGGTTGTAAAATTGTCTGAATCCGTACCAAAACATCAGAACTACAAGTTGTTTTTTGATAATTGGTTTTCTAGTGTTCAACTTATGGTATATTTCACCAAGAAGGGCATTCTGCCATTAGGAACAGTAAGAGTAAATCGTATTCCAGGAGCTGAAATACCGAAGGAGAAAGAAATGAAGCAAATAGGAAGAGGTCATATGGTAGAGAAAGTAGCCAGTGTAGATAATGTGAATATTAGTGTAGTATCTTGGTTTGACAATAAAATCGTTAATACAATGTCAACGTATGCTGGAAGTGAACCAAGAGGAGAAAAAAGAAGATATTTCAAAAAAGAAAATGATCATAAGATGATACCTTGTCCCAACAGTGTCCTTATTTATAATAGTTACATGGGTGGTGTAGATCTTTTGGATTCGATGTTGGGATTTTATCGCATAAAAATCAGGTCCAAAAAGTATGACTTGCCTATATTTTTTCATTTTATTGATTTGGTGGCGGTGAACTCTTGGTTATTTGGTAGAAGAGCTGGAAAATGTGATATGCCTCTTCTGGATACAAAATTGGCAATAGCAGATGCTCTTTGTAAAGCTGGTCAATCAGCCAAACTCAATAAAGTGGGAAGGCCATCAAGTAATAACCTTCAGCAACTATATGAAAATAAAATAAAAAAGGGACCAGCAAAAGAAATACCCCAAAAAGATATTCGAAAGGATGGTATTGATCATTTACCGTATTGGGATGAGAAAGATCAATCAAGATGTAAATACACAACACAAAAACAAAGTTGCAATCGATGATGTAGATCTTGGTTTGATAAAAATAAAAAAAAGGATAATTCCTTAGACCTACCTTTATAGTGGCCAGGTGTAGCAAGCAGCAATTACACAAGTTTGCAGAGTGATGGACGATTTTTATTATATAATCTGTACAAAATGCCACATTCCATTATGCCTTAATAAGGATAGAAACTGTTTCTTACGTTTTCATACCGAATAAACTGTAACCATTTGTGAAAAAAAAATACTGTCATATTTGAGTTGGATTGTTGTATTATTCTTTTGCTGCATGATGGCCCATATATGGGACAAACCCATTTTTTAAATAAATCTCGTTAATCTAATAGTTTATATTTTTTTAAATATTTTTATGTGAAAATAGAACTCAAGTTTAATTCTCAATAATTTTTTCACCGAAAAATAAAAATTCATGCAGTAAAGGGTTAAATTGTTGGGGTGAGTTTATTTTAAATATTTAAATTGTATTCAAAATGAAACTCCCTTAATTCCATCATTGAAGAGAATTTCTGAGTATAATTAATGTTAATTAATAAGTGAACAATGTTTTTGTTTGCTAGTCAACAAAAATTCCACTTACAAACACCTATTTATATACAATCTAAAGTAACGAAATTTTGTGACCTTACGTAATAAAATCGTGGATAAATTAATTAAACTCAACCTGTTGCTTTTAAACAACATTTTAGACTTTAGACCTATAAAAATTATCATGGAGTAATTCGATATTATAATTGTATCAACTTAATACTTCATATAACATATAACTTACTACCATAATAAGTTCAGTCTTAAAAGAGCAATAAGTAATGTTTTTGTCAGCAAAACCAAAATAAATCATTAATTGGATAATAAAATTTTGCTGAGTATAGTTTGTCGTCAGCAAATGTTTATTTACTCTCATGTTTATTTTGTTTTCACAACCGCCCTGGTACACGAACAGCTATAAATCATTACAGAGGTCTCACCAGAAAATTATGTGAACTGTGCTAATTTGTCCTTACGTCGATTTTATAGCATATAAACCTTTAAAAAATTTGATACTTATGATTTATTAGTATGAACCGCAAATAATCAAATAAATATTACGCATCAAAATCAATTTTTAATCCTTCAGCTAGGCACGACGTTTATACGAAAACGGTTTTATCAAAAATTAAGTACATTTTTTAAGCCGTTATATTGTAAATCGTAGACTAAAGGTTTATTAAGAAAATTAATCGCCTAAAAACATTAAATTTTTAGTTAAATTTTATAACAGTTATTTTCGATAAAGTTTTCTAAATTATGCTGTGTGATTTATAAACAAATATCACAAATTGAAACACTTATTTTACATCAAAATTCAAGTTATATGGATTAAAATATACAGGGTGTCTGGAAAATAGCGAATACGTAATTTGGCAACATTACTGACTAAAATCGGGTATTTATAGTTATCGGTGATTTCCTAGATGCCCGCGATGAATTTTCCTTCGGAGATAATAACATCGAATAGAAAATACATCCCACTTTTCTGGAGGTTCTTTGCAAATTATAAGCGAATCACCAATAATAATTAAAGCGAATTAATAAAGAGCGCGCGATTTTGGGAGGAAAATTATTATGAGTGAGAGGCTGCAAGGCTGCCAAGCCGTAGGTTCGGGTTCAAATCCCGGTCAGCGATTTTTACGCCGTAAACCTGAAAAATTTTGCGGAGTAAAGATTCTGGCGGTATTTGGACGTACGGCCGCTATCTCAGCTTGGTTTTCCAGAGTTTCCCAAGTTCTGTCTGGAGATAGTAAATTGAAGTCGAGCTGTGGATCGCCACACATCACAGTCATTAATACTGTGATTATGTGTGTGACAATACCCGATACATCGTATGATGTCTTATGGGAAGTAGAGCTTACAATACATTATGAAAAATCATGAAATCGAACATTACGAGTGCCAAGATATTTGTAGTTTCCTCTGACAGGTTTTCAATTTTTTTCTGATTTTAAACTAAATTATTTAGGCTAGTATTAACTGTATATTTAACTTCTGCAACCTTCCGCTGATTTAATTAGAGGTGTTAAAAGTTCAGGTTCTTTCAGGTCATTATATTTTTTTGTACATTCGCGATTTTTTCCATCGGTTTAAATTTAGTTCAATGACTGTAAAATCTTAAACCGCTACATTTGCTGTTTAGGAAATCACTCTTAAAGGCCATTTTAGACGGGCTTATTTTATAACAAATTCTTGTTCCATATCGGCTCAGGACGTTTCTGCGCAATGTACAGTTGCATGTTGTTCTTATTTATCTCCAGCAAACTATTTGTGTTATTTTTTCTTTGCAAGTTCTCCTGAGGATGTTTTAAATAATTACAGAGAATATATGCAACTTTACCACGGAGAGATCATATGTACAATTGGATGGAAATCAAAAAGATCTTCTTACATTTGATGAATTAATAACCGAATGGAAGACTTACGCAAGACATGGTTTTACCTTGGTATTGTTCATATTCAGAACTATGCTGTGTCAAGAAGAAGAACTCCTTGATTATAAGGACTAAATTGTAAAAATATACCAATTGAAGATTTGTTTGCTAACAGGTTAATGAAGAAAGAAGGTGAAATTGAAAAATTGACTAGAACTCTTGCCGAATATATAAATAAACACGGCTTCTTTTCATCTTAAATATCCCCTTTTTGTTTTATTAGATATGTTTTAAAAATTTTATTAATAATATTTTAAAGATAAAACCACAAATATAAAAAAGTAATGAAATTATCCTGTAACTGTAATTATTATGTGGTTAGTTTTAGTATCTTAGATTTATAGATTAAATTAATTTTATGTGTCTATAACAAATTATCTATGTAATAAACTTCTAATAGTTATAATATTTGATTTAATTTCTATTTGAAAATTCCCATTTAATTTCCGGTGAGAAAAAAGGCTCAAAATACACATTAAGAGAATAGTCACCAAATTCAATAAGTTATTTCCTTTTTTCGTGTGCAGCTATAACTTGTTGTAAATTTTGTCTTTCTAGGGTAAACTAAATAATTTTAGGGGAGCAAAAAAGAAGGTACTTACTTCGCTTTTGACTATTTTGGATAATAAGACAAAACAAAGAGCAATAACATATTGGCACTTTGGAGAAAATGTTTAAAATAAAAACGTAATGTGGGCTGTTTTGTTCTAAGCGCCTTTATTATATTTTAAGGGGGTTTTAAAAACATGTAAAATTTAAAAATAATTAAGTTGTTATAAAAATACAAAAAATACATAAAACAAAAAAGACCTCTATAAGTTGTTATTTAAGAAGATATAATCGGCAAAATGTTTAAATTTAACAAAACGCAACTGGTTACTTTTAAAATGATTTTATTTTTCATATATATTTTTTTTGTTTTTCAAGTATAATATTTTATAGGGGCGTACTATTGGAAATGTGATAAAAATGTATTTTTCCAAAAATATACCTCAATAATACACTATACATGAAAAACAAAAATTCTATACGAAAAATCAACTCAATTTGAAGGGCACTAGTTGCGTTTTTGTTAAATTTTTAATTATAAATGCCAAAAAATCAATTTTTACTACCGAAAAGTACTATTTTCTTAAGCATTTGTTTATCGTATTTATTTCTGCCTTATAACTGGTGTACACCACGACGGCAATAATTGCAACAAATCTTTTAGTACACCAATAAAAAATTCAATTAAAGAGCCTCAGAAGAAAAAAGTTATGACCAAAAGATTTACATGTAATTTTTAAATCAAAAATAAACCACTTAAAGGGCCCATACACTATCAAACAGTTTCCATAAACATGTTTGCGCAAACTGCAAGTTCGAATGTTAAAAGTCTACTCCCAATAAATACCAATAAACTCACGCCAAAATTCCTTATTTTTGGTAGAGGTCATTTTTATCACTAAGCAGACGTTGTTCAACTCCACTTATTATGTTTTGATTTGTGATTGTTGTGAGAAGAGCAACAAAGGAACCAAGTAGGATAGAAATATTTATAATTTATAAACATCAAACATCAAACCCGTCCATACACTATCAAACATGTTGCACAACAGAGCGTTGTGCAAATAATTTCAAACATGTTTGAATTTACACCACAGTTTGTGCAACAACTCAAACATCGCTTTACACTGTCAACATGTTTGCACAACACCCTCTGTTGCGCAAATTGTTTGATAGTGCCGTTGGTAAAGAAATAATGGACATGGAAAAGATGTGATTAGCCAGTTTTAAAGGCCCCATACACTACGGCAATTTAAATACAGGAAACACATGCAGGGTGGCCCAACTAAAAGCTTCCACCTAGGTTATTTTGAAAGCAAATAATTTTAGAAAAAAACCCAGAAATTTTTGTTTGGTGGGGGTCCAATTTTTATGGTAACGCAAGTGATAACCCCTCACCCCTTTATGCAGGGAAACTACCCCTTCATAAATCTTAAACGGCAATAGGGGTCAAGTGATACATCATTTTAAAGCTCCTACTATTCTTTATACAGCTGTCATATTTTTTAAAACCTAAGAGAACGGTGTATTGTTTGCTGCACAACTATGGTTACGTTGTTTCTCTATGTTCCACTTTATGGGCGCTGTTGTGTGTTAGAGAAGACAGAAAATATTTACCGAGTCAACTCTCAATCGAGATAAACTTGGTTAGGTCACAGACTTCCACTCCAGGTTCCATTTTAACAAGTTTTCATTATCGCGATTTTTGATTTTTTTCTTATGCGCACATTTCACTCGGAACGCAACATATACAGCATATGCTCCACTCGGAATGCACCCTATATTTGCCGTTTAGGAATCAGTCTTAAAGGTAATGTCATGTAGAGCTTTGCCTATGATATTATCTGACGTAAATCTAACAAAATCCTCCAATTTACTAAACACACATTTTAGGAGAAACACAAAAAAATATCAGCTTATGCTGCATTCTCAAATATTTATGTGTGGGGAATAATAATACTTTTCAATTTACATATTAATTCCAATTTAAAAACAATAATTATTCAACATTTTTACCTTAAAAGTTGATAATCACGAAGGAAGAACTAATTCAAACGAAATAAATATAAACTTAGGAACAAATTCTAAAAACTTCTAAATTTGGATTGCGCAATTCGAATTGTAAGATTGACAAAATAAATTTGATAAATTATTTAATTAATTATTTAATTACATAAAAACAGGTAAACATCAATTTAAAAAAATTAAAGCACGAATTAAATTAAATTTGTTACTAAACGATATAAAAGACGCCAACTTTTATAGGACAATTAGCGGTTTTTCAAAATTCATAATAATAAAGAAGCTGATATCCCAACTCTGAGCTTTCATAACTCGGTAAATTAGTCAGGAGGATTTTTCTGAGAATCCCTTAACGGTCCCCAGTAATCTACTTTAAAGCTTACCCACCATTTTCCGGACACCCTCTATATCATTGCTTTTTCAATACTACTGTAATATTTAAAATAAAAGCCGTACTTTTAGTTGCGCAGCTTTAAATGCCCAGATAAATGATATTTATTAAAATAATTTTGAAAGAATCCCATTAAATTAATTTTTAAATGTTATTTGTTGAACGCACTCTTGTAAACAGGTCAACATTTTTGTATTATAGCCCTAAAGTATCATTGCCTTAATTTATAATACATTCCAGTTGTACATAAATGTCCACTTACAGGTTCATTGTGGTGTGAATAAAGAATTTCTGCTTTTAATTGCTTTGGAATAACTAATTGGGATGGACCCTTTTTGTTTTAAATTAGTATTTTAAAATCGAATTGCAAATGTGCGTGTGCGCGATATGAATCGAAATATTATGCGGTGTGAGATAAGGGTGGAGAGTTGAAACGTAAATAAAAGGTAAATAAAAACTTTCATATGGAACATCAGTGAGAGCAGAGCTACTAAATGAATATTTTCTGAAGGTTTTAACAGTAAAAAAATCTACCGGCATTTTTAAAAACTAAAATATTAAAAGACAAGTATCAAATTTAACAGCAATTAGGATTTTTTATTTTAATATTCTAAATCCTTGTGGGAAAAATATCCTGGTTTGAGATTTTAATTTAGTAAAACCAGCGAAATTTTAACAGGAACTTAACATAATAATGCAGAACCATATCTATTTATGCCTCTTCATAGATTAATGATTAAAAGCCGACAATGAAAATATGGTCAAAATAAACTCCAAATTATTAAAACACTACAATATATTTTACAGAGTTGGGCAGTATTTCAAATAAAAGTATTTCAAATACTTTAAGTACCTATTTTATATTTAGTATTTCAAATACTTTTTTAAATATTTTCGAGTAATAAGAGTATTTGAAATACTTTTTAGATTCAATCTTTAGAAATTTAAAAAATAGACCATCAAATGAGATTTTCGCGTGTTTTAATTATTTGAATTATGTGTGTTTATGATTTTGTTATTTTATTTTGGGTTCAGTTGAGTGTTGGGTCTCAGTTGAACTTAGTGCTTGGTTCATTAGAACAAGTATCTTGATATTTCTTTTTTGTATTTCAAATATAATAGAAGTATTACAAATATGTTTTATATTTCAAATACTTTATTTATTTCAAATACTTTTTTGGTGTAGTATTTTATGGATAGTATTTCAAATAAAATTTAGTAAAAAATGTATTTTGTATTTTTAATAAAACAAAAAAGTATTTTACCCAAGTCTGATATTTTATAATGTTTCATAAAAGTTTCTGAAAATTGGGCATTAGCTTATAATGAAGTAATATGAATATGAATTCACCTAAAGTTTAATCTTTATGCCTAGCTACGTTTATAGAAACTGAAAATAAATTTGTCAAATATTTCAAAAATCGGAAGAAATTAACAAATCGTAAATTTTGAATTTTAAAATAATATCAAAATAGCAAACAAAATTAATTGTTTTTTTAAATTTAAATTTGTATTAAGAAATATTTTATTAACCATTTTATAACTCCTAAACTTGTGGTTAAGTGATAGGTAATAATACAAAAAGAACAGTGGTTACCTTTATTCACATAATTATAAAAAATATACTAAGCACGCCCAAATAGATAATTTGCAATTTAACTCTTTTTAACAAAAAAAAAACGAAAATAATTGGTTTGTTTACAAATATTTAATAATTTCTTATAAATTTAAAGAGTGTATTATTTCATCAACTAACCCATTAAATATTTTAATTTACCACACCCTGGTGGCCTTGCCATTTACGGGACTTGTTTGTATTTTAACACAGGGCAACTTTTTAGTAAACGATATCATTTAATATTTTACAATCATTAGGTACGACTGATTGTGAAAAATTTTTACTTCTCCAGAATATTATATTAAAGAACGAGCCTTATGAAACGAGTATTATACTATTTTTTTCTATTTTGCACTTTTTGTATCAATTTTAAATTTAAATTAAAATTTTATATGTTGGCAAATTTTGGAATAGTTGGTGTACGATTGTCATCACTGCCGTTTATTTTAAACACTCAAATTCAAGGAAATAATTCATTTGAACTTATTAATGATTTATTATGCATTTAACTAGTCATTTTTTATTGACATTTGCGTACTACCAACTTCGAGCATCAATCTTTCACCCTCCTAAATAGTGTTTTACGGCTTTCATCATATGTTTATTTTAATCAAAATTTCTTTAAACAAAAATATTGGGTTTAATTTCAGACGAAAACTTGATACGCCTATAAGGCAAACATACAATTTTCTGCAACGTTTACAGTTTACAAAACGACATGTAGATTTTTCGAAGGCGGGCTACGAAACAAAAATTATGTGATTTATGGCTTTTGAGTCGTCGTTCTGGTCTCAATTGTAGAATCGGTAAATTTCATTGTTAAAAAATGTTTGCCCGCCTTTGAATCTTCAAAAAGTTTTTGGAATTGAAAGCTAAAGTTTCTACATACAGGTTGTAACAAAAGTAACACAATTCGAGAAAATGCAATAGAGAAGAGTCGAATAAAGATGTTTTGAATTTATTTTTAATTAGTTCGGACCCTATAATTACAAGTAAGAGAGAATTGTCGAAAAAGAAGCTCCATCACTTACCCAAAGTAGCATTAAATTTATTAAAATCACCCTCTGTCGAAGTGCACACAGAAGGTGGTAATACTCAAAATGCCGAAAGTGATGACGACGAAGATGATGATAATTTTTATTCAAATTCAGATAATGATTTGCCTTCATAATCTGTTTTAATAAATTGTATCAGTTTGCTAAGTTTTTGCTTTAAAGTAAATTGAGTTTTTTAATAAAATAATGAAAATTATTACATAGATTTATAGAATAATGAATTAATAGTATATTATACTATAAGGGGGGTAAGTAGTGTACTTAACCCCCGAGTTGTATACAACGTTTTTTTCACTCCCAATCTATATTAAAAAATAATCCAATTATTTATTTTCACTTTTTATAATAAATTACAGTATGTCAGTTTGACATTTGAAGTATTATTTATTTTTTGTCGGGTCAAATTAAAATTATTATTTTTGTTTGAAATTTGTAATTGATTTATAAAAGAGAAAAGATTTTTGGTTTATTATACTATTTTTATAATTTTTTTAGAAAATTTACCAAATAATATGTCAAATTTGCAATAAAATGAAGTAGGGAAATAATATCAGAGAAATAATATTTATTATTTCCCTTCGTCATTGGCAACCAAGTAAATACCGTAAAATCTAGATACGCACCTCCAAACAACATAATAATGACACATTTACACCATTGGGAGTGAAAAAAATTATTATTTTTGTTCGAAATTTGTAATTGATTTATAAAAGAGAAAAGATTTTTGTTTTATTATACTATTTTTATAATTTTGTTTAGAAAATTTACCAAATAATATGTCATATTTGCAATAAAATGAAGTAGGGAAATAATATCAGGGAAATAATATTTATTATTTCCCGTCGTCATTGGCAACCAAGTAAATACCGTAAAATACGCACCTCCAAACAACATAATAATGACAAATTTACACTATTGGGAGTGAAATTTTTTTTTTTATTTTCATTTAAAAAATACATTTAAGGTGTTTGGGATTTTATGCCAACTTTTACGGTATTTTGCCCCACTGTGCGGCCTCAAAAAAACTGAAAAATATTCTGTTACATTTATTTTTAAATATTTACCAGTCATGGTTTTAGAAAAATTCTATTCAAATAAATCATAAACCTAACAAACGAATTATACAATTTCCGTTCCAGTTCCAGGCAACCAGACTTTAAAAAAAGATTCTCTTGAAATTTTTGAGACTGAACGAACCGGTTATACATATACAGGGTGTAGTACTCAGAAGAAAATCCTAGAAAATAGACGAGATATCATCGACAAGAAAACTAATATAGTCAGGGTCGGAACGGCCCAGCTTTTTTTGAGAGTCATTGAATTTTGTTCCTACAAAAAATGTCGTTAATTCGAAATTGTCTTATAGTTCATAAGCCATATTTGATCTATTTAAACGAAATAAATTGTAAACTAAAGCTAATTAATACTACATTGGCCTGAAATCATCATTACAAGTATATTTTCATAGAAAAAAATATCCTTCTTTCAAAAATTAATGATAATTTACTGATATTTTCGGTGAAAGGTACCATTTTTTGACCAAATAGTTTATGAGCTATATCAGAATTTCAAATTAAGGACATTTTCTGTGGGAACAAAATTTAAATCGTCAACTTTCTATGATTTTCTTCTGAGCACTTCTTTTTTGGACACCCTGTATAATTTAATTTTTTTCTTTATTTTTAACTTTTAGGTATTTTTCACAAACGTGCATCTAGTTGTGTTTCCAAGGTGTCTGGAAATGTTTGACCTTGCCATTTTTTAAATATGTCGCCTCTACAGAGCTATAGCAGGAGGCTGCAGCTATAGCATCCTTCAGAATAACGTCACAAACTCAAATTTTGCACTTGTAAGTTTCCCTTAAACTAACCTCTGAAACGTCTGAACCTGATGTCAACTAAAACGGTCATCTTTTATTTTAATTAAAAAAATAGCGACCTTAAAATCAGGTTGCAATTTGCACTCTCCTTTCTTGTTTCCGCGACAACTACAATTTGGACACTAACCTAATTAAATATTTCAGGAAGGTTATTTTCTTCAAAGTAACTAAAGTAATGTCAAAGTCAAAACCCTATTAAGTTGGAAATATTTTAGGATCTTACGCAAACTCCATGGAACCTATGTAATTTTATAGATAATCTTAATTCCATTTTGTAGAAAGACTTTAGGTTAGCAAATTATAAATTGATAGAATTTCACTTTAAATAAGATAAATTTAGACTTTAACATTTATTTCGGTTTTCTCTTAAGAATTTGCCCCTTGGGCACTTCGAATAAGGTAAATTAAAATTTTGATTTGCTGTTATAAATTATAGATTTGTATCGTTCAACATAAAAAAATATTCGAGTATTCATAAATATTGTTACTAGAATTTTGAATTTGTGTTATTGACTTTTGGTGTATCACTTGTGCAATTTACGAAAATGGTTATAGTACCTAAAAGTCCTATCATTTCTATAGGTCAACTACAACTCTTTTTTTAATAGTCAGTTATAATATAGAGGGTGAATTTTTAGTGCGAAAACGGTAGCTATATCTTTTATTTTAAGAGATAAGAAAAAAAACGTAAATTACAAAATTGTATGGTTTATTTATGCGCATAACTAGAAATTTATTTTGTCTATACAGGGTGTTTCGTAGTTGGAGCGCAGGTTATTTCACCTTTTTTTTAATGGAACACCCGGTATATTTTTTTATACTTTGAGTAACACTAAGTTATTATTGAAAATTTGATTGAAATGTATTAAATTAGTAAAATTATAATTTTGGTTTTATATTTATATTTATATTTATAACAAAATTTACTAGTATAAATAGAGATCGCCACTATAAAATTCGCCTAGGGCGCCAAAATGTCTTAAACCGGTCCTGTGCATATGGAGGGTTTCGTGAAAAATATTTTTTGAAACTTTCTGATAGAAAGTTTAAACTACTACATCTCTTGGTAAAAATACGCATATGAAAATCTTATTAGATTATCCCATTCCTAAATATTAAATACCAAATTATCAGAGATTTTTTGTTTTTAGAATAAAATTTTCATATTGGTTCATATGTCCTCTCTTCCATGAAACCCTCTATGTATTTTCGCTTTGAAAAAAAACCTCTATGTATATTATGCTATTTTTGGTTTGTAAAATAAAGTAATTTCTATTTTTCTTAAAATATTTCGTGTGGTATACCAAATTATTTAGAAAAAATACTGATTCCATATATAGCTGCCATAAGAAAAAAATAAGCCTGGTTCATTTTATAAATCGAATTTTCTTGTTGGATCAAGATTACACAGGAACGATACGAAATTTAAATGTTCTGTCAATGAATTATTAAAATACGAACAAATCCCTACCACCTTTGTTCATTTAACCGACTTTCTAGCTCCAATAATAACAAAGATACCCATGTAGTCCAACGTCCCCTGAGACACCCAGTATAAAATATAGAATTTTCCGTTAAACTATAAGTGCGCATTCTTAGAATGCTTGATGAATTATGTAAAACAGGGTGTTAACTTTAAAAAGAGGCACACTAAATACTCTCGAAAAAATAATTGAATGTTTAATGTCGTGACGGGTTGATTGTTATTATAGTTTAGAAGTCTTTTCAAAACTTTTACTTAAAATTGTGGGTTTTCATTTAAAGAAATTGTGATGATGTCACGTAGGCATTGTTCGATGACGTCACATAAATTTTAAATGACGCAAAATGTCCGCAATTACAAACATAACGTGACGTGTCAAGCCGTTTTCCTAAAAATCGAACTTCTTAAATTTATTCCATGTTACAGACTCACCCTGTATAAATTAAATTGTAATTTAAAAAATTATTTAAACAATTGTTGAGATTTTTAATATTTGGTAATGGGCTTTTTTAAAACACTTTTTGTAGTGAGTTGAAATGTTCATAACCCAAGAGGTCTTGAAATGTTCCACAATAAGCTGGGATAATTTAAATCGAATTTTCTTAAATTTCTTAAAACACTATGATTTTCATTGTTTCGTGAAAGCACGTGCCTTTCTAACTAAATTAAATTAATTCGATATTACTGTATGGAGTATCTATATGGCATAACTTTATAATGATAGAGATTTAGGAAATAATTGGTAATCATACAAAGAAAGATGGCTTTAAGAATAAGTATTGCTTATAGAACGGTGATCAATAATCACTAGAGCAGTTCAAGTGATTGCAGGAGTGATTCCTATTCATCGTCGAAATTGGTAATTTGATTAAAAAGCAACTCAGAAGTCAAACTATAAAAAACCTGGGAAAAGGAATGGTCAATTGATAATGGTAAGGGAACATAGGTGAAATAAATGTTCATTTATCACAGGTTTTATCTGCACATGGTTGTTTTCAGTACTATTTAACTAAAATGAAAATAATAAATTGTGATTTATGTGTGTATCGTGGTAAAATTGATACTGCAGAACATACTAAACAACATTCTATGCAGACTTTTGAGAAGAAGACAGTCTTCTAATAACGGTAATAATTGATAAGGAATTTCTTGAATCCGTTTTTTATATTGCTTTGTCTTTACAAGGAGAGGAGGTGTGACTGCTTTTAATGAAGTAATGGCGGAGAGCTGGTACCGTTAACATCAGGGTAAAGATTATCTTAGGCTGTCATCTGGTAATTACATAGACTACAGTACTTGATGTCCATGATGGATTTCCTCTTACCAAAAAGAAAGGTTAGGTTAGCTATTTTGCCAGGGGCTATTTTATCCAGACTTCTCGGGGTACAGTTTTTAGTATAATGTTTAATACATCCTTTAAAATATCTTCCATAATTTTATCAGAACTAAGTGCCTTATTTGAAGGAAATTCTGGTATTGTTTTTATTTATTTCATTTTTATGTAGAATGAGACCATCACCTGCATTTGCGCTCAGATACTAACTAATCCGGAAATATCCTATACATTTTGAGTTATTTTTTAGTCTGAAAATATGATTTAAACAAACTTTTGCGTCCTTATGTAATAATAATTGAGGTGTGTTGGGATTTTGGTTTTAAAGGCCACAAGAAAACAACGATTTTGTTACATTTAGCTAACTAGTTTCGGTTTATTTGTTGAACCTTCTTCAGAGCTACAAATAAAGAAAATTTCATATAAAACGATTATCAAACAAACTTTTGAGTACAAAATCACACATTCCTCCAAAGGATAATTAGGGTCCATAAATTCATAGATTGATTCCTCACAACGCTAAAGCGAAAGTGAACCTTATCGACTTAGTAATTAGGATATGCCTAATTTATACCTGCCAAGACCTTGTGTGAGGAAAAAATTCAAGCGATCAAGGTAAATGTATTAACAACCGGGTGTGTAAATCTTGAGGAATCGATAATCGGCATTCAAAATTACAATAAATGAAGGATCCTTCTTGGACATACTAAACAATCATAAAAATAACGATGGATTGTTATTAAATGATACAAAACACAAGATGGATTTGGAATAAATTTCTTTACAACTTCTATACAGCAACTCACTAAGCAATGCCATTAAAGCATGACAGAAGGCTTATTCTTGGACCGGTCAAGATCGTGTCGTCGACGAGACTACAAGGACAGACTTTTATATTTTCGTGTACATAAAAATGACAGAATGATAAAAGTCGTCGGCGACATCGTGTCGACTGGTTCATGGATAGGGCTGCAGATGAGAGATATCGGATGTCGTAAACACAGCTTCTAAAGAACCAACATATCACAGAGATCAAATATTCAGACTTAACGTTCATAAAAACACAAAGTTGGTTGCATATATCCAAAATTAATACTATTTCCTATTACCTTTGGCTATACATTTGCTTATCAAATTTTGGTAAATATTATTAATGTTAGCTAAATTTGTCCTTAAATTAATACTATTTGTATGTTTTTTTATCTCTATAGACTCTCTAAATAAACGTTTCTTTAAATTATTCTCGTAAACCAAAATATTCACTTTCTCCACACTGAAATCAAAACCATGCTTTTTGCGTATTTTCGATTGTACAACATATGTGTTGCTAACGCGGTACGGTCTTTATTTATGGCAAATTTACAGTCGTTACAATGGGTATTTAACCTCGTCCTTAGCCAGTTCTTCGTCTGCCTAATGTAACACCCTTTACAATTTCAAGAATTTATTCTATACACTAAGTCACTAATAAGTTATTCTGAAATTCCTTCTCCGGTTTATCTTTGAATTTGGAGAATACTAAATCTCCAAGATTTTTCCCATTATATAAAGCTATACCAGATACCAGTATTGGGAAAATATTTGTGAAACAGAATTTTAAATTTTTTGGACAAACCCTCTATATAGTATGTATAAGGCAACTTAAAATAAACTTAAATTTCAATCCTTAAGACCGGTTTACAAGTAGCAAGTAAACGGGTAAGTAACTTGACCAAGTAGATTGGGTCGCCAACTAACGGACCAAGTATCGTAATTAATCCGAGTGTGTAATAGTAACACACGGTAGTTTAATACTATATATTATCTACGACTAAATGTTTTGGCTACTGTCTACTTTTATTTTAAAATCAAATTTATTTAACATAACCTAACTTATTTGATATTTTATCTCTGTTTATTTCTGTTTAAGCTAACAGATCAAGTGGTAAATTTACTTTGATTTAAATGTTGACATCGCACTGAATCTGGATGCAAACCGGGCAAGTGAACGTTCACACGTGACAAGTGAAGACGCAGATTACTTGTTTGGGTGGTGAGAGAAGGCAATCTGCCCCAAAATTAGAACTCGGGCCAAGTAACCTGCCTTGTCTGGCAGCTTGCCGGGCAAGTTGGCCAAGTGAATGTTTACACAGGGCAAGTTACTTGGTCCGAGTTACTTGGCCAAGTTACTTACCTGTTTACTTGCTACGTGTAACTATTCTTCTTTAAAATATATGCCACTACCAATAAGTTGTCTTTAAGATAACACTTATCGCACAATTTTTCAATCTTGAATTAAAATGATTTTACTGCAGCTATCTTTTGAGTTAGTTCTAATTAGACAAAAAAGCATTTTTTATTTTTGTCTTTAGTTGTAGCTCTGAAGAAGGTTCAACAAATAAACCGCAACTAGTTAGCTAAATGTAAGAAAATTGTTGTTTTCTTGTGTCTTAACACCAAAGTTCACATTTCCACAATTTATCACTTTAGAATAATAAAAAGTTATGAAAGATCAAGGACTTTAAGTTGTTTTCCAGTAATTATTACCAGGTTATTAAGGATTAATTTCTTCGATTTGGAACTTCTTCTCTTCATTTCAACATAATTTTCATCAATTTCGACTTTTAAATATATGAATAATTTTTAACATATTGCAGAATATTTCTATTTATTTTATTTATTTGTTACCTTACAATCATATATTTAGAATTAAAAATTAAGAAAATACCAAATCAATTTAGTTTCAATATAGATGTTTTAAAATAAAGTATTCTTTTTATCAAACTTTTTATAAAAAAGTTTTACTCATACTATAATTAATTTTAACTCAAATCATCCAGTTTCACAAAAATTTGCATCGTTTGTTTTATAGTCTGTCATACAGACTTTTTACAGTTCCAATGTTATACAGAGATATTGAAAATGAACCTTATACAATTAGAGTCATTGGCAAAAATAATGATTTTCCAGATAATTATTAAAAGAATTATATTAAAAACTAGATTAAAATTAATGTACAAAAACACGTATTCACAAATTGTTTCAACTTCAAAAGTTTCTATTAAATATACTGCTTTTACTTACATTAATCAAAATTGTTATCAATTATTTAAACTATTTAAATCTTACAATATTAATATTTCGATTAAAACAAATTTTGATTTTAAAATAAAAGTAGACAGTAGCCAAAACATTTAGTCGTAGATAAAGTATAGTATTACTATTACACACTCGGATTGATTACGATTGATTACTTTAATCCTCGTGTGTAATAGCAACTTTACACGCTATTTGAATAACATACAATTCTGTTTGTTGTTTTTGTAAGAACTAAGAGAGTAAAGTTGCTAATACACACGAGGAGTAAAGTTTGCGACACGAGCCGCTAGGCGAGTATCGTAATTAATCCGAGTGTGTAATAGTAACACACGGTAGTTTAATACTATACATTATCTACGACTAAATGTTTTGGCTACTGTCTACTTTTATTTTAAAATCAAATTTATTTAACATAACCTAACTTATTTGATATTTTAATAATCACAGTTATTACCTACACCTTTTATTTTCAATGTAGATGCCTTTCCTAAATATGCTTTTTACAATAAATAATTGCATTAAAATAGTTTTTGTAGACCTAAATGTCCTAAAGTTATTAGCGTGTATTCAGCGACCGTGATGAAAAATTTAGAGACGTCATTATCGTTAATCACGTGATTAAAAAATATTTCTTCATAAGAAATATTTTCTTAAAGACGTGATTAACTTTAATGACGTCTCTAAAATTTTCATCACGGTCGCTGAATACATGCTACTAAAGTTATTTTGACAGTGGATGGCGCTAGACTTTCGTTTAATTTCGACACATGTCGACTTTAGCTAACTTCAGCCAGTGAGTTTACTTAACGACTAGAGCCTTCGGATTGGCTGCAACCTGTACTGTAATGGTAAAGTAAAGTCACTAGTTGTGTAATGAATTTCATTACATGCCAGAATACAGAAAACGCATATGTAATAAATACTTTACATATTAGTCGTAGATAAAGATAATTTACTTTCGAAAAGTGGTATATATAAATTAAAGTGTAATGATTGTTGTGCTGAATATATTGGACAAACTAGAAGATCATTTTCTGTTAGAATCAAAGAACATTCTGCTGCTATTAGATTAAAAAATTTGATAAATCACATTATGCTGATAACATTATTAATTCCAAACATTCTTTTACGAAAGATAGTATTAAAATTTTACATACAGTTCTTGACAATTCTTTATTGAATTACTTAGAAAACTTAGAAATAACTAAAAGTTCTAATAATGTTTTAGTTGAGAACTTAAATGTTCAATTAGAATGTCCACATCATGATTTTTTGAATAAATTATTAAAATTTACATTACAAACATTTATGCATCAAAGTGTGTTTTATAAATAAAATATTTTGTTTGACATTTTTGTCAGTTTGTAATTACATAATAGTGCCTATTTACACATTTTATAATTGTATTCGTCGTTTTTATATTTTTATATTTGGACTGATTTTTATTAATATTTCTCTGTTTATCAACTTTTAAGAATGAAAGTTTTCTTTATACAGTGGATTCCGCTTAATAGGACCACCAGATAATCGGTGCAGCCGGCTATTTGGACCAAAATAGTCCCGATCCCAATCTATGGATATAATGTAAAATTGGGCCGCTTATTTGGTCCAAGAAACCGCTTAATTGGACCAATTTTGCATGAAAGTTTGATCAAAAATAGGTATTTTTAGGCAAATTTTAGTGAATATTTTTAATTTTGAAGTAAATGTGATTTCAAATTATTATTTTGCCATCATTTTAATACTCAAGATATTTCTTTCCAACTTTTCGGAACTAAAATATTGTTTTTAGTTTATATTTTTCTTAAATTTTTTAAAAATAATTATCAAATAATTGTACATATTTTGATTTTATGTACGCATATAACAGTCGCTTTATCGGACCAAAAGCTCCTTTTCCCGATGTGGTCCGATCAAGCGGAATCCACTGCATTATATACTTAAAATAATTTAGAATTTGTACCTGCGCCTGATGAAGCCAATGATTTGGCGAAACATGTTGCACTAATTGTATGTTAATAAAAAGTTGAATAAACTGAAAAAAAATAAAAAGTTGGATAAAAAGAATACTTTATTTTTAAACATCTATATTGAAATTGGTATCCAAATCTTTGCAAGAATTTTATTTTATTTTACAATTTAGTTTCGTTAATCCCAATATTTTTTTTTCAAAATATATCCCATGTTTTCGGACGGAGGGAGTAGTTATTGAAAGCTTCAAATATTTTTTGTGGGTTACTTTTAATATTTAATTTTCAAGTTTATAAATTTCGTTGATTTCCTCACTGCCTATTTGTTTGTTAAGTTCACGGACGGATGAATTAAGAGATAAAAATTAATAAAGAGATAAAATTAAATTAAATTTAAAGATAAAAACTCGCATGAATTGAATAATATTTAATAAACCAAAACGTTTTCATCAAGTTTTCTTCACATTGATAATATCAGTTTTTTATTTAATTTTAATTAGTTAATTTTTAGGTGGATTTATAACATGTGATAATCAACAGGAAGTTTGATTGCAAATACATGTACTAATATTCAGTAGCGATTTTTGATATCACAAGAGTTTAATAAATTTAACTTTGTGAATTCAAACTTCATGGCAAATAAAATTTAGTTACCATCATTCTGTTTAAGACAAGAATGCTTTTCAAACAAAATTTTATTTTTGTGGGGGAATTTTTTGTATTTCAAACAAAGAAACATGTCGGAAAAGAAATAAATTAATGAATTTTCCATGAAGTTTGGTTTTAAAAATATTTACCTACTAAGACTTTCATTTTTTAATCTTTCAAAAATATGATTAAAAGTTAATCGCGTTGCATGTTGGTTGCATCATTAAAAATAAAACTTCAAATTGCATTACCAGGCTTGTCGAAATTGGAATTTATTGCTTATAGAGGGTGAGTCGAAATTAAACCGCCATTTTTTAAGTGGTATGTCCAGTTTCGCTTCCTAAGGGAGCTACAGCCTTTCAAAGCTTGTGTAAAAAAAGGATTTTCTACGCTTATTTGAAAACGCTTTATAGTAGAAACTTCAAATTTAGTGTGAATCATAATACACTTTAGATGTTTTCATGATTTTAAAGGGTAGTTTTAGAAAGGGTTAGTGATAGAAACAATGATAACTTTTTAGGGGTTTATTTTTTAAGATTCTTTTTTTTAATAATGTTTGCTAAAAAATTTCATATAAAAAAATACACCATTTTAGAGAAAAAACACAAAACCACGCGCTTGTCGCTTTAAAAATATTTTACGGCACAATCTTGTACCTTATACCGGAAATAACTTTACTGATATTATACCGAGGGGTGCACAAAAAACGGCCAACGATGTAGCTCCGTTATTTCTTATCCGATATTAATAAGTGATATGTCAAATTAAATGGTTTGAAGAATACTACTATCAGATAATAATAGATTAATTTTATTTTTGAAAACACCAGAGGAGGAGGAGGCAACTTTTCTTTTTTAAATGGCAACATATTTTTTCGATTGAGAAAAATCATAAACAAAAATAATCTAAACCAATTATACCAATATTTTTTTTATTATTATTAATATTTTTTAATTTAATTCAACTGTTTTTTTTTGTTTTTAAGTTTTTTGTTTTTTTAAATTTTGTTTTTTAATTCAAATAACTTTTAATTTATTAATAATTTTTAAATTTATTAATAATAAATTAAAAAACAAAATTTAATAAAATAAAAAACTGAAAACTAAAAAACAAAAAAAAAACAATTGAAATAAATTTAAAAAAACAATAATAATAAAAAACTAAAAAAATTAAAAAAAAAAATAAGAAAAGAAATTTAAAAAATTAATTAAAAAAAAAATTATTGGTATAATTGGCTTAGATTATTTTTGTTAATGATTTTTTTCAATCGAAAAAAATATGTTACCATTTAAAAAAGAAAAGTATCCTCCTCTTCCTCTGATGTTTTCAAAAATAAAAGTAATCTTTTATTATCTGATTATTTTAATTAAATTAATTAATTTATTTAATTAATTTAATTACTAAAATAATTTAATTTAATTAATTTACTTTTTTAATTAATTTAATAACAAAATAATTTATTTTACTTCAGTCAAGTATTATTCAAACAAATCTTCTTATTGTTAGTCTAGAGTTACTTGTGATTTTAAGAATTTTGGGTTTTTTGTGTAGTAATCAAACTTTGTTCGATACCCCGCATCCAAAGGGTTAAAAAGAGTTCATTTGAAGCGTTCATGACATTTTTTTAATTGTAAATTGCCATCAAAACCTTAATCTTACGTTTCACGAAAAAAACAAGTTTTAGCGATTACAACGCCATCTTTTGCGAAAAAAAAAAGTTCCTAGATAAAACACACATAGTTTTTGATGCTCTTTTCGAATCTGTAATAAAAAATAGGGGGTTCCATTTAAGATTTTAAAGTCACCCCCCTTATCCACCCGCTGGAGGGTTTGGGGGTAAAATTTGTTACAGCATCGAACGCCCCCCTCCAAACCATCAAACTTTTATTCAGAAACTTTTTTTGTCTGATGTACTGGTTTCGAGAAATTCCCCTGACAAGATTAAAATGGGACACCCTGTACATATAACATATGTATGTTTCTAGCATGTCAAAATCTAGGACGCTGAAATGTTGACAGCATTTGTTTTGAACATTGGTTGGCAACAATTTTTGTCAGCATGTTACAATTCTATTATAAAATGTTAATAATAGTTTTGCTGCCAAGTTTTTCAATAACATTTGTTGTTATTTTAACATTTTTGGTGTGTGGGCACCTTTAGGTATCTACTTTTTTCTACAGTACCCGTCTTTTAGGTGGTTAATAAAATCTATGTCCATATTTGATTATTTTTGATGTTTTCATTAAATTGTGGGCAATTTTATATATATAAATTTTCTTTTTATCACCACTTTTAAAGCGATGTAGATCCTTGAGGAAGCGTAATCGGACCTACGTTATTTTGAAGTTTTTTACCTTTTACCCTGTATACAAATTAAATTCTAAACACTTTACACAGGGCTTATTTTTATATGTATTAATTTAACAAAAATTATAGTATTGAGCTTCTGAATTCAAATTTAAATTTTATCAACAACTGTCAATGTCTAAACTTTATTACGTAGCCGGAGAACCCTATACAGGGTGGACCATTTAACTTGAGACAAATAAATATCTAACAAACTAAAAAGCTTAGAAAAAAATGGTTAAGAAAATAAAAATTATTAGGTTTAAATCGAGGAAAATAAAGAACATACGAATTTTTTCGTAAAGACTAAAAACAATACTTTTTATAATTTTTTTTCAAATTTTAAATGTGTGAAATAAAAAAATGATTTATGTAAAAGTTATTTGTTTTTTTAAATAAATTTTAAAATTGATAAAAAAATTATAGGTTTTTTTTAAAACTTGGTTTACATTGAAATTAACACAAAGATGACCCTTAACCAAAAAATAACTAGCACCATCAATTTTCCCCCTTTAAAACAAAAAACAAACAACTTTTATTTGAAATTTTTTTGTCCAAAGTTTTTCAATTATTTATTTGTCACAAGTTAAATGGTCCACCCGGTATATTTTGTCGATTTAAGAAACCAAGTATGACAAAAATAGTAGAAGGTGTGTGCTTATCTCAAACTTGTTTCCGTACATGTTTACCCAAACAAAATATACATACAAAGTGTTTCATGTGTAGCACGCTTTAGCTGCTTTCTTCCAAAGCTCTGTCAATAACGATAATTCGACCATTATTTATTAATTCAGATTTTTTTATGTCCAAATACCAATATCCTACGTTTTCTGAGCTGCTGAGCGAAATCAGACCTCCAAAGGTTCTTATAAGGTATCCGTTGATATTATCAAAATGATTTAATTACAATTTTAAATGGAATATTTACGTCGTCATGAAAACTAAAGAACTTTTTTTGCTGCTATAAACAAGCCTTTTAAATCAGTTGGACATTTTGAGTATTAATTAATAAATAAATAAATAAATACTTTAATGAAGTTCATAACTACAAAGTATGTTGTGTGTTTTGCATCCGTCAGGTATGTACAAGATAAATAGAATTACAGACTTACATCGTTATTTCTATCTAGGAATTCTTTTAATTTTAGGAGCTGAGGTTGAGCGTTTTCTAAAATGATAAAATTTTGTTGCATGGTAATTTGTGCTGTAGTTTTAGTTTTGATATTCGTAAAAATTCAGGATACACATTTTCCATTTATCTTGTATTGTGGGAGAGTACATCATAATGACGTGTAAAATTTTCAAAGTTGGTTTTGAAATACATGTATAGGAAATATTCTAATATACAGGGTGTCCCAAGATTCAGTTTACAGGTCATATCCCCCCCTTAATTGAAGAGATAAAAAATCAAATCAAAAAATGCTTTTAATTGCATCAAATTGGCATTTCAATTCTACCCTTGAAATACAAAATTGCACACCCCACTCCTATATTTTTTTTTTTTTAATTTAGTTGACTTATTTGGGTTTTAATAAAACTAAAAATTGTTTATAATAAGTATAATATAAAAAAAAATAAAGTAAAAAAATATTCTAAACTACATAATAAAAATATGACTGCAAATGATGATATTCACAGTTTAATTTAATTATACAATAAAAAAATATATACGTATGTTTGCCCATAAATATTTGTATGTATATAAACATTAACAAAAAAATACCAAAATCTTTAAACAATGATTACATGTAACTTTAATAAAATACATAAAAATTCAATAAATTAGTAACTATGCAAATTTCCTTACATAGTGAAAATGATTCGCAATACATTTTAGGAACCCTAACACATTAATATCTTTTCTTTTTAAAGAAGCAATCATCCTTTCTGTAAATCTATATTTTATTTTAGTTTTACTATCGACAATTTTTTTGGTAAATGTGTACTTTCCAACAATATATAAATATCAATTTGAAAGTCTTTTAATTAAGAAGATAGTCGACGAAATGTTTGAAAAGCGTACTTTTCGCTAGTAAAAATTGATTTTTGGGCATTTGTAATCAAAAATTTAACAAAAACGATGCCCAGTGCCATTCAAATTGAATTTAGTTTTCATATAGAATTTTTGTTTTTCATGTAGAGTCTATGATAGGGGCGTACTTTTTGAATGATAAAAAATGCGTTTTTATTTTTAACCTACGATGGATTAGATTGTGAAAGGCAGATGTGTTATGTTGCATTGCGTGGTTTGATAAGGTATTAAGGAATCAGTGAGGGTAGGTTTTCTATAAATGTCAAATTCAATTTTGTTATTGTTTTTAATGATGGTTATGTCTAAGAAATTGATTTGGTTGATATTTTCTTTTTCAATATCGAATTCGATCTGGGGATGAATTTGGTTGATTTCAGTGAAAAAGGTGTTAAGGTCATTTAGATTGCCAGTCCAAATGCACAATATACAGGGTGATTTTTTTAACCTGGAAAATGGAATTTTCTCGAAAAATACGCATCGCACAGAAAAATTTGCCAGATCGAAACTTTATCTCTCCGACGGAGGCATATGTTAGTACTAAATTACTCCCATCCCGACACCCACTGGGGGCAGGGCCGGCGGCAACTTTGAATCTTAAATACGAACACCCATTTTTTATCGCAGATTCGGATTCAACGTCAAAAGGTACGTACGATTTGTCCGAAAAATTTTTTTCCATTTGCGACAGATGGCGCTGTAATCACAAAAAATGAACAGAAATCAAAAGAATCAGAAATCAGATAAACATGCATTTATTATTTTTCGACGGGCTATTCAATGATAATACGGTTACTGGTATGTTAAAAAACTACATTTAGCATAACCCAGGAACAACGACGGGGACGTAGTAGTTTTCTGTTCCCTTTGGGGTGCTTCATTAACGTGAGTCCCCTTGCCTCTCATCTTTTGGGGTGTTTCATTAGCGTGAGTCCCCTTGCCTCTCACTATTCAAGTAAATGCTCGAAATGGTGACCTTGAACTTCAATACATTTGTCGATCCGCCCTTCAAATGACAATACACAACTGAGAAGTACGTCTCCAGGAATATGGTCACAAGCATTCCTGATTCGTTCAATCATATTAGCACGAGTTGTTGGTACTTGTTCATACACTTTATCTTTCAGGTACCCCCACAAAAAAAAATCCGGTGAAGTAAGATCCAGCGACCGTGGAAAACACGATCAAGTACTTCGCGTGATAATACCGAATAATGCGCCGGACAACCATCATGTTGAAACCACATGTTCCGTCGCACTCTTAAACTTACGTCTTCTAGTAACTGTGGCAGTTCATTTTCCAAGAAGTCTCGATACATTTCACCGTTTAAATTGCCTTCAAAGATGTGGGGACCTATGAGTTTGCTACCAATTATCCCGCACCAGACATTGACAGACCAAGGACGCTGATGCTCAACCTGACGCAGCCAGTGTGGGTTTTCAATACTCCAGTAATGCATGTTATGTAGATTAACAGCTCCATCTTTTGTAAATGTTGATTCGTCAGAAAATAATACCCAATGAAAGAAATTACGATTCATTAATATTTTTTCCCGTGCCCACTGACAAAATGTCAAGCGATTTTCGAAATCAACGCCATGAAGATCTTGGTGAAGAGATACGTGGTAAGGATGATGTTTATTGTGCTTTAAAATTGTCCAAACACTGGTTTTGGGACATTTCGCTATCGCGAGCTAGTTCTCGTGTGCTGACGCGGGGATTATGAGCCACTGCGGCTAATACATCAATTGTATTTTCTGCTCCAGTTACTGTTTTTTGACGGATCCTTTTCTTCGGTTGAACACTTCCTTCGCGAGTAAACTGTTGGACAACACGGAAAAACGAAGTGCATGATCGCGGCCTGTCTGGAAAACGCTGAGCATAAAGGTTGACAGCATTCTCTAAATTTCTGCCCGCTTCTTCATAAACAAGAATCATTTCAATTTTTTCTTGTATGGTTATTAACACCTCCATTTTCACAAAAATTGTTCCTAATTAATTTTTAGTAGGTACAAGTGTCTACAACTAAGGTAATGTAGGTAACGTTCGTACGCTGAGACGGGTTAATAACTACAAATTCAAGCGACTGAACACAAGAAAAGTTTAATTATGAAAGAGAATTATTTAGGTCTCGAGAAGGGACATGTGGCGAGAGTTACATTTGTGTACAATCATTTGCAAGGCGAATCGACAAATGTATTGCAGTTCAAGGTCACCATTTCGAGCATTTATTTGAATAGTGAGAAGCAAGGGGACTTACGTTAATGAAGCACCGCAAAAGATGAGAGACAAGGGGACTCACGTTAATCAAGAACCCCAAAGGGAACAGAAAACTACTATGTCCCCGTCGTTGTTCCTGGGTTATGCTTAATGTAGTTTATTAACAAACCAGTAACCGTATTATCATTGAATAGCCCGTCGAAAAATAATAAATGCATGTTTATCTGATTTTTGATTCTTTTGATTTCTGTTCATTTTTTGTGATTACAGCGCCATCTGTCGCGAATGGAAAAAAAATTTTCGGACAAATCGTACGTACCTTTTGACGTTGAATCCGAATCTGCGATAAAAAATGGGTGTTCGTATTTAAGATTCAAAGTTGCCGCCGGCCCTGCCCGCAGTGGGTGTCGGGATGGGAGTAATTTAGTACTAACATATGCCTCCCTCGGAGAGATAAAGTTTCGATCTGGCAAATTTTTCTGTGCGATGCGTATTTTTCGAGATAATTCCATTTTCCAGGTTAAAAAAATCACCCTGTATATCATCAGCATATGATATCGAATCCACTTTAAAATATGTGTAGCTAAGTTCTAAGTTTAGATTATGAATTTTTTCCTCTATTTTGTCTATGGAAATGTTGGCAAGGATAGGTGCTCTCGGGCTGCCCATTGGTAAACCATCAGTCATTTTGTAATATTTTTTGTCAAATTGGAAAAAGTTTTGTTCAGTGGTTAGTGTTAGGAATTCGTTAAGTTCTATTTCATGATAGGTATGTTTTAAGGATATCTTCTGTGATTTTAAGCGATTCGTTAACATTAACATTAGTGTATGAATTTTTAACGTTAAAAGATATGATGGTGTTATGTGTAGGAAGGGTTAGATTATTTAATTTTTCGGTGACTTCTTTAGAATTGTTTACTGTATATTTAGGTTTATAAGTGATGTCTTTGCAAAATATTTTGTTGAGTAATTTAGCTTAGTTAGTTTTTCAGTAGGTGAGTTGTAAAAGGTGTTACTATAGGACGAATTGGGTAGTTTGTTTTGTGAAGTTTAGATTGGCTGTGTAATTGTGGTATTTGTGGGTTCATTCGAAGGAGATTTATTTTGTTATTGTTGTATTTTTTGATTATGTCAATATTTCGTTGATGAATTTATTAAGAGGGTTAGTTTTAATTTCAATGAAATGGTTTTCATTAATGAAAGTGTTAGTTGATGATGGCCCAATAAAAGTGGTATGAAACATGTGGCAAAAGTAAACCTGTATTTTTATTTTATATGGAGTATCCTGTTGAATCAATCAAATATATCACTAAATACCACGATGGAACCCACTATCAATGAAATATAACCGGTTGATTATTTTCTTGGTTTATAAATATTTACTTTACTTTAAACGTATTTTGAGCATTTGGGTTAACATATTTAAATTGTACTTCATAATGTACAATAAAATTGGTATAAAACGAGCAAAATAGAAGTTCAAAATTTTCAACTGTCAAAATTTTTATGTTTTTCCTAATAATTTTAGTTTTTATGGTTTATTTAAAAAACTCTTCCATGGCCTGATTAAAAATATCATCCAGCTTCTAAAATTTAGGCGCCATGCAATTTTAGGCAACCACAGTAGGTTTTTCAAAATTATCATGAAAGTTACTGGAAGGTTGACGAACTTTTAACCAGGCTATGGATGCGCTTTTTAAATAAACCATAAGAACTAGAAATATTAGAAAGAACGTAAAAATTTACACAGTTAAAAACTATGAAGGTTGAAACGCTCTCTAAATTGATTAAAAAAATAAAGACTCCAGAATAAAATACTTTTGAAACAATTTTATAGACTTATTCCTTTTAACGTTTTTCTTTTATTAATAATACAGGAAATGCATAATGAGGCGTAAGTACAATCATGGCCCCATAAAATAGTATACAATATTTATTCTCCTCTTTCCTAAAACTGAGAGAAGGTTAACCTTGTAAGATTCGATGTCGTAACAATTTCTTTAAAATACTCAAGCGAGTAATTTAGAAAACTTTTACATAACGCAATGTAACAACTTTTAATTTTTTGGGTACATTTGGGTGTACAAGGGTGCTGAATATATGTTAATCATTAACCCAGATATGCCTGAAATTCAATTTTTTTCATTTTTGATAATGTTTGATCTACAGGTTAACGTAACTAAAAAATATTAAAGCAAAATGGTTGGTTTGGATCAATTTAAATATTTTCTAAAGATGCTAAAAAATGAATAACTATATGGTCTCAAATATACCCTAAATTCATTTTAAATCAAAAGATGGAATTGAGAAAATAAAAATCGACTTTTTAAAAAACATTACATAGGACAATTTTGAACTTGTATATAAAACTGATGAAACCACAGATTCGGATTTATCTTCCAAAATGGTGGAATTTTAATTGTCACTCTTGCAACCTCTTTAAATGAATCTCCAACAGCTTCCATAACTTCTTTGTCGGGGTCACCAATTTAGTAATACTTTGTTTAAAACTAAGAAATTAACAATCTTTTTATTTTGACAAAGTCAAAAATTAATTATAACAACAATTGTTTTCAAAGCAACTATGAATATAAATTAAAATTGATATTTTAATAGAAACACTTATACTAAAATTAAATCTATGGCTACATTACTTCCCCCCAGAATTAACGCACGAAATAATCATATAGAAAAGTGTACAACTCTTTTAGATTTCTTTATATTATTTATAAAAGCAGGTTTTAATCTATCAATTGAAATATAAACATTTTTGTTTTTATTTAAACAAATACATGTGAAGAAGAATATAAATCTTTATGAACGAAAACTATGAAAACTTTGAAATATGAGTTTTAAGGTTACTTAAAAAATTTGAAATATTACCCGAATTTGGAGATAGTTGAAAAAATTCTCCAGGAAGTCGTAAACTTTCCCCATAAATAAGTTCTGCTGAAGATGCACCTAAATCCTGTCGAATAACTTTGCGTAAGCCTAACAAAATTGAAAGCAAAATTTCAGTCCACCTATTTGTGGCATAACATTTAAAAGCACCCTTTAAAGAACGATGCCATCTCTCTACAAGACTATTTGCCTCAGTATGATACGAAGTAGTACGAGAACGTTTTGCACCCAAAAGTTCAAATTGAGTTCCCCTATCAGTCGTAATTATAGAAGGAACTCCAAAACGTGCAATCCACTCACTATACAAGGCTTTAGCCACTGTTTCTGTAGTAATATCAGAAATTGGTATAGCTTCTGGCCATCTGGTATAACGATCAAAATATGTAAGACGATAACGATATCCATTTGACTGTGGAAGAGGACTTACTATATTTATATGTATATGTGTGAATCGATCACTTGGAATATCAAACTGTCCTAATGGACTCTTGACATGTCGACCTACCTTCGATTTCTGACATGCCAAACAAGTTTTTGCCCAAAGTCGACAATCTTTCCTAATCGAAGGCCAAACAAAACGTTTCCTAATTAAGTCAATAGTTGCTTTAATTCCAGGATGAGATAAACAGTGCAAAGCATTAAATGCATCACGTCTAAATGCTGGAGTAAGGTAAGGTCTGATTCGACTATTTGTATTGTTGCAATATAATGGTTTATTACACCCTTGAAGACAAATAGAAATTAACTTAAGTTTGCAGTTTGAAACAAGAAGTTCCTTAAGTTCTTGATCTTTATCTTGATCTTCAGCTAATAAACTAAAATTAATAATTTATGGTACATTTATACTATCAATTCTGGAAAATGCACCAGCTACAAAATTGTTTGCTCCTGAAATATGACGAAAATCAGTTGTAAGTTGACTAATAAAATTTAAATCTTGTCTAGGCGAACATTTTCCAGGACGCTGTTGAAATGCAAAAACCAAAGGTTTATGATCAGTATACAAAGTAAAAGAACGCCCTTCTAACATAGAGCAAAACTGTTTAATATTAGCCTAGGCAGCAAGCAATTCACGATCATAAGCACTATATTTTTGTTGGGCAGTATTTAATTTTTGAGAAAAATAACCCAATGGTTGCCATGCCTTATTAACAAACTGTTGAATTACGCTGCCAATGGCATAGTCTGATGCATCAACTGATGGTGGGTGTCTGCTTAAATCCTGTTTAATTTACAGAAGGCTTCTTTCGCCTCATCAGATAAAACAAAAGGACGTTTATCATTACGTTTAGATCCTTTAAGATACTCTCATAATAGCCGTTGAGATAAGATTGCGTTCGGAATAAATCTAGAATAGAAATTAGTCATGGCAAGAAATCTGCGTAATTCTAACCTGGTAGATGGCAACTTAAAATCTTGTAATACTCTCACTCTATCTGGAAGAGGTTTAATTCCTTCAGTACTTATTAAATTACCTAAAAATTTTAGTTCAGTCTGACCAAAAACACATTTGGATGTATTAATTGTAAGCCCATAATTTTTTAATCGTTGGAAAAATAATTCTAAATGTTCTTTTTCATTTTTAGATGCAATTAAAACATCATCAATGCATGTGAAACAGAAATCTAATCCCCTCGTAACTTCAGGCATGAAATGTTGAAATGTTTGAGTAGCATTCCACAATCCAAAATTCATACGAGGAAACTCGAATAAACCGAATGGTGTACTAACAGCGGTTTTATGAATATCCTCCGGAGCAATAGGAATTTGATGATATGCTTCCAGAAAAAATGAAAAATCTTGTATATGAGGTAGTGGATAACGACCCGGAACTGTTTTAGAATTAAGTTGACGATAATCTCCACACGGTCGCCATTCACCACTTTTTTTAGCTACTAAATGTAATGAACTAGGCCAATTACTCTTTGAAGGTCTACAAATTCTATGTGGAAGCATATAATCAAATTCCTTACGAGCAATTTTTAATTTGTCTGGAGTTAAGCGTCTTGGAGGACCAAAAACAGGAGACCCTTGAGTAACTATATGATGCATAATATTATGTTTAAAACTTTTATCTGTAAAATTTAAAGGTTTTGTTATTTCGGAATACTTTTTTAAAAGGCAAGAATACTGTGAGTTTTGATTAATTGTTGTAATACCTTCAGAAAAGCAAGAAATAATAGATCCAAATGTAAAAAGACAAGTGTTAGTATCTACCAAAAGTTTTTTTGCTAAATCTACACTAATACCAAAATGAGATAAAAAAATCTGCTCCTATTATTGGTTTAGTAATATTTGCAATTATAAAAGGCCATTGAAATGAACATTTTAAACCTAGATCCAATTGGAGTAACTTATTACCGTATGTATTAATGGGAGTTCCATTCGCTGCGTATAATTTATATTTAGAAGGAATAGAACGCCGTATATTATTAAAAGGTATTACCGAAATATCTGCACCAGTGTCAATCAAAAAATTAAGTCCAGAATTCTTATCGAAAATAAATAAGCGACGACATTGTATGTTTCCCAAATCTGTCGCACTAACCTGGGAACACTTTAGTTTTCCTTCTCTGCAAAGCTGCATGGTTGAATACATTTGTCAGCTTGTTTCCCAAATCTTGAATGATACCAACAAAATGCACATTGATTTCTTAATCGAGGACGCTGTTTTGATGAAAATTTACTTCTTCCTTTTGAAAAACGTAATTCTTCAATTTCTTTATTTATTTTAAACATATCTTGTTGAATGTTTGAAATATTTATCTCAGTAGTTTTAATAAATTCTTCAATATGTTTCTTATTTTCAACTTTTTTTCAAATCATTTTCTTGAAAATTATTGATATTGCATATAGATGCTGATTCCGAAGCTTCACTTATTTTTTCTGCCATCAAAATAAGCTTGTCAATTGACTCTGATTATGAAGGTAGACGTTGTTATCAAAGAGTTTTTAAAAGTGGGTCACTGATTTTGTTACTGGCTAGGTCTTTCATTTCTCTATATAGAGTAGATGGTTTTTTATCCTCTAGTTGTAGTTCATTAAGAAGTTTTTTAATTTTCTTTTCTTCAGAATCAGCAAAATCTTTAATAAGCCTATTTTTTATGAGTACATACTTTTCTTCATCAGGTGGCTTAACAATTACACAACTAACACAGTTTAAAATATCACTATCGATGGATGAGATTGGATAAAAATATTTAGTTTCGTCTTTCTTAATATTGTGTAGATGGAATTGAGCTTCAAGTTGATTAAACCACAAATTCGGATTTATCTTCCAAAATGGTGGAATTTTAATTGTCACTCTTGCAACCTCTTTAATTGAATCTCCAACAGATTCTATTACTTCTTTGTCGACCTCACCAATTTAATAATACTTTATTTAAAATTAAGAAATTAACAATCATTTTATTTTGACAAAATCAAAAATTAATTATAACAACAATTGTTTTCAAAGCAACTATGAATATAAATTAAAATTGATATTTTAATAAAAACACTAATACTAAAATTAAATCTATGGCTACAGATTCTTTCCACGCGGCATAGCGATTGTTGGGGAAATAAATTTAGATATCTCCTCCAGTAGAAAGCAACTTTTTTAAATTTCACGTGGAGTGCCCAAAACTCGAGTGAAAGACGTACACTCCGAAAAAAGAAATTATTTTCACGAAACATCACTTTGTTAATCGAATATTACTGTATGTATACAGGATGTTTCTGAACAAGTGTCGAATAATCTAGGAATGGATTTTTTGACCAATTATAAGACAAAAAGTAAGAATAATTTTTTACCCTAAAATGTTCCATTTCAGAAATGCAGGGCCTTGTAGTTTACTAATTTTTTTTCAATTTTTTAACTTAAAGCTACATTTTTAATAATAATTGGCTCAAATTATACCTTACTATTGGCAGCCGCCTTGAGACGAATTAGAAAATTTTCAAAAAAAGTTAGGATGAAGTTTTTCGGGTGAATTAACCCTTTGAACCCTCTTTAACTTTTTTGTACGACATCATAGTAATGAAAAAAATTAGTTATTCACTTTTATACACGTTTTTTACACGTTTTTTAACTTTTTACTTTCTTTAACCTTTTTGATAACTTGTTGCGTTTAGAAGTTATGGGATAAAATAATACCACTTCAAATTTCTAAATGTCTACAAAATTAAATTAAATTATTTTATTTATTCTGTGCAAAATTAGATAAAATTAGGAATGTTTTGAAGAACACAAATTTAATTTAATTATGCAAAAAAAATGAAATTATGAAAAAGAAAATTATGAAAAAAATGAGTAAACTTCAATGCCCTACATTTCCGAAATGGAGCATTTTAACGAAAAAAATTATTCTTACTTTCTGTCTTAAAATTGGTGCAAAAACCCATTTCTAGATTATTCGACACTTGATCAGAAACACCCTGTAAATTACTACATATGGGGGTGCATTTTAAAATATTAAAGTCAGGGTGGCTGGGGCAGAAGGGATGACATATAAACTATACTATAGTACTCTCCAATTAATTAATTAAAGAGTTTTACACACTTATAGATAAATGTTTGTTCTACAGAGTAGGTTACTAAAATTTTGAAAAAAGTAAAATTTAAGCTGTTAAATCAATGCACAAAAGTGTATAAAAATGCCGATTTTTAATAATTGTTTACAACGTTATGGTTTTATTTAAAAAAAAAACATTAACCCAATCTATAGAGCACATAATCTTATTTTAAGATCAGAAAAAAAATTGAAAAATTTCAATAAATAATTTTTGTACGTTCAATAGGCCAAATCTCTAAAATGCACCAAAAAATAGAGGTAAAGCTGCGTTTCCACCAAAGCAACATTGAGGAACTTTTTGTTTCGTTTTGTTTCTTCTTGTTGCTTCAAAAAGAAAATTTAAGAAACATTAATAAACTTATTGTTTCCACTAACGCAACTAAATCGTCAGTAGTCGCACATTGTTTCAGGCAAATAAGAAACGCGCAACACAGTGTTTCCACTGGTGGTCGATGTCGCCGAGTTAACCGAGCTAAATTTGGTGTATTGTGAAGTGGTGAAACATGGATCAAGATGAAGAAATTGCGCTGGCAGCGGCTGCCTACATTGTGTTGTCTAGAAAAAAACAAAATAAAAGACGTCACAAATTTTGGGTAGAACTGAGCCTTCAAGAAAGGCAAAATTATGGTGGCATACGCCTGCTTAGCACCCTCAAAGTAGACGATATTACCTCTGGAAAAATAAAAAATGGAAGTGTTCAAAATTTTTTAAGATTGTCCAATTCTGACATAGAATGGCTATTGTGTCAGATTGCTCCACGTATTCAAAAAGAAGATACAAATTTTAGGCCAGCTATTTTCCCAATGGAACGATTGCTTGCCACTTTGCGATTCCTTGCAAGGCGATTCTTACCACCGCGCAGAGACTAAACAAAACAAGTAAAGCAAAAAGCAACAAGTTTATGTTCCTAGTTCGTTTCCACTAAGACGGCGACAAGAAGAAACTTATTTTAGTTTCCTTTTGTTGCTGATTTTCTTTTGAAGTTTACCGCTCGAAATGGAAACCGTCGACAAGAAGAAACAGTCGGCATTTGTTTCGGAAACAACGAGAAACATTTAGGAATTTTATGGAACTTTGTGGAACATTTTTGGAAACAAGCAACAGAAACACTAAAGTTCCTCAATGTTGCTTTGGTGTAAACGCAGCTTAAGATTGCTCTTAAATGCATAATCTTCCTAAAGGTCTTATCCAAAGATAAAACCTAAAAAAGATAAAAGCTTATCCAAACTATTCCGAAGCTGCCAAAATAAAAAACCTTTCAGCACCCATCATTTCAAGTTGTTTTATTTATTTAAATTGGGATGTATAATTTTTTAATTGATCTGTCACAAACCAAAAAAAATTGATATTTTGTAAATTCGGTAATTTAAAGTGTTGAGTTAAAATGAATGAAATAAAAACTACAGGATATGTGTGTTTCATTTCGATTAAAAAAATCCCGAAACCTTTTTGGTGGAAGCGATTATTATTAATTCAATACCCAAACACGCCTGGCATTTACAGCTTTTATTTAATTGTAAAATAAAACATTTTTCTCAGGTTTAAAAATAGAAGCGTTTGTGATAATTAAATGTAATAAAATACATATTAAAGTTTTATATCCGAACAATTAATCTCTGACCTTAAGAAATCTCGTATATTTCGGTTTAAGATAAGGTATTGTACTTAGTAACAATTTAATTATTATAATTTGATTAGGTATTATGCTACATCCTACTTGTATAATTTATTTATTACTAGCAAGCTTATTTTTTAATGATTATAATAAAAAATTCAAAATATAAAAGCTGGGCGAACAAAACTCATGTATTGTATGAATAGATGAACAGGTACAGTTGGTCCCAGATGGAAGTAGGACAAAAGTAATCACGCTCGCGTATTCTTTGTCCTGCTTCCAGCTGGGAGCAACTTTACATTCTTCTTTAATCTTAAATTAATAAGTAATACATGTTTGATAAAAGATAAGATAGTCTTGCAATGAGATAAATGTGTTTATATTTTTATGAAAATTTATACTTTAATGATTATATGCGTAAAACGAGCGTTGAGCGCCACCATGTAGGTTTCCTTTGTTTATTATTATTAAATTATATTTGTGTTTCGAGGGTAATAATTAGAATTTATTGAATTAAAATATTAAGCGTTTGATATAAATGATCACATGGAGCAGCTATTAAAACAATTTTATTTTAGTGCAGAGGTCAAAGTTCGAAACTAATTATTCAGTGTCCTCAAAAATTCAAAATCTACATAAATAAATATTTCTATCTTTTAAGTTAGGCTTTTTGTGTTATTGGTGGACTTGCTATGACAGGGAGGGAAAGTTTGTCGGCCTTCGGTATCAAGTTTTAAACCAGTCTTGCTTTAAAACGGTACAAACCTGGACGAAGACAAAGAGGTTACAGCCGAAATTATTTTTAGAACCAAAACATAAACACAAACACCTAATTTAGGTAAGTCTAAAAATAAACCTAATATATAAAGCTGTACTGTTTACGAGTATATAACAATCGTGATTACGTTTAAATGCTTGTTTCGTTTGAATAATAAATTCAGTAAAATTTTGCTTGTCACTATTGCAGCTGACCAGCTGTTTGCTCTTCAAAACAAACAAAAATCAAAAATCAAAACATGAGTCTTCTAAGTTCTATATTGGAAACATTTCAAAGCATTAAGTTCGTAGAGGGTAATACTAAGACAGAAATTTTGCAAGAGGCAACACGCAGATCCAATGAAAAAGAAAGTGAGACCTACTTTTGGATTATGTAAGTATTATATTCACTCTTTGGTCAATTGGTAGCAGTATGCATGTTTTATTCCTTAGGAAACATTCTGATTAATTAGTGCATTCAATTCTTTATCCCAGTAAACACCAACGCAAACTAGTTTTAATCTAATGTTACTTAAAAGTGTAACTGATATAAATCTAATTTCTTGTGCTAAACGAAAAACTGGCATAAATCATATAATGGTATGTAAATAAGTAAATTAGGTAAAAAATTTCAATAGAATGCTAAATAAAGATAAAAGTATTATACTTTCAAAGTTTAAAAATATTAATTTTCATTAAAGTAACAATAATCATTATGAGTGCTCTTTTGTTTTGAGCTTTATTATGAGCTCTTTTCTTTAAACTTAGCACACATTTTACTAAGGCAAAAATCATTCATATATACATTTACTAACGTTACCTTGAATTATACATGCAAATGTTCATTTTACTTAATGTAAATTCTTTTAGACCAAGCACACAATTTTAATTATAAAAATATCATATAATTGGCGTTTTTCCTCTTCTAAAGGTTTTATGAACATAAATTCAAGGATAATAATTGTTTAAAAAAACCGCTTCGCTTGTTATAACAATTAAAATTGATTACTTTATGCAAATTAATATTTGCATTATATTTTTAATAAGCTTAAACATGAAAGTAAACTTCTAAAAAATATATTTTTTATTGCAATTTAAATTTTGCACAAATTGGCCATTTTAATATTTTTTATTTGGGCATTGAATTGGCTATACTAAATGAGCTTTTTGGTCATCAAGGATTTACTTTTATCAAGACCAATGTTTCTGTTTTTATTAGTACGAAATGGAGATTAATTAGCGCATCTGTAAAAAAGTATTTTTAATTCAAAATATGCACTATTACTATTTTATTAATAGAAATTATACCTAAATCTTACAAAACGTTTCGTACTTTTCGATCGTTTCCAATGTTTTATTTTCAAAATTAGTAGTAAGTAAATAAGTTTAGCACTTGCGTACATATTGTAATTTTAAACAATGATAATAAATACAACTGATAAAGGCATAAAACCTTTTTTAATTTTGATAGATAAAATGTGTTATTTTCGTATGAATGTTACGAGGTAAATATCACGTATTTACAGGTAATAGGGTAAAAATTGCAATAATATTTTTCTGGGCAATCGACATTTTTTGTTTTTCTAATAATTACATTTATTTATGATTTTATAGGTTTAGTTATGTATTCCACCCATAAACACCTCTGCCTCTACAAAATATTTTATTGTATTTTCCATAATGGTATTGATACGTGGGTTGATTTGTATACAATGCGCTACAACCATAGTAGATTTATAAATTTTAATAATATCCAAATATAATTTAATCCTTGACTCTAATTCATTCACCATTGTAGTAAAGAAATAATATTTACAAATATAGAAATTTATATACATAAATGTAAATTGACATTTCCCAGCCTGGGGCCTTGAGAAACAGCACAATAAAACTCGTATTACAAGAGATGGGCCCTCGAAAGTGTTTTAACGCCATTAATTTCCAATTATGTCACTGGACCTTCAGCATTATAAGAGATATATGGTTTTACCAAATTAATAAAGTCACTAACTGTATTCATTAAGGAGGTGTTAACCTTCAAAAATTTTAATACGAAACTTATAGCGAGTGGTGAAACTAGAATACTTTCTGCATCGCGAATTTTGTTATCAACTATTTAAAAAAATTTAAATTATATGTCGTATCTCTGTAGACACTATTAAATCATTAAATGTTCTATACTTGGTTATATCAAAACTTGAAGTTTTGGAACTCCCGATGTGAACCATTTATAAATATGTTTCATATTTAACCAAAAAATATCAAATATGCACTTGTGCCATTGCTTTTGGCGCGATAACGAAACCTAAATTCGATACACTTTCCACAAAATTATAGATCTTTAATTCTTTAAACGATTGACTTACCTTTTACTTTAAACTCATTAAAATACAAATTATACAGGTATACATATATCAATATAAATACAAACTTTATTCATTTCTCTGCATGATCTACAATCAAAACAATAGAGCTAGGAAAATGGTTTACCATGTGGTTTTCAAAATTTGTTTGATTTTCTGCATAAAAAACTTTCCTTTGCCATTTTCTTAATATTATAATAACAAGAATAGGAAGAGGTGAGTTTACCAAAATTTGTTACTTTTCTTTTAAAGATGTGGTAATTGTAGTAAAATTTTATTTAAAATTGAAGGCAATCAATATGATAATTATCGATTTTATAAATTGAAAATATATCATAATACATGCGTCTAAATTCTAGGAATGTATAAAGATATACAGGGTGTTTACGGTTCACCCGTTAATCTTTAAAGAGGTGATACTAGAGATGAAAATAAGTAGAATGACAAAAAATCAGTTAGAATAAGAGGATCTTTTTTGTCTAAAATAAAGTAAAGAATATTATTTTGAAAGAATAAAGCTTTAACCCCTGCAAAGTTTAGACAATGTTTATCTTCAACCGTCTTCAAAAATATCCTTTATAGGCTACCAAAAAATTTCAAAAAAATCATAATAATAGATCTAAAGTTGATAAAGATCTGTACCAAATTTGAAAAGTGTAATGTAAACCGTTTGGAAATAGTATCGTAAAAACACACTTTTTGCCGGCATCTTCAAAAGGTTGTAACTCTCTTATAAAGAAAGTTTTACTAAGATGATTTTTGGTCCTTCTACTTATTTTCACCTCTGATATCACCTCTTCAAAGATTAACGGGTGAACCGTAAACACCCTGTATAAGATAATATAGTTGTTCAATGGCAATTCCTATTGTGTAGTTTATAATCCTTAAATTTTCTTTAATGCATTAATATGCTGTAGACAGGTGAGCATTCATAATCAAGAGCAGTAAACAGAATTGAACTTTCAAACATTTGACATTGAACTCGAAGATCTTATTTATAATCATGCTTTATTTTTAATCTGATCATCACACGTGAATATCAAATTTAATTAATGAATCAAATATAATTCATAGGTTTTTAATTTGCGCAACTTCTTCTAATTTATTTCTATTTTTAGATGGTGTCTAAGTATCAAATGTATATCTGAGTTTCTCCATAGGGAAGAAATCTTGATTCAGAGAACATCCCTCATAATTAGGCTAAAAATACCAATAAAAATCTTTATTTCTGTTATATTTTACAATTTATATTGCATACATACAGGGTGTTTCATTGAAAACTTCAAATGTCGTTTATTTCATAACCAAATTTTTTTTTTCAAAAAATTAACCGAACACGCCGATTTTTGTTTTGAGGGGGACGCATTATAAGACCGATTTAAGCATTCTCACGTCACTCCCTTAAGCGGGGGGCGATAACTCCCTAATTTCTTAAATGGCAACAGGGGTTGAGTAATATATCATTTGAAGAATATATAGAATTCAACGGTATAAATTAAATTAAAATTATTCGATTCGTTTTAAAGAAAAATATTAAAAACTCATTGCAATAAATAAATTTAAAAAATTTTAAATTAACCCAAAAAATCTTTTTTCAATTGACAAATTATTAAATACTGAATAAAAAATTGAAAGTAAGTTCTTATGAATAATTTAATTTAAAATTGAAACGCAAAAGAACAATAAATAAATTTCTTTGTTATGTTATCCACGTGATTTGACAGGTGTTTAAATCTAAATAAAATGTGATTTAAAAACTGAAATAATTTAATTTAGTGTATTGCAAGTTTTCGAATTAAATAGATTACACTAACTTTATTACCTCCTAACCATTCAAAATGGTTTATTCTAAGGATGATCGAGTTGATATTATTATGCTATACGGCGAAGAAAGAAGATGTGCCCTTCGAGCAGCTACTCGTTTTAATAATCTTCATCCAGATAAAAATGTATCTGCAAGATATGTTTTAGATTTGTTCAATAAATTTCGTGAAACGTGTTCAGTAGGAAATAAAAAAGTACTGGCGGCCCCCCAAATGAAACGTTGACTGTAGTAGGCGAAACATCTCTAAATCCGCAAACTTCCATAACAAACTTATCTACATTAACAGGACTTCAAAGTACCAAGGTTTGGAGAATTTAAAAAAATTTAAAATATCGCCCGTATAAATTTTCTTGCCATCAAGAATTAAGTCAACATGATTTTGATCGCCGAACAGAGTTTTGTGAAGTTATGTCTAATAGACTATCAAATACTCCAAACCAATTACAAAACATCTGCTTTAGTTATGAAGCAACATTTAATTTGAGGGGTGAAGTTAATAAACATAACTGTCGTTATTGGAGTACAGAAAATCCACATTGGATGCTAGAATAGCACTGTCAGTATCCAAAAAAATTAAATGTTTGGCTTGGCATTTATGGGGACCATATTGTAGGCCCAATATTTATTGATGGCAACTTAACAGGCGAAAAATATTTAGATATGCTGCAAAATATTATCGAACCTACAATAACACATGTCTTAGAAAATGATGATATGCTGGACGAAAATTTGATAATTTTTCAACAGGATGGTGCTACGCCACATTATTCGTTACCAGCTCGTCAATATTTAAACAGAATCTTTCCTATAGTTGGATTGGCCGTAGAGGTACTATTGAATGGTCAGCACGCTCACCTGACCTTACACCGCTGGATTTTTTCGTTAGGGGCTATTTAAAAAATAAGGTCTTCCAGAACCAACCTGATACTTTAGCAAACCTTCGTCAAAGGATCATAAACAAATGTGGAAATATTACACCAGTAATACTACAAAATGTTCGAGTTTGAAGATCGTCTCTATTTCTGCTTGGAAAATTCTGGAAAACATTTCGAACATTTACTTTAATTTTCTATTTAAAAATAAAATTATTTTATAACTAAAAAAAAATTTTATTGCAAACTTTAAATTTGAGTATTACAATAGGTTTTTATTTTTTTCTTTAAAACGAATCGATCAATTTTAATTTAATTTATACCGTTGAATTCTAATTAAAAGCAGCTTTCAAATGATATATTACTCAACCCCTGTTGCCATTTAAGAAATTAGGAGGTTAACGCCCCCCGCTTAAGGGAGTGCTTAAATCGGTCTTATAATGCGCCCCCCTCAAAACAAAAATCGGCGTATTCGGTCAATGTTTTGGTTATGAAATAAACGACATTTGAAGTTTTCAATGAAACACCCTGTATATAACTAAATATATATATAACTAAATGTTTTATAAGACAATTAAAATAATAAGAAACAATATATGCTCCTAAGATACACCCGATGGTACTATGTGATCTCACTAGTTTGAAAATATGAAATAAAATCCTTTTGTACACTAGACGTTTTATATTAATATTAAAATATCTCCTGAACTAAATAAAAAAAAGTTCATTTACATGTAGGTCTAAAAATAGTTCCTAATAAATTGCTCGAAAAAAGTTTATTTTAAAAATTTCCTATTATTAGTGTTCACATTCTAGTTCATTGAAAATAACTTATAAAACAACCTAATTAAACCAAGTTGGCAGAAAAAGTAAATAAAAAATAAAATACTGACCTTTATATGTAGATAAAAAGCAATTTAACTACAAAACAGAATAGGTATCGGAACAAGTTCGATTGGAAGAAGTACTGCTTTTGTGTAGAAACTTTTCCTATTTTACCCTCAGGAATTTCAAATTATGTTAAAACAGTGGTATAATATACATGGTGGATAAAAAATTGGGCAACGTCCATTATTTATTTTCGAAACGAAGAGTTTTTCAGAAAAATCTATTTTTGTAAATAGCACCCCCCCCCCCTTGTGGCTTACTTTTAGAGGTTTTACCAGAATATATTTTTTTATTGAATAATTTAAAACTTTTCCAATTTTTTAAATACAGCATTTTTGAAGTGTATATTTTAAGTAAAAGTTGTACGTTGCTTAGTAACACTTTATGTAGAAACATTACTATGACCTTGTATGACAGGTTGAAGGTCGCGTGAAAATCATTTTTTTAATACCAAACACCCATTTTTATCGCATACTTTTGTAGCTTACTTCTGAATTTGTAGACTATATTTTCTTTTTACGTGTAAATAAATAGTTAAAAAGATTTAAATTAGTACCAAATGTTGGGAATCGGCTATTTATTTTCAAAATAAAGGATTTTAAAAAATATATATTGCAAATAAAGTGGTACGATTCTTAGTGACACATTATATAGCAATATTAATATGACCTTCAATGACAAGTTGAAGGTCACGCGTTAGTCACTATTTTTTTAACAGCAACCACCTTTTAAAATTGAAAATCTGATGGAGGATACTTGAGATCTCGTGTTTCCCGTAATGCTCGATTTCAAAATTTATCACGATTTTTTCAATTCAAGGTGTTTCAATTAAAGTGCTTAAACAAAAATGATAGAAAGCACAAAAGATTTTATTGACAAAAAATCATTTTTGTTTGTTTCGGAACTGCTTTTTTCTTTATTAGAAACAATAAATTGTTGAACCTTTCATTTTTTTAATAGTAAATATGGTGTATAAAAATTTGGGCTATACTTTTTAAAATATTATGTCAAATTTATGTAATAAATAGTTTGACAAGGCTAATTTTTTATTTGAAATTATAACATTTTTATTCAAACTTTTTTTTGAATTTTTTTTTTTCTAAAAGTAGGAAATATTATTTTTATTGATGTATAACGAAGAATGATGATTCTAATCCCAACTGTATCATAGGAAGAAATAAAACGAAATATATATGCTACTTGTTTTGCCTTTATTAGGGTATCATCAGGCACTACAAGAAATTACAATTAATATGTATACTCTACTAACAAGTGATAAATCATACCTTAAGTTTGTTGTGTAACAATTGTTTTTTAAAACATGGAATATACTAATGACAATTCAAAGTTATAAACTACGTAGAACCATAAATATTAACGATTTATGGTCAAGTATGGCATGATTAAAACCAGGATGCCATTAATTATCACAATATATATCACAGATAATCTGTAATTAGATTCCATAAGACTACTAGATTTTTTTGTTTCTGAAAATCTGAAAACTGAATAGTAAACTTCTATCGAGTAGAAAAGATTTAGTGTTTTATCTTTTATCTTTATTATTAGTCTATTAACATTACCAGATAATTTAAAATGTACTTTGGACATTTATTGACATTGCACGATTTCCATCTCCAATGAGGTTGCAAATATTCCCAAAGGCTTTGCATGCCTTGTGAATACGGTTAAAAAAGTATAACTGGAATAAGTTTAAAACGTTAACAAAAAATACAATTATTTATAATTAATTTAAAAAAATCTTGGATAATAATTATCCTTGAATAATCGACTATGTTGGTCCTTTAATATTACTCTCCAAATTTTTTTTTACAAATTAAATATTAACTTTAACAATAAATAATAATAAATACAATAAATAAACAATAATAATAATTAAACTAAACTATTCCCAATATTATTTATAATATTCTTCAAATTAGTTTAGGTTAGATTAGGTTAGTATACGGTACCTCAAAATCAGGGAAACTTTTAAAAATATTAATTAAATAATATATTACTGATAAAAATTTTATTTCATAATTGAAGCCATAAACTCCTTGTCAAATTTTTAAATTGTTGCGTTATCTACATCAAGTCTGAAGTTACTTCCGCAGAGTGTTTTTAGTAAAGTTATTTCTCTTAGCGTAAAACAGATACAAATACAAATAATTTGTTAATAAAAACAAAAAAAGATTTGAAATGGCTGAGATTTTAAGAAGCCAAATTTAAATTTATTATAATTTCTATTAAAAATAACAAGATTCCACCCCAGTAGAAATGAAAATTGTAATTAGAACGTGGTAATATTGTAGAAACATCGTACGGAATTGTTGTGAAAATGTTGTACAAAGATTTGTGTAACAATATGTTTGGGGAATATTGCGATAAAAGTCTGACAATGTAGTAGTTTAAAGTTTTTATTGTGTTGATATTACGACATTTTGTAATATTGTCAAATACATCGATAATTTAATATAAAAATAACCCGATCACCTGGTCCATTTCAATCGATTGAATTTCCAAATATTTGGTAATAAGTTGCTTTATTTAAAATGAAAATTGAATTTTTTAAGTAGGTACATAATTTGAATAATAATTCAACAAGCGAAAACTGATAGCCATTATTCACGAAGACCGAAATTGTGGGGTGTCATTATAAAATTTACGTGTTGGTGCTGTTAGTGGTTAATATAAAAATTTAAAAAAATAAACCTTAATTTTTGCTTTTCATTAATTCAAATTATTACAATAGTTATTTCTAAGATTTTTCGCGAAATTTATTTTGTATTCATGTTATTTATTAATAAAACCCTCATTATTATGTGTATATATTTTATTGGGGTAAAGCGTAAACATGTTATCTAATCTCTGAATTAATATTCTGTTAAACGGTCCGAGCGGACAGTTTTATTCATATTCAGATTCTCGATCTGAATTGCGCCCTCGCAATCTCTAATTCTTGTTTCATTATAGGCATAAAATTTAATTATATTATAAATATTAGTCAAGTTTATTCAAAACCATGTAAAATCAAATACTTAAATTTGTTGTAGGATATAATTTTGTAAATTTTTTTTATAAATACCGGGTGGAAATGAAACTAGGGCCACCCCTGGCATTTCTTTATTTATGAAAATAAAAAATTAGAATTTTAGTATCTTATATGATCTAAGAAAACAAATTTTATGGATCGAATAAATCTTTCATTTTACTTCCGGTTTATCAGGAAATGGCACCCACTTTCTTATTTTAAATGTAACCCCCTGATTTTTTCAACGTAAAATCAAACATTGGTTAATTTTAAGTATGATTATGACAAAAAAAAAATTTTTTTCAAAATTTTAAGAAAAAATGTTGAATTTTTTTTTGGTAAAAAATTTGAGTAAAACCTACAAAAACTATTTTTAAATAATACAAATACGTAAAATAAATTGTAATTTATAAAATTTATTTCACCGTTCTTGAGATATTATTTTTTTTAATTTTCAAGAAGCGTTTTTTGGAAATATCTTTACTTTTTTAAATGGGATGATATAAAGGTCACCCCCTAATTAAATAGAGGGTTTTTTTCCGGTTACTGTGATATCCCATATGTATGTATTAATTTCAAATTTATACCTGTAATTAATTTTTTATCGAATTAATTTATCATCAATTTATTTGAAAAAAAATATTTTTTTGTCATAAACATACTTAAAATTAACCAATGTTTGATTTTACGTAGAAAAAATCAAGGGGTTATATTTAAAATAAGAAAGTGGATGCCATTTCCTGATAAACCGGAAGTAAAATTAAAAATTTATTCGATCCATAAGATTTGTTTTCTTAGATCATATAATATACTAAAATTTTAATTTTTTATTTCCATAAATAAAGAAATGCCAGGGGTGGCCCTAGTTTCATTTCCACCCGGTATATCACAGCCAGTTTTTCAACAAGAATTTGGCCCTATTATGAGGATATGGAGTCTAAGTAAAATTATTAACTACAAAAAATTAGTCTAAAGTTAAACAAATTTGTTAGCTCCACCTGGCGGTTATTTTAAGAAAGTATCAGATTCTAACCTAAATAACGTCAAAAGTAATGTACTTTGAATATTATTATAAAACTAAAATGGTTATTAAAAGCAGTTCAGAAAAATTCATCCTGATACTGATAGTCATGGAGTTTCGTATTTATATGACAAGTTCCAGGTATAATTTAAGATCGTGAATACGAATCATTCCGAAAGTCTGCGAACGTCAAAATTAGTCCGCAAAAGTTTCGAGTTTGTAAACTTCTGCGTTAGTTACTAATTTTAAGTTGACGTTAAGTACTAATTTGGAGGTCGTGAACAACTTCATGAAATCACACATGCCAAACTCTTACGACTAATTGTAGTTACTAATTTTAGTTACTTATTTAACATTGTGAATGCAGCTTTAACGTAGGCCATATTTTACGAATTTTAACCAATTTTTCAGCAATTATAAGTATACAAATTTTAAAAATTGTCCTATACCAGTCTAACCAGAGTTTCTACTTCAAATGATATTGTTATTTTGTATACAGCTCAATACATACTCCTGTAGTTTGATTACTAAAAATAGATAAAAACCGATATAGGGCATCCATAAATTAAGCAGCTAAGTTTTTGGAGGCGATTCTACGACTAATTTTATTTAAAAAATTCCCTAACAGTATACCAGGTGGAAATGAAAACCGGATCACCTCGATAACTTTTTTATTTATGAATAAAAAAATTTGAAATTTGGCTATGTTCTATGGTTCTATGTTCTATGGTTCAAAAAAACAAATTTTATGTGCATTTTTTATTTTCAAAATCACTTCCGGTTTCACCGGAAACACCATGAACTTTGTTTTTTTAAATGTAACATCCCATATTTTTAAATAAAATTGTAATTTGAAAAAAAATTTAAGTGGTTTTTGAACTATTAATTTTTAAACTTAGTTAATGAAGATTTTATCAAATATCTCACTTTTTTTAAATGCAATGATGCCGGGTCATTCGACTTTTTAAAAAGAGGATTTTATAACGATTATTTATTTTATGTATTTGAATTATTTAGAATTAGTTTTGGTAATTTTCACCGACTTCAAAAACTTTTTTTTTTTTTTTTTAAATTTTTTTTCGCAAAAACTAAAAACTAATATCTCAAAAATACTTCTTTTTTAAAAGTATTTTAAGCCATGAATAAAAATATGGGATGTTACATTTAAAAAAACAAAGTTCATGGTGTTTCCGGTGAAACCGGAAGTGATATCGAAAATAAAAAATGCACATAAAATTTTTTTTTTGAACCATAGAACATAGCCAAATTTCAAATTGTTCTATTTATAAATAAAAAAGTTATAGAGGTGACTCGGTTTTCATTTCCACCCGGTATGTTTGACCGATTTCGCTTTTTAAGAGTCATTGCTTACACGCGCGCTGATTTTAACTTTTAAATACTAAATTTAAATAAAAAATGGCAATGATGGTAAATGTTTGCATATCAATTGAAACTATTGCCCATATTATTTATATTTTTTGTTTTGCTTGCTCTTCGATGCTTAATTTATGTAATTTACAGTCGAATCGTCCTGCCATAATATCTTCCTTATTTTTTAATATTTTTAAGTGCAATGAAATGAAATAGAATCTTCAAATTATTGTCTAAAAAATAGCTAGATTATTTTATTTTTTAATTTATTTTTAAGGAAATATTTGGCTGAAAAGTAACAAAATACAACTAAGTTCAAATATTTGTTCCAGCTATTATTTAGATAATATTTTGTAAATTTGATTCCATTTTATTGAATTTAAAAATATTAAGAAATAAAGAAGATATCTTGGCAGGGCGGTTTAAAAAATATACAACTAAAATGGCGCCAATTTAAAAGCAACGACCAAGTTAAACCGACAAACATAACTAATATGCGCAATAGTTTTCAATGAATATTTAAAAATTTGATAATCGGTGCTATTTTTTATTGAAATCAGGTATTTAAAATTGCCTACATCGCCATCGGCGTGGCAATGATCGTTAACAGAGCTACAGTCTAATACATGAGGTGTGAAAAAGGAGGTTTTGGCTCCTTAATTTCAAGACGGTTTATGGTAGAGATTTTAAATTAAAGCAGCGTTTACACGATCAATATTATCGAGGCAATATCAATTTTGTTCAATACATTGACAGTGCCAACGCTATATTGTAGCAATAATATTGAAGGAAAAAGTGTTGATGAAAATATGTAGCAAGATAGCGTCAGTTTTTGGCAATCCGTGAGTCTGTCCTTGTCGAAAGCAAGATCGTAACTGACGTTTTATTGAACAATATTAGTTATACTTAGTGTGTGTGGTATCGTAATATTACTGCTTCAATAATATTGAACAAGTAAATGCCACCTAACGCACCGCTCTCTGCATACACCCTGTATGTATATGTCGAAGGCATAATGTAATATAGTATATTTCATTAATAGATCACCTTTTCAGGAGGAATTTCGACTTAAATTCTGTGCAAATCTGTAACTCCTTACAGGAGAACTCTTTAAGGTTTGTTCTATGGGTTGTAATGGACGGTTTCTATGGTTTCTATGGTTACAATTTTGCCCAGAATTGCACCATTAGTTATACTATAAATGCTTTTAGAGTTGTTCGACGAGGACACAATTGAAAAAACTGTCTGTATTTCAGTCGAAATTACTGCTGAAAAGGTCATCTGTTAGTGAAATGGACTATATTAGGCACTTTGTAAAAATGCCTAGGTAATTTACAAAATGCCTGCAAAATGGATAAGCTAGTGACTTTCTCGTGTTTTGACTAGGCAAATCATAAAATGGCGGTAGAACTAAAGCGTTAGAATAAAAATTTCGTTATTATCTGCTAATTTTCAGGCATATTATAATTTGCCTAGAATGGACTAGTCAAAACGTGCGTACTGAAAATAAATAAACCGATTTATACCAGACACAATAAGAAAATTATATATTGGTACATACTTCCATGACATTTGGAAGAAAAAACAAGCACACGTTTATGTGGAGCATCGTTTAGTACCTGACTTGCAGGTAACTTTTTGTTTTAACTACGTTATGTTAGGTAAATTATAAAATGCCTAAAAATAAGCAGGCATAACGAAATTTGTGTTCTGGCGTTTTAATTCTGCCGGCATTTTATGATTTGCCTAGTCAAAACACGAGAAAATCACACTCCCTTACCCACTTTGCCGGGTTACCTAGGCATTTTGACAAAATGTCGAATATTTCATTATACCTACGACATATACAGGGTGTATCAGATCACCCGTGTCACCCATTTATCCCGAGAACGCGTTATCGTAGATGACTGAAATAAAAAAATTAATTACCAAAGTGAACCTAAACAATCCATTGGTGTACTTATTTTTTTTTCGGAACAACCCGGAACTATCCAGAACCGGAGATTACTTTGATTTTTTAAATAGCAAGTCGATAAGATATGTTTTGATAGGTCTTTTAAAAACAAACAAATGGATTGTTTAGGTTCACTTTGGTAATTATTTTTTTTTATTTCAGTCATGTTCTCGAGATAAATGGGTGGCACGGGTGGTCTGATACACACTGTACAAAGGCAAAAGTTGGTGAAACAACAATGATAATTTTTAATCATTTCTTATAAAATCATATCCTAAAATAGCTAATAAGGGGTCTCGACTATCGAGCCATTAAAAAAATAAAGGTATTTGCAATCAACGCATCTTGAAAATTATATAAATTAATATCTCAAAAATGAATTTCGTAAATTACATTTATATGTATAAAAAAATTAGTTTAGAAAAAAAATTGTTATAATCATACTTAAAAGATAGTTTTCCGACTATCTTCTTAAATTCAATATTTAATAATATGAACAAAAATAAGATGTTACATTTAAAGTAAGGAAGATGATGTAATTTCCGGTGAATTTATCCTTATCCTTATCCTTATAATATTATAAAATTTCAATTTTTTTATTTTGATAAATAAAGAAATGACAGGGGTGCCTCTAGTTTCGTGTACAACCGGTATACATACATACATCGAATCTAAAATAAATTAAATTTGTACATTTTTAAAGCGATAAAATAAACTAAAAAAAAGGTTAAATATTCGACGTTGGACGTAAATTAACAAATATTTGATGAATAAAAATGTTCAGCAATTATAACAGGACCTACAATCGAAACAAATCGAAGTGCCTCAAAAATTGTTATTTTGTCGCATTTAAACATTCGCGTTTTAAAATGTTAAAATTTCAAGCGCCCTTCACAATTTATTGCGCAAATAACACGCCACCAGCGCGCCAGAAAAACGCCTCCACTTTATAAATATAGGAATGGATCTATGCAGATGGAAAATTTATTGGTCAAATTAACTAAATAGTGGTACATTTATTAGTGTTTTTTTAAGAAATAAAATTAAAACCCATTTCATTCAAAAATCACAATAACTATTGGTAAAAAGCTAAAAACTTTAATTCAAAAATATTATATTAATTTATATTTTAAATGATAATTTTAATGTATTAATTTTCAAATCTTCTAAAAATATAATTAAATGAATACCAAAATAGAGAATAAAAAGTCCATCCCACTTAGAGCTTCTTTGCAAATTATAAGCAAATCACCGATAATTAATACGAATCGCTAGAGGGCGCTTGAGTTTGGGTGGGAAAATTGTGAAAAATCGTGAAATCGAGCATTACGGGAGACAAAATATCTCAAGTTTCCTCCATCAGATTTTCAATTTTTTTCTGATTTATAAGCTAAATTCTTTAAGCTACAATCAAATGTATTTACCTTCTGCAACTTTACGCTGACGTAATTAGAGGCGTTCAAAGTTAAGGTACTTTTAGGTCAGTATATTTTTTTCTACATTCTCAATTTTTTTTCATTCATTTGAATTTAAATTTTCTATAAAAAAAATTATATATAAAAATATTTTTACACTAGCGTATACAGTAGTGGAAAAAAGTAGAGAAACGTTTTTTGTAAAGCAAATAATTGGCTATTTCCTACAAACAAACAATAAAAAAATAATGTTTAAATTATTATTATTAAAGTTTAAATATCCTTTAAAATAATATATGATATAAAAATCTCCCAAGTTTTATACAAATAAAAGAACTTTTTTAAATTTTACAAATTTAAATTGGTAAAAGGTATAAAAAGTACATTCAAAAGTACATCGACCTTTAAACTATGCTTTAAACGAAAGGTAACGATTAACGATAATCGAACGTTTTTAATAGGAATAATAGCTGGGCGGTGTTAGTTATATTTGTTAATGTCAAATTGTGTTTAAAATGCACTTTTATTACCAAATATTCAAGAGGTTTTTAAATATGAGTTCATATTTCCGCCACCAGGGAGCGAACAGAATTTTAAAATCGCGTATTTGTTTTATTGAAATAAAGCGTTGTATATGTTTAAAAGCGAAAAGTCAGAGGCATGTATTCAGCGACCGTGATAAAAATTTTAGAGACGTCGTTAAAATTAATCACGTCTTTAAGAAAATATTTCTTATGAAGAAATATTTTTTAATCACGTGTTTAACGTTAAAGGCGTCTCTAAATTTTTCATCACAGTCGTTGAATACACGCTATTGAGTTCAGTTCATGAAAATACTTAAGTTCAATCTATTACAATGAATATTGAAGAAATTGTAAAAAAGTACGTTGTATCAAGACAACTACCAAGGGCAAAAAAATACAGTAACAAACAGGTAGAATTTGCCTTCTTCTTCTTCTTGGCTGTAAATGAGGTTGAATTTCATTGAATAGTTGAAGTTACATCTGTAATGATCTCATTGTGGAGTCTCTAGATTTCTTGACGAAAAATATTCTTTGGTACTTCGAAAGGATTTGAATTACCACTCTTTCGTCTTTTTAAATTTCTAGATTCTTCTCAAAAGAAAATATTAAATTATTTTAATTTAAAATAAAGCCACAACAATGAAATTAGCGTAACCTTCTATTTACAGTGGAAATATTTTTTAGATAGTATTACCACATTTATACTTCTTCAGCTAATAAATGAACTGAATATTCCATTATCTGACGTTGAATTACGATAGACGTTAAACGAATCTATCTAACGAGAGTCTGTTTTAGAGAATAGCTAAATCTTAAAAACAACGATTGTCGTTCACTTCTCGTTAAGAGTTACTGATGAAGGGGGTTAATAATTAATACTGTAAATATCTAAAAACAAGCCTATACATATTTTTAACGAATTATTCATCTAAATCTTAACATTTTTAATAATAGTAAAAGCAAATGCTTATTTTTTAATCACCTGGATCAATTTAGAGTTACCCAGAAATTCAAAGAAATCCGTATATTTCTAAAATAACTTATTTAATAATGTTTTTGAATGAAAGTTATACTGTTTTAACAAATGCTTTATGTTAGTTATCTGTTCTCTAAAGTTTCATAAAAAGGAATTAAGTTAAAATCAATATTTTTTTTAGAAATTGAAAAGTAAGAGATTATGCCATAAATCGTGTAATGAAATAAAATTAAAACTGACTCAATCCCTTTTTACTTAATTTTGGAGCATTAATACGCTTACCTACTGCCTACCAACCATAAGTTCCAGATTGTTCTGTAGATATCATTTGTTTAGGTCAGAGTGCAGTAGGGTACTTTGGATGTGTAATATTTTTATATCAGAAGAAAAAAATTAGAAATGCGATTCGCTTTTTTCATTTTCTACTACTAAAGAATTTCCTACGCTCAGTAGTTTTAAAAAAATACCAGAATATATGATAGCTTTAAAAAATGTAGTAGTTTATACAGGGTGTTCCATTCGAGGTTCGCCAAATTTAGTCGTTAAAAACGAAAAAGGTAGGGGTTCTCATTTTTAGTTTTGAAGCTACAGCGGTGTGAATTTTAGGTTACCGATTTTTGTCAAAAATCAATACGTCGCTTATTAAAACCTTCCTTTTTCAATTGGTAACAACAGTAATACCTAATTCACAATGTTGATTAAGAAATCGCGAAGAAAAAAATCCAAAAAAATATATTTTATTTTTAAAAGCTTAGAAATTCATCAGGTGTCACTCACAGCCTACTTGACAAACTACTTAGGATTACTTCTTATAATTTTTATTAGGAATATAAGGAAGTTTCAGAAAACTTTCAAAAAACACAACCTGAATGGGTCTTAACTTAAAAAAAAATTCTAAAACTAAAAACAACATATTTTTTGTAATTTTTTTACATTTTATCAACAATTTCTGTATTAGTATTGTTACCAGTTTAATGAAGATTATTTTAACTGTCTGCAGATATTTTTAAAAACTTTTACGCACATTAATTAAATTCAAAACAACGTAGCTCTAAAACTAAATTATATAGAGCCCTACTATTTTCGTTGATTAAATTTGCTCTAGATGTTAGCATCAAACTGGTTAAAAAAATTTTTATACATTTTTTAAAACCGAAGATCGGATACATTTCCTTTTTGATTGAATGGTAGTAATTTTGTTTTTTCTGTTTTAGGTGGAGATGGTAAAACATGGCGAAAGTAATGTACGAGCAAACTAACAGTGTTCCTGTTTTGATATTATTGATATATGCAGCAATTTTTCTAATATGTAGTCCAATATGTATAATTGTCTTAATATGGTTTCCTCAAATACCACTATTGTTAGTCCGAAGAGTATGTTATATACCTTTCGAATCCATTTAAACTTGTGATGTAGTTTTACTATTTAGACCTATAATTTATATTTTCGTAATTTGGTATTTATGTACTTTAAGTAAGCTGTGATTTTAAAATTTATTGGGGCGGGCATATTTAATCAAAGATGGTTGTATATATTTTTAAAAACAGAAATATTTCTCCTGAGAAATATTTTACAGTTTTTATAATTCTACGGTCACTTAATTTGCTTATATTTTATTGTTGCCATTATACTAATTTTAGGTGATAATATAATTATAATTATATCTGTATCATTAATTACTAGTCAACAATTATTTAATTAAAAATTAAAATTAATTTAAAGCATTAGAATATTTTATTTTCTTCTTCCCCTTCGCCTATATACGAAATAACCTGTATTAAATCAGTTCTAACGGAATTAGTAGAAATTAATCCAAAACTTTAGAGCTCCAAAGTGTTTATAAATTTGTTAATGTAAAGCTTTAAATTAAATATTCCAAGAGTTAAGTGTGTAGATATAATCTTGTCAAAATGTTTAAATAACTTTATTAACAAAATAACTTTAAAACGAATTAGTACCACTCTTTACATAATATTATTTTCTATTATTTTAAAATTAATGAGTCAATAATTTTACAAACTAATTATTCTATTACCTATTGAGCTGCTTCGAGTTTTATATTTCAATTTATAGACGTAATAATGATAAGAAGTTGAAAAGCAAGACTTGTTTTATGTTAGTAATTTATTTTTTATCGTAAACTGAATAGAAAATCTATTCCACTTTTCTAGAACTTCTTTGCAAATTATCAGCGAATCACTGATAATTAATACGAATCGCTAGAGATTGCGCGAGTTTGGGAGGAAAAAAATGTAAAAAATCATTAAATCGACCATTACGCCTGCCACTATATCTCAAGTTTTTTCTGGAAGATTTTCAAATTTCTTTCAGATTTGTAAACTAAAACTGGTGATTTTGTATTGCAATTTTTTGTAGAATTAATTATAAGGGACCAAAGTTAAGCTACTTTTGGGTAATTATATTTTTTTAAACATTCTCGATTTTTTTCCAGCTGTCCAGATTTAGTTATAAAACTTCAAATGAAAAAATAAAGTGCTAAGCTAAATGCAGAAGTTAATTTATGCTCTGGGAGTGTTCTCTCGGTATTTTTAGCGATGTATAATAAGCCTAAAAAACAGATAAACTCAAAACTGAACAAATGGATTGTTGCCTTTTAAATTAGGACGGCAGTATAGTGGGTAAGGGTTAAAATGTGGTACAGTACCGACTCAAGCAGCGACCAAAGCGCCGACTCAAGCATTAAAACCAAACACATTGTTTCTTGCCACGTTTATAGTAAGGAGTTGATAAACGCGTTTCACATAGCGTTGAGCAAAGAAATTGGTGCAAACAAATGCTCCAAATTCGCAGTGCTAAAGCAACGCGCTTATCAACTCCTCACTATAAACAAGACCTTATACGTTATACGCGTGAACATGGTGCAGCACCGACTCCCGCCTCAAGCACCGACCCTAACCAAGAATCAAACGCGTTTGTTTTTCGGTGCAAGTAAAGATTCTGAAAGAATCCTAAAATATGGAGTAGTTAGTAGTTCATAAGAAATTTTTAGTTCAGAGTGACATTTTCTACTTGAACAATGCTGGAAAAAATGGAACACATTGGGTCCTAACAAGGGCCCTTTTAACCATTCAGTAAAGTGGGCTGCAGCGCATGGGCGCCAAGGCCCCGAAGGGCGCCAGGGGGCCTTTAGGGCTTTTCCGTAGTATATGGATATTTAAGATTTGCCAAATAGTCAGGACCGGATCTATGATGGGGCAAGTGGGGTAGATCGCACTGGGTGATAAGAGAAGGGGCGCCAAAAGAGGGCCACTATTTTAATCCATATGGGGGGAATTTTGATGTTTTTTGTAAATTTCATTTATATATAAGTTTTTTTAATTTTTGGTCATAATAGGCTCAAGGCTCAAGTTAGGGTCGGATTTAGGACTGTACATCCTGTGCGCACGCATGAGGCGCCGATCTTTATGGGGCGCCAAAATCTCAACGAAATTTCGCAGATTTTTAGTAGGTTAAGGCTCCATAATTAAATTATAAGAGCGCCAAATGAAAACATTTTTAGAAAATTCTATATTTGAAGAGTTGGGAATTTCCCGATAAGCCGGTAGGTCAAAATTTTTTAACAAAAAAGGGGGCAATTTTCAGTTCATATTTTTAGTTTATTGGTCTGTGAATAAAATTATATTTTTTACAGTATATTAATATGGTGTACCTACCGCAAAAAGCCATTTAACACGAAGAAAGGACTTTCTTCCTTCTACAGGCTCCCCTTGAAAGTTTGAAAATTTTCGCCCTTGGGCGCATATTTTTAACCGATTAATAGAAACCCATTTTTTTACATGGACGCCAAAAATTATCTTTGCTTTGGTGTCATATTTTTTAGCCCAGGGTGCCAAAAAGTCTTTAAACGGCCCTGCTCCTAACTACATTTTTTTAGGTCTACCTCCTGTTAACTGTTGACGGTCGAATTTTGCGACACCATGCATACATAGTTTTTTTCTTTTTCTTGTAATAAATAAAAAATTAAATATTTATCAAAGCCTCAGTTTTTTTAGAGATCACGTTTAATATTTATTCAAAAAATGCTGGTACTTAAAAAAACGTTACATCTGTAGTAAATTTGAATAATGTGTACGTTATATACTCAGTATTATAAATTTTGAGTCCCAAAAAAATTCTTGATCTTCAAAACATTGACGAAAGGGGGCACATACTATTACCCCCTTGCCCACGCTTGGGCGATTTTTTAAAATTCCTGGCTATGCCACTGATTTTTACTTTATAATTAATATGTATACTATATTAATAATATTTTAGAGGTTTTAAAACATTAATTTTACAGCAGTATTCGCAAATAAGTGTGAATCACCATCAAACAACATTTTAAAAATTAAATTAAATACTTATAACACTCCACTCTAGCATAGGTAAACTGAATATAAAGTGAAATAGTCTTGAGTTGTACCTGAGTCAGTCCTTCACTATGTTCACGCTAGGTCGTGGAATAAGTAGATGCTTCGATCGAGGCTTGAGTCGGTGCTTGCTTGGGTCGGTGCTGCACCATGTTTGTACCCTAAGAGCGAAATAGAAAAGAAATAAACCTAGATACTGTATACAAATTAGAATTATATTATGTATACATATAATTATAACTGTCGTATTTCGTAATTTTTAAATTACAACATCTTGGTAGCGCCTGTATGTACAACTTTGACCAAAATGATTAGGAACCCTATAAAACTCTACTAATTCAATGTTAATATGTATTTTGAACGGATAATCCAACTTCTTACATAGACAAAAATAAAAATATTTTTGTAAGAAAGAGCTAGTAATTAATTGGTCCTCCTCTTTGATTTTATTTTAGACTGCATTCTTTGAAGCTACTATCTATTAGGCTATTGCAATCTTTAGTACATATTATTTCCCACTTTTGTAAAGCATTTTCAGAGTTGCTTTTGATGTTATACTATATTCACGAATCTTACGATTTGGTATGTTGCAAAGGTGCTGATTGAATTGATATCTGTGCAGGACAATCCAGTACAATTAAACTGCTTTCTTTAAAAGTGCATTTTATAGATTGGCATCTCCGTCAATTCAGGATAATGATGGCTGTAGCACTGATTCCAATATGGATACGTACAGGTCGCTGTTTAAGCGACTCTCGCAAACGAACATCAGATGCCAATACATACTCATATCATAATCTCCCCCGTAATTCACTGTGAATACCACACGGTCAGGATGAAATTCTTCAGGTCTGGTATATTGGTGCATATGTTACGTGTAAAGTCAATTATGTTGATAATCCTAGGTTTCTCCGGGTAAAACGAACTTTATCCGCCCGCCATGGGTAAAGAAACAAATAAAATAAAAAATATATTAACATGGGGGTTAACATCTAACCTATCCAATAAATGCAAATTCAAAGCTTCCGGAATTCTATTACCACTATTCTGTAACCACACGAATCGAAATTCGCATGCGTTCGGAAACCCTGCCCGAGGGTTTTACTCTTACCTGTTCGGAAACATTTTTCGTCACGAAGCTTACGACCAATTTTGATCGTGAATAAGTCTCAAGTCTATTGTTAATGCCCTTTAACCGTACTGTTAATTTTTTAAATCAAACTTATTTAGACAGGAAATTTAGAAGAAAATCGAAGAAAAATATTGATATTACTTATTCGCGATTTCGGAGATAAGAGGTGGAAGTCTGTAACCTATACGATTGTTTTCGTACAACGAAACATTCGTTTATTGAATATGTTGCTATTGTGACGGATTTTATATTTTTTCAACAAATACAAAACGTGTATAAGGAAGAGATATAGAAAATCTGTCACCAAGCAACTTAGTCAACAAACGATTTTTTCGTTGTACGAAAACTATCGTATCCACCATATACTTCTGGTGGTCATTTGAAAAGCTAGATGGGAGTAAAAAATAAAAACCAATTTATATAAACTTTATGTGTAGGTACTTATAAATCAATTTTATAGTCACCAAAAAGTGCAGTTACTAAAACCAATAAAAACTCAAAGCACAACAAAACTATTACTCGTCTTCCTCCACTTTTTTACAAAATTTATGTTAAAACAGCACCATCTATACGTAGTCGAAATTATAAACTTTATGTGTAGATACTTATAAATCAATTTTATAGTCACCAAAAAGTGTAGTTACTAAAACCAATAAAAACTCAAAGCACAACAAAACCATTACTCATCTTCCTCCATTTTTTTACAAAATTTATGTCAAAACAGCACCATCTATACGTAGTCGAAATTCCCAATATATAATTCGATTAGTTTAAAATAAGCGTCTTCTTTTCCATATATAATTAACTTTGTGCTTTGAGCTTCCAATATCAAAGACGTTGCCAATTCGAATAATTACCCACAAACTTGAATTGCTCAAACAAGTAGCCCGAAATCTTATTTTCAAATTTAATAAGTCAACAGGTTATTATAAAATAAATTTAACATAATTTTACACTTTTCATTGATTATGTTCCTATTTACTAACTATTTCTATATCAAAAATAATTTTTACCCAGGAGGGAATGAATAGATCGCAGACTACCCGGGTAAGTTTAATTTATTTATTTAGGCTAACTTTACCCGGATAATTCTAGTTTTACCCAATTTCCAGCTCTACCCGTAACACATTCAACAATAGTTGTATTTGTTTATACAGGGTGATCATTTGAAAACCATCCACCCTAAATAAAAGTTTTATGAGATGTATAAAAGTTCGGTAAAACAGGGTAATTTTCTTTAGGAGGAAATGGTGTACAAAATTTAGCCGCACATGTCATCCTTTTTACCCCAGACAGAGTAGCTTTAAAATTTTAAATTGCACTCTACAATAGTGGTATATTTAATTATAAAATCTGATCGCTTTTGATGACAACCAAAAGTTAGTTATTAGTCGTCCAATTATTGATATTAATTCTAATGAGAAATTAATCAAATTTTAGATTCTAATCTTTTCAAAAAGGATAATAAAAATGTAATTTCATAATTAAAAGAATAAAATTAAAATGAATTGACTGAGTAATTTTTATTAAACGTAGTAAAATCAAAAGAGACAATATGCAAAAGTACATATTATTAAAAGAAATAAATGGTACAATAATTCTAACAAATAATTCTTTAGAAAAGTTTTTTTAATACTTAGTAAACAAATTAAATATTAAAAATGTTCATCCATTTCTTTGCAAACTATCATATAGTCTATTTTCAAACTCATTACTAACTTTTGCAAATGTTTCTCGGGATATATCCCTACAACCATTTATCAATTTATTCTGCTTCTCATGTTTTGAATATTTTCAGATGGTGTTTTGAATACAATTGTTACAAGTGTCCTCAAAGAAAGAAATCCAATGGCGATAGATCGGGAGACCCTGCTTCCTGCAAATCGGTAATTTAACTACTCTCTTACCGGCAAAAGATAATGTGGTCGTGCTCCGTCTTGTTGAAAGTATAAATTTTCGTCGTCAAGAAACATGTTTTCTTCCTCATCTTGGTGATTTTCCAAATTTTGTGTTATAAGAGGATCAACTACATATATTCTCAAGGATGTATAAATATCGTTCGAAATAATTATTGGACCCAACAGCTAATAATCCAGCCCACACTAAAAAGGCGTGAACTTGATGTACAACATGAGAGATTTGAACACTCCAATAATGATTTTTTTTCTTGTTAAATATACCATCTCTAGTGAAATTTGCTTCATGCTTCATGTGTCCAAATAATTCTTGATGTAAAATGAAGATCACTATCAATTTGTTGCAGCAACCAGATACAATAAATTACAATATTTCCCTAGTCTTGTGAAAGTAAGTCTTGTACCTTGGTGCAATGGGTGTAATCCTTCATTGATCAAAACATTCTACATTCCAAACTAATTTTCTTTTCACCTCCAATTCTTGCGCAACGCTATCTTCAATTATATATTATTTTCACGGTTCTTCGGGTTCTTGGACGTTCTCTATTTTGAAAAATCGGCATAAATGATATCACCTCTTTTAACCTTTGATCATCTTTTCTTATAATATTTTCCTCAGGGGATGTCTCCGACCTGGATATTGTTCCGCAGTTGGGCAGGAGCGTGGGTACTAGCTCCAGCACTACCTATAATATTAGGTGCATGTTGCATGTCTGCGTAGTCGTTATTTGTATACATTTTGGAATGTGTTTTTATGAAGAATTATTTTTATAAGAGTTTATTTCAAAATAATTAATTTTAACAAGTGTCATCAATATAAGCAAACAACTTTTCATCTTGACCAACTTTATTGGTAAGTAACTAGATAGCTTGATAGGTGATAGGTAAATATCATTTTTTGCAAATATTTTCCTTAATTTTTACTTTTAACAGTGAAATATCTTCGCAGCTTAAAGAAAATTTATAAGAGTTTTTTCAGGGGATTTTATGATAATAATGTAATTATCTACAATCTACATATTTTTTCACAAATGGTGCAAAAATATCATGTAACCGGGAAGTCTATTTGTAAACTTTACACCTATATATCTTAAAGAATTGATCAGATGGATGTTTTTTTATTATTTTTTCCGAGTCTATTAGGTACATCCTAACAACGTACCATTGAGATTGTACGACATTTTTCTGTACTTTACTAAATTTCGTGGTTATAAAAATGTGATAGATGCTTATTTTTTCCTCCATAACATGTATTTGTGTTTCATTGTCAAACGTAAAATAATACGGATTTCCAGCTGCTTCGTAACGGCTAAATGAAATTATCGCGGTTGTTAAACTTTTCTGCAATTCCTTGAGATTTAATATGTGGTTATTTTAAAAATATCAAAGAAAATATATAAAGATTCTTCCCAGAAAGATTTTATCAGCGTTGGTTGCTTAGCAATTACACGGACAAATTAACGAAAAGAAACCGAGCGCGGGGATTCTTTTCTAAAAAACATTTGTTGGAGTATAATTGCTTTTAAGCAGTTTTATCGCACAATGTTGAAGATACATTTTGCATATTTTCAATTTGAGTTTTATTATACATGGGGTGATTCTTGTACAAGCGCTAGTAATAAAAACTTAAAGCGTTTTATTTTTTTAATACGAGAATATATGTTTTTTGATACAAAATTGTTTCTCTTTATATGAGTTTATACAAATACATTTTGTAGACTACTAATATTGCAGCCTAAAAGAGTTTTATAGGAAATAACAAAAACTTGGAAGCTTCAATAAAAGATTTTGGGAAAAATGTTTAATAACTAAATAACACAAATCCGTAAGCTAAGTTTAGATGCTTTTTGTTTTTAATGACGATATACAGGGTGATCATTTGAAAACTTTCCACCCTAAATAACATCAGTTTGATGAGATGTATACAGATTTGGTGAAATAGGTTAATTTTCTTTAGGAGGGGGAAACTTAATAGCGTACAAAAGTTTACCCCACATATCATTCCTTTTTCCCCAGCCACCTAGACTTTAATATTTCATATTGCACCCCCACACCTGTGACACCTCATTCGAAAGATAAGAAAACAATGGTATATTTTATTTGAGATCCAAATTTATTAATTTCGATTTTAATGAGAAATTAACAACATTTTAGCTTCTAATCTTTTAGTAAAGAATTAATGTGGTCTCATAATTTCAAGAATTTCGAAAAGTGACCTTTACAAAAAATTGCTATTTAAATTAAGCATTCTCATGGCAAATAATAAAAAAATTGTTATATACCAACAAAGATACAGTCCAACGTCAAATGGGACACCCTGTATACAAAGTTTTGTTTGTATCCAGCTTCCACTACTAACAAACAAAAAAGTTATTTCTCAAGCAACCTCTCGCTTCATAAAAATATTTTTAAAACTCAGGAAGAAACATTCAATAGGTGTTGATAGACCAACAGATGGGTTATAATGTATTTTTGGTAATTTGGAAAGGTCAATGATTGAAGTTTGTCAGGAAAACGTCTTTTTGACGGAACAATTTTGTGCGCCAAGTGAGAATCAATCAAATGTTTTTAAACGCAAAGTGTTAAATTTCACGACCAAATTAAGTAACATTTAATAATATTTCATCATGTTTTGTGCCAGAGCAACAGGGGAAATATTATTATCGTTGTATTTGGTCTATAAACTGAACAATATGTGGACGATTTGAACAGAAGAAATATTCTTACCTTCCATGTAATGGCATGACACAGTTTTCTCGATTGCTTTCAAAATTCAACACTTTTAGAGATAATCTAAAGAAATAAATCTCGAAGTTAGTGATTTTCGACAATTTAGCAAGTTGCGCTCAAATTAAAAACATATTTCTTCTGCCAAATAAAGACTTAATAAATATTTATTGGTTATTGTACTGGTAACCATGGAAACCGTCCATTACAACCAATATAACAAATTACAGATTTTTCCTCTAATAAGGACATTCAGATTTGCACAGAATTGCACTGCGATTTAAGAAAACGCTCAATTGTATCTCTTTTGACATCTTATTAAAAAAGTTAAATATTCTAAAACTTTGGAAAATCTGCAGGGAACCTGGTACTGATCATACTTAACAAATAACAAGTAGGTACACATTTTTTACCAATAGATTGGTTTAGTTTGCACCCAGAGTTCAGTTTTGCCCGGTGTTATTCTCGATCTATCTACATAATATAATAATGTTCTTCTATTATGTGTGTTAGGTAGGGTTGTCATCTGAAAATTGGTTTTTACTAAGCATGTAAGCATCAAACTACCTACAACCTACACCCAATAAGGGTTAACTGAAAAAATGCGTTTAAACCTTGGAAATCTAAACAAAAAACGAAAACTTTTATTTAATGTCGCAAAAACTATCCTCGATCAAAAACAATTGCTAAAATCTTCAAAGTAGTATCGCTTTACGGTAAATTAGAAACGTGTAAAATAAGGAAAACATAATTTCTTATTCAGTAAATAATTACTCATTTTTCAATTATTTTATTTATTTATAAAAATAATCACAACGTTAGGAACATTCGTCCATTTAATTTATTTGGAAACAGAGCAGGCGTTACTCATCAATTTTCAATGTTTAATAAATCGACCACCTGCATATTTCAGGATTAGGTTACTTTTGTTTTGTAGAAATAAAACCGATACCAGATTATAATATCAAGCAAATGATTGCTTTTATTTTTAAAATTCCTGTGTATATCGATAACATAGTTCATTCCTGTCGCAATTCAATAGGTACAATGCAGCCATTGGAAGTTTCATGTTTAAAAAAACACCAAACTTGATTTCATATCACTGGAATATGAATATGATGACAAACAATTTAGTAATTTATACCAATGTAGATAAACGAAAATAATTTTTATAATTAGATGAATAATTTATTTTCAAAACTTAATAATTATTTATTTGTACATACATATTTAAGGATCATTTATGTTACTCTCGCGCCGCGCACCGATTTAAAAACTAAATACTCAATTTAAATAAATAATAACAACAATATACACAGTTTTACATAATAATTGAAAACTAATGAACATATTATTTATGTTTATGAGTTTCTTTTTGTTGTTGCATTTAAATTGGGCAACTTTTGTTCAAAAACAACGTTTCGTACCGCACGAATAACTAATTAAAGAATTTTTTCTTTGGCATGTTTATGGTACCAATCCATTCATATTTTATGGCTTAACAAATTATCACAAGTTTAACATCGGGCGTTGATTGGTTATTGAGTAATTTTACTGTAAAGTAGAAGTACTTTAAGGGCCTTAAAAAATACACTTACTGTTAATATTTTTTAATTCTTTTGTGTAATTTTGTTCATTATAAACATTTTTTAATGCTACCAAAATTTGGTACAAAAAAAATAAGTAGTTTGTGAGATATTTATGAGGGCGTGGCACCCTATTTAGCATACTAAAAAAATGACTCTTAAGGAATGTTTTACATCTTATATCCATGTGCCAATGCCATCGCTGGATAAAATTTGAAGATTTGGTAGGTGTTTTTACATAATTAAAAATTCATAACCACTACCATTAATAAAATCGATTTTCTATCCCTTTTCACACATTTTAAATTATTTCGGGTGTAATTTCTTAACATGTGGAAATGCTTGTACCCAAAAGATCAATAATTTAGTAAACTCTTGTTTTATAAATAACACTTAATAAATGACCCTTTAGAAAAAAGCCAATGTGGGAATAGAAAGTAGGGTCAGGTCTTGGAATGTAGCTGACAAGCCTAGAATATGTCGGCGACAAAAAAATACACAATTATTTTTTTAATTTTTATCCGATTCTAACTATTATTTTGCAAATGTCTAATTAATTAAAAAGATGTGTTAATAAATGTTTCAGTTATAAAATATAAATGATAATTTCTTATTTTAAAAAGTTTCTTTTGTATATTTTGATTTAGGAGGTTGTGTAATTTATAAATTTAAAGTAGGAATCCCCATCGACAAAATCTTTTGCGAGTAACAATTTTGATATTGAAAGTCAAAACATTAGAGAAAATGATTAGATATACTCACTTTTACTAAAAAATTTTGTTAAAAAAATTTTTCGTATTATGCATCTTATTGGCAGGCTTTGGATTTTAAGGTGTTAAATTATTTTGTGGCCATAAGTAGACCTACACATTTAAGTAAAATAAAATTTACAGGGTGTCCCGTAATAACGTAGACAGACAGCAAAATGCGTTTATCGCCTCAAACAAAAAGGTTTGTTTAGACTTTTAAAATCTTTTAAAAAAGTAAAAATCCACATAATTTTTTTTTAATTAGCTAACTCATTTCTCATTCATTTTCTACCAATTTGGCCAAACTTAAGTTATGCTATAGCATTTCTTATAATTATTATTAAGTTACAGTCATATTCAGAAAATCGCACTTTTTGGTTTTTTCAAGATGACGCCGAAACGATGCAATATTCAACTGTTTTGGCAACGAATTATTATTGGACATACAAATATGCACTACTTTGTCCATTTAACCGACTTTCTATCTCCAATAATAACAAAGATACCCATAGAGTCCAACGTCAAATGGGACACCCTGTATACAGGGTATCGTATACAGCGTGTCCCAAAAAGTAGACGAGATTTCAGAAAATGTCGTTAAGTCGAAATTCTGTTATAGGTCATAAACTATTTGGTCAATTTAAATGAATATACATGTAAAGTAAAGCTAATTAATGCCACTTTGGCTTAAGGTTATAAAATCATCACCAAAAATTATTTTGATAGACAAAAATTTTCCTCATTCCAAAAATTAATGAGAATTCACTTTTTCTTGATATTTTCGCTCATATCTTTGAAATAAGCCTCATAAAGGCACCACTTTTTACGTCCGTAAAACTTTTTAGTAAACTCTATCAATTAAAAAGAGATTCAGTGTTTTATCTCTTTTACTTTAAGAGCAGTGTTGGTAGGAAAAATACCCTGCGCGAGTGACAAGTAGTACGTCAAGTAAAAAGATACCTAGGAAATAAGGCAGTGGTTAAAGAAAATCAAATGAACAGAAACATTACTTAATTAATTAATATTCAAAATGTTGACCATTTACAGACCCTCAACCCCCTATGTCAAAACAATCGCACAGAGTTCCATCACTGATCCTAGAGAAAAAGAAATATTGCACTGATTTTTTTTTAATTGACACAGTTTACTCTAAAGTATTATGAACGTAAAAAATGGTACCCATATTGGGTTTATTTCGAAGATTGAGCGAAAATAAATTAAAATAGAATTTTGATTCATTTTTTTTATTTTCGCACACATCTTTAAAATAAGACACCTACAGATGCCATTTTTTAATGTCCCTAGAAATTCATAGTAAACTCAAACAATTAAAAAAAAAACTTTGCATGATTGACTTTTCGTAGGGGGTTGAGGGTCAGGTAATGGTCAACATTTGGCATATTAATTAATTATGTAATGTTTCTGTTTCATAATTATGGCATTAAACTTATTTTCATTTCATTTTCTTTAACCACTTATTTGCGAAGTTTTTGCTTGACCTAGTACAAGAAGTCACTCGCGCATTTTCTTATCATCACTTCTCCTAAAGTAAAAGAGATAGAACATAGAACACTGAAACTGAATATTTTTTTAATTGATAGGTTCAAAATACTCAAGTTTTACGGACGTAAACAAAGTAGTATCTTTATGGAGCTTATTTCAAAAATATCAAAAAAAGGGAATTTTCATTATTTTTTTGAAAAAAGAAAGTTTTTTCTATCAAAATAATGTTTTGACGATGATTTTTTAACTTCAACTCAAAGAGGCATTAATTAGTTTAATTAGTTATTTTTTTTAATTAAATCGGCCAAGTATATAGCTTTAAAACAGAATTTCGAATTAACGACATTTTCTGTGAGCACAAAATTCAAAGATCTGTTCCCACCCTTTCTAGGATTTTCTTCTGAGCACTTCTTTTTGGCCACCCTATATACTTTTAAGATATCACTCACAACCAAAAGTTACTTTCAACTTATTAATATTAATTAATAATTCTAATGAGAATTTAATCAAATTTTAGCCTGTAATCTTTTCAAAGAGTATAATAAATATGAAATTTCATAATTAAAAAAATAAAATTTAAATAAATTGACTCTGTAGGTTTTGTATTAAACCAACGATTAAACGTAGTAAAATCAAATGAGACAAAATTACAAATTATTAAAGAATAAAAGGTACAATAATTCTAATAAATAATACTTTAAAAAAGTATTTTATAATACTGATGATTAAACAAATTAAATATTAATTATATTAAATGTTCAAAATATGCACCATTTCTTTGCATACAATAATACAGTCTATTTTTAAACTCATTTCTAACTTTTGCAAATGTTTTACGAAATATGTCCATACAACATTAATTCTATTTCTCATGTTGAATACAGTGGTGGTGTTTTGAATGCAATTGTTTTTAAGTGTCCCCAAAGTCCAATTGCGAAAAATCAGGAGACCGTGCTGGCCATTCTATCGGACCTCTTGGTCCAATCCATCTTACTGCAAATCGGTTATTTAAACACTCTCTTATCGGTAAAACAAAATAGCACGTATTCATCGACCGTTATGAAAAATTCAGAGACGTCGTTAACGTTAAACACGTGATTATAAAATATTTCTTCATAAAAATTTTTTTTTAAAGACGTCTTTAACGTTAACGGCGTTTCTAAAATTTTCATCACGTTTGCTGAATACAGGCTAATGTGGTAGGGTTCCGTCTTGTTGAAGATATAAATTTTCTTCGTCAAGAAACAACTTTTCTTTCTTATCTTGCTGATTTTCTTGATTTTCTGTTTTAAGAGTTAAGAGGATCAATTTTATATTCTCAAGGATGTCAAAATATCGTACTCCGTTTAAATTTTCTTCCGTAAATATTGGCCTTATTATATCTACTAAAATTACAGCACAAACATTGATTTTTTGATAAAACTACGTGTGAATTTCAGTAGTTATATGAGGATTTTTATTATCCCAATAACGAGTGTAATCATGTCTGTTGACAAAACCGTTTAAATAAAATGTCCATTAATCACTAAAGCACAGAGTTGGGTAGTATTTTAAATAAAAGTATTTCAAATACTATTTGAAGTATTTAATATTTTAAATACTTTTTTAAAAAGTATATTGTATTTTCCATATTTTCAAGTAATAAAAGTACTTACTTATTTGAATTACTTTAACAAGTCTGAAATATTTTTTAGATTCAGTCTTTACAAAAATAAAGAAATAGACAAACAAAAAAGGTTTTCGCAAATGTTTATTATTTGTTACATATTTGTTACATATTTGTGTTATAAGCGTCTTTATAATTTTGTTATTTGATTTTGGGTTGAACTGGGTCTTGGGTCTCAGTTGAACTTAGTGCTGAACTTAAAAGTCTGGAATTTGGTAATATAGGGTATAGTTTTAGTTTATGAGATGTTCTCATAAGAAAATTTTGTCATATGAAAATTTTATTATTGACCCTGTTTGTAAGCAATGATCACAAGTTAAAAGTGAAATCTATGTAATAGGTATTATTCCACTCATGGGTCATGGGTTATTGTTTTTTCAAATAAAATTTTGTAAAAAAAGTATTTTGTATTTCAAGTAAAATAAAAAAATATTTTACCCAACTCTGCTAAAGCAAATATTGCTAAAATGCATCTTATAGCCATGAAATTTATTTATTTTTAGTACTTTTTGAACTGAGAGCCATATGAAATATTTACTGTCTTTAATACTTATAGTTATTAGGATCTATTCCAAAATACCCTAGAATTTCATTTGCGTCGTCTCGTTCGGTAATTGTTCTCTAGTCATTTACAACAGAACTAGTTCGAAATGTTTTTGCTAAGCATCGAGTTCGAGTACACAGTAATTTTCTAAGATGGCAATATGATGAATTTCTAAAGTGTTAGAAAAATGTTTGACCTTGACAATTTTTAAAAATGTTCGCTGCCGATACCTACAATAATTATTATACTTTGTCTTAAAAGTTCAAAAGTAAAATACACCGAGGAATTTAAAATAAAATGGAATATTATTTAGGGCACGTTCCACTTATGAGCACTAACGCCCAAGACCACGTCCGCAAAAATTCGCGTTCCACTAGCTCGAAACGTTGCGATCGAAAACTTAAGTGGAATGGGTTCTGGACTATGCAAAACCTAACCTCAAACTCGTTAATAAGAATTTAATAAACATGGCTGTCAACACTTTAATCTTTGTAAAAATATGTACAAAAAGAATACGCGAGATCGGAAAAACAATTATCATTTATCGGAGTCTAATAGTTCATACAGTTCAGCGCCTTTATTGTTGGGCCGGTCGAGATCGTGTCGTCGACGAGACTTGAAGGACAGACTCTTATTTTTTTCATGTCAATGAAAAGGACAGAATGATAAAAGTAGTCGGCGAAATCGTGTCGACTGGTTCAAGAAAGATTGGGAAATACCTTTGCTTGTATGGCTCCATTTTATAAGGAATTTGCTAAGGGAGTGTCAAGCATATTTATCAAGGTTTGAAATAAAAACTCCTTGAGGTAGGGGAAAATTGTAGATAACCCTATTCTGCTCAAGTGCAAATACCAATTTCCGTGCGAACCACGTCTTCTGGCGAAAACTAATGTTGAATAACTTGGAAATTTGGTCTGTTTCAGGATCAAATAAAATGATTGCTTTTGTTGTCATTTTTGACTTAAATACCTTATAGTAAACAAGCACAAATGTCACAGTTCAACGACTACATAAACCCACGAATAAATGCGGTCGTTGTGGACTTTATGCGGTCGCCATCCATGATGTCATCGAAGACATTTTTATACACGATACACGACCGAAACAACCGCGGTCGTATGTAGAACGACTTTGCGGTCATCGTGAGCATTGCGAGTCTTTTGTGGAACGCACTCTTACAGAAAATCAAAAAAATGAAAAACATAATATATGCCAAAGTAAGATATTTCTTTATTCAGGAAAATATGGAGTTTCCAAGTCTGTAATAATTCTACGTTATACTAATGTCAATATAAATACATAAACTATTTACATACGGACATAATACTTAAGTAACAATTTTATGAAATTATTATTGCAGACTAAAACATTGTATAAAAAGTAAATAAGGTGCATTAAATATAGGGTATATTCTTTAGGACCAATACTGATTATTTATCGTAATAACTTAAAGACAATCGTAGACCTTAAAGTCTAAAATGATACATTAATTGATAAATAAAATTAATAAAAATAAATTTTAGCAGCCTTGCCCAAAATCATGAGGTACACTGGGGCTAGTGGAAAAGCGGGGTAAGTAGAATCCAACCGGAACTTCACTAAATATAACTAATTCCGATAATTTTGTCGCATGTCAGCTGTCAGAAAATAAAAAAAAGTGTGAAAGAAAATAATAAATTAATGTTAATTGATAAAAAAAAAACGATTTTCTTCTAAAACTAAGTTGTACATTTATAATTCGTACCTTCCCTTTTCTTGTTCCTGAATATTAATTAGGACACTTTTTTAGCAGCAAATCGCCGATAATTATGATTTTAAAAAAAACCAAGGCTATAGGTTAAATTGCCATTATCAAATTACCAGATTCCACTTGACCTAATGTACCTTGCCATGTTTTTCATTAGTAAAATAAATAAAATTAACCGATGCGTTTAGGTATAGAAACAAGGCACGAGTTTAAGCAATTGCTAATTACAAATTTGTCTATATAAATATATCTTCGACGGTTGAAATCGTTTCCATTTGATATACAATTAATCATTCATAATAAAATAAAATCTGAACAAGGTAAAAAAATATAAATAAAAACAAAACATTATGCAAGCTGTAATAAAGGCTTAGTTGTAAACAATTACGAATCCACAGTATTTTAACCTATCCACTAATAGTTATCACAAAACAAATTAAAACATATTGAACAAATCACAGCATTATATAAAATACTAGATTACTGTTAGTTGACAATTATATTAGTTAATGTATTTACATAAAAAATGTACTTGAACTTAAAAATGTGTTTTGTCAACAATTTGAACAGTTGTAATCAAGTATAATATATACATATCCTATTTCTACTAAAAATACACAATTTTACTAGGTTTAAGTTACGGTAAATTAAATTTCTATTACCAATTCACTTGTATTCGCTCCATTTAGTCTTTGTTTCACTGTATCTGGTGAACAGGCAGAACAAATATAATCTTCATCTTCATTAATGTCTTTTACCGATAATCCAACACAAGCCATATGAAACCACTGTTCACATCCACCGTCACATTGTACCCAGTCTACTTCTTCTCCAGTAGGTTGTAAGCATGTTGACACGGCACATGTGGCATCTTCGTCAACATCATCATCACTTAAAGTTGAATTATTTTGGCCCCTTTCCTTTCGTTTCCTTCCAGGTTTTACTTCTTTACCAGGTGTTTCTTTAATTTTCCGAATTCTTCTGCCCCTTTTCATTGGAAAATCTTTTTTAATTTTAGTTCCTATTTCTTTCTCTTCTGAACGTCTTTTCCTTGGTTTCTTAGTTATAACAGCTACGTCCTAAAAATATTACAGTAATAAATAAACTAATGAAACAATTTTTCTGGTTTAACTTACATCAAAATCAATAATAAGAGGTTCCTTTTCAAAATCTCTCGACAGAAACAATAATTGCCAAAGTTGACAGTTTTCATCTAAAGATACCTCAAGCAAATCACCTTCCATAATGAGCTCTGTTAAAGAAGCTCTATTATCCGAATGAATTTGAAGAGAACATGCTTCTTCATCATTTTTGGAAAAGTTCATGGAATATGCATGCTCATCCTTAAAATCGTCGTCATCTGAAGATACACAAACAGAATCGTCCTCGCTATTAATTCCACTTAGTGGTGTTATTTCTTGAACTCTTTTATGCAATTCAGGGTTAGTGGCAGCCTTTTTTAATTCAGAAGTAATAATTTTTTCAGTTTTCATTCGAGCATTAGCCTCTGTATTTTTTTGAGTCATATTAACCATTTTTGAAATACATGCAGATAATTCTGGAGTATGCCATAATTGCCTAGCTCTATCTTGCCAGTTCATTGATCTTTCAGTTAAACACTGTAAAGCCTCTCCTTCTGGTAAGCGACTATGTAATTTCTGTAATGACATTAATAAACCTAGAATTGTTTCAAGCCTAGGACGTCTTGTTCTGACGCAATTTGTACATAAATATTTGCATTCTTTGAAACCTACATGTAAGGCAAATGACTTAATATTTTTCCTATGGCGAATAGCACTTAACTTTGGTAACTGAACGCAAGAAGAATGAAACCAGTCTTTACATAAATCACATTGCATCATTAATCCTGATGCCCCCTTTTGACAAACACAAAAAACAGAATCTGAATCCTTTTTTAAGATCTTTGCCAGATTGGTTTTCCGTAAACCTTTAATAAATCGCAATTCGCGAATTTCAGCATCTTTAAATGCAGCCACCACCGAAGCAGGATCCATATTTTCACCAAGGCGAATGCAATCATCATTATTACGTTTTCTACCCTTTTGTGGAACCATTTGTGTTCTAGGTGATAAAGATTCCATTAATGTATAAAGGGTATTTCTCTTAAGAAATGTTTTAGAAGTTTTGTCCTTCCAGCCATTAGCTGCAGAAATATATGATTTTAAACGCTCAACTTCATCTAATTGAAACAAAAAGTTTTTACTTTTCTTCACTAATTCTTCGATAGCTGACAAATATGGATAAAATTCTAAGGAATTTAATTCTTGCAATTGCTTGAACCAGTCATTTGCATTATTTACACAATCAACCAGTATATTTTCAGTTGGAAGGTATACATCAATATCATCAGCAAGTTTAATTAAATGTTCTGCTTCAGGAATCACATCAGGACCAGTCTTTTTAAAAAGTGCACGAGCTTGTTCCTCCCAATCTTCGGCCTCAGTTATTATTCCTTGCACATCTGTTAACATATTTTCAATCAAAATATCGCCTGGCAAACTCATTCCTTTTCTTAATATTTCTTTTAAAGTATCAATGTCTGCTATATCTGAACCTTTTTTCCTCGCATCATAAACGTCCTTTATCCATTTTACCTGGAGGGACCTATTCTTTAAATTTTTTAAAGAAGGCAGGTCAATGCAAAGGCCATTGCTTGAATCTATTAAATCATCTATCTCTTTGAGAGGACAATCTTTTAAATCCTGTGTTAAAAATTTTTTAGCTTCGTCCTCAAATTGTTTGGTCTTTTCTAATAAATCTTTCATGATTTTTTCCTCTTCTAAAACACATGCTAAACTATCAATTTCCTCACAAAACAGCCTTAATTCTTCAAAGGTTAGTTTACTTTTATTGTCAAAAGAATGCCTTGTTCGAATTTTATTAAGATCCAATTGACGAATTACACTCGCACATTTTTCTGCATCTTCTATTGCATTTGCCAACGTCTGAAGCAAATCTGATTTGGGAAAATTTTTACCATTTGCTTCTGACAATAAAGCTTTTAGTTCGGTTAAACTAATTGTTTTAGGATTTTTACGATCCAATACTTCTTTTACTTGATCGGCCCACTTATCAAAAGATTCCGCTTTTTGTTTTAGGTTACGTAATAATGGAAGCAACTCATCAAGGGTATATCTATAACGTAATGTATGTGATTTTGGAGGACATTTACAAAGAGACGAGTAGTGCCTTAAACAGACTAAGTTGTCTGCTGTGCAATCACATGTTAGCGCAGACATGAAGCAAGTAGTTTTACAGACCTCACATTGCCTCTCGTCATCAGGTAATAATTCAAATGCTTCTCTTTCAGCATTGGTAACTCCCTGAAAATGATTTTTTAAGATTAAGATGTAACTTGATGTATTTTCTTTAGGCTTACCCAGTCTAAAAGAGACTTCCTTAATTTCTTCTCTGTTTCGACCATTCTTAACATGTCAGTGTAGGTTGCTGCTGCTACAGTAATATCAAGTTTATCAGCATTAGTCGCCATCTTACAAACTAATTCATCATGTGAAAATACACAATATCTCCTTAGCTGTGAATAATGCAATACACATTCTCTTCCTAGTTGTACCCAATCAGCTGGAGCAAAATTAACAGCTTCTGCGAAGTTATATCTGTAAACAAAAATTTATAGAACCTTAAAATAAAAAATAAGAATATTTAATTACCCTTGATTAAAGCCAGCATGATATGCTCTGGGGAATGTTATAACAAACTCTCCTGCATGTTGATCAGTTCTGAAAACTGGTACTCCAGCGTTCATTAAAATATTGGGATTCATAATAGTAACCAATTGGTGCAAAAGGTCGGGTTGGGTTTGAAATAATTCAGGGGCAGCAGATTTCATTGTTTCTTCAAACACCTCTGCCTTTTTACCGCTTACACCATACCATGTTTTTGGTTCACCCCAATGAAGATAGTTAATTGAATAACTCCAATGATCTTCATTATGCCAACAGAATGTTGCAAAACACATCCCAACATACATCCATGGAACCTAAAATAATAATATAATTAACGTCTAGTGTTCATATAGAAGAAGTTGCCAATAAATGCTATAGAAGTTTGGGATTCATTATTCACAACAGTAAGGACTTCAACATAAACATGTTATTAATGTTGTATAATTTTTATGTATTATTATTATTCATTATAATGGTTGTTCATGTCTTGTTATTTTTCTATTATTATTCATTCATATGTATTTGTATTTCATATTATTTTCTTTTTCTTTGGCCTTATGCATAACATGTACCTATTTAAATTTATATTATTACCTTGCAAAAGGCCTTGTGTTGTTGGGTTAATAAAGACTATTATTAAAATTACTCACTTTCATTCCAGAAATGTCAGCATTTATGTATCCCAAGACAGAGCCCTCAAGAACAGGCAAATTGTTCAAATTCCAACCGGATAATGCATATTCTTGATCACCTGCTAATAGATTTATCGAATTTTTTGTAGGAAAGCCAGAACCATGATCCATTGTGTGAAGATCAGCTCCATATTCAACAGTCACGTCTTCATCAATTGAAGAAACTATTCTCCAAAACTCTTTTTCAACCATTTTTGTTGGAACCAGCTAGAAAAGTAAATTTAATATTTTGGAAATTTGTCAACATTGGTGTTTAAAAATTGGCTAAATACATATTTTAGAAAAAGCAAATGTACATAAACATTATTTAAAATATAAAGGAAGCATGTTTATTCACTCAAATGAGTAATTATCTGCTGATTACTTATTATATGATTAGAGGGCAAGCAAAGAGTTTGGTAAGATCCATTTGTTTTTGAAATAAATCATTTTTGAAAGAAAAAATTTCAATAAAATTTGTATGGCTTTTAATGATTTGTTTATTTTTATGGTTGCCTTAAAAATATCTCATAAAAGATTTTAAATTTGATCAAAATTGATCTAATAATAATCAAATTACCTCATGACCTGAATTTTAAGTAAATAACAAGAGCTTTTGTATAATCATACAAATAAATAAATGATTAAACTATTTGATTTTATTATTAGATCAATTCTGGTCAAATTTAAAATATAATTTGAGGAGATATTTTTTGGTAACCATGTTAATTAACAATCTGAAAAAGTATTTTTTTTTGATGATGTAGAAATCCAATATAAGGACCCAAAAAATTAAAAAAAGTTGAATATTCAAATTTGGGATGGCCATAAAAAGTTTTTTAACGTGATTTAACTTAAGGATATTCAACAATCTAAAGGCACCAAATTTTATTGATTTAGCAAAGGGTTTGGAAAATATAAATTACTTTCATTTTCATATTTTTTAGTTTTTTGCTATAACTCTGCAATGAGTTTAAATATCGTAAATTTTCTTTTAGATTTTTAATGACCATAAAAATCTGCAGCTTTTATATAACCAACCTTGTATCTCTTTTTCACTTTAAAAGATACCAAAGCAATGAGCATTGAAATAATCACCACCTTGTATATGAATATATGTATTTCTGTTGATTACTATTTGAAAACTTTGCGATTTAGGAGCTGCAGTTTGCAATAAACTTTTTAATAACTGGTATCTTATTTTTACTTATTACCAATCTAACATCTAATTACCAACTGCTATCCTGATACTAATAAAAACATTTACCAGAATAACAATTTTCTGTCTAAATACCTCTAAATTAATTTTCTTGGTATATTTCAGTACAGTGAATAGAGGTTACTGTACACATATTATCTGAGGTCTGAGGCAGGATTTTTTTCGACATTTGTGAATACGTCTCTGGTTTTCGATTGAAGAAACTCAATAGAGAAAGAAATTTCCAAATGTGTTTTACTTTCAAGGTTTATTTTGAGCTTAGCGTCAGTAGTTTTATAACTAAATAATGCAAAACAATTTTGCAGGCTTGGGTTTATTAACCAAAAATTGCTCGTTTTTGTTACCTAAATCCAGTTTGTTGGTGTAGTTATAAAACGTTCTGTATCAATCGTTAATAATTATGTATGGTTACTTACATGAACAGGCATATTGAAGTATTCAGACTTAAAGGTGTCTGCCATTTCACCAAACTGTTGTAGGTTGTATTCCCGTTGAGCTTGCTCAAACCCAAAAGCTTCCATGGGTTTTGAAACTTCCTCAGCAACACATTTAGGACAACACCAATCCCCTTTGGGTATTTCTGCGAGGGGAGGCATTAGGCAAAAAGTATGATAGCTATCGTCACATCCATCACAAAGAAGCATGTGTTCTTCGGAATCTCCTCTTTGGCAGTTGTGGCAAATATATTTTGCTAGCTGTAAATTTTTAAACTGTACAAGTTCTTGGGCAGGACCAAAATGAAATAAATAAATTACTTACTGGGTCATATTCAGAACCTGAATTTTTAACCTTTTTTAATTTTGCTTCATCCTTCCTCTTGCTATTAAATCCTGCCATTTTTGGTCCAGGTCCATAAAATTGAAGTCTTTTTAGTTCTTTATTATGTTCACTTTCAGCTTCAGATATGTCAGATCCAGCTGTTTCATGTCCATCATCATCACTAAACTTCTCAGATTTTGCTTTTGTTCGTCTATTATAATTACTTTTCCTATTTAACACACTATTAGATAAAGACAGTATTTTATTTTTATTGATTTTATATTCTTTGTCATCTTCTGGTTCGCTTTTGGTTTCACTTGGAATCAACTACAATTTAAAGCACATGAACATAATCCATTTATAATTAATGTACAACTTACTTTTTTTTCATTCGTAAAAACTTCAAATGGATATAACAACCGTTCATAGTGGGTTTTTAGTATTGTACCTAAACCTTTCCCATTAGGATACCCCATAAAAACAGCAATTTTTGCCCACTTTCTTTCTCTACTTACTGTATTAAATCCTCCTTCATTTTCTACAAGTCGATGCAATGTATATAAATCAAGAGCACGTTTTTCAACCATAGGAATTTTTAAAGAAGAACCTTGCAACTCCCAGAATTTTGCAATTTGATCCAAGAAATTTAGTTTAATCCTAGTCTTGGCCTAAAAAATATACAAGCATTTAAATTGAAATATTTAATTCAGTTCTTAATAACTTAACCTCCAACTCATTTAACCTTTGTATTCTTGGTGTAAATTTAAGTTTATCAACATCAACTGCGAATGGTGGTTGCCAATTCTAAAATTATTTTAATACATTGTAATCATTTCAAATTGCAAATAAGTAATCAAGACTTACAGGAGGTGGTTTTATTTTACATATACCAAATCTTTCGGCAACAGGTCTGATCTTATCAATATAAAGTAAAGGATCAGCAAATTCTACTTCAGTTGGTGTAAATACTGGAGCTTCTGGGGGTATCACAAATTCAAATAGATCTTGTCTTGCAGCTTTGGATAAAACAGGTGGATTACTATCAACAGATAAATCCACAATTGGTATTCCATTTGGAACCTCACATCCATCCTTAATAGACATTGTTTTTCAATTCACAATCATTACACTAAAATAAAGATAAGAAAATGTGATTTAATTTAGGAAAAAAGTTTTTTACACAAAAACTTATGTATTTGGTTGATTTGAAAAAAAAATGACATTTAGGAAATTTTTTTTGTTTCAGTCGATCTGCATTTGGCCGTCTGAGGTTTGTCCACAAGGGATAAATTACCAAAATGAAACTTATTAAATCACACACAACATGTAGAGCTTTCAGAAGACCTTCGCCATACACTGAACAAATGTAATCTTGAAATTCTTTACTTTTGGGAATTTATATAACAAACAAATTGGAAATTGAATGGATTGGATTTTTTTAAGGATCGTATTTAAACGATCTATGGAAAATTAGTAAACGATCTATAAAAATTAATAAATGATTTATAGAAAATACTTAATATGATTTCTATAAAATTAATATTTGATCTATAGTTAATTACCCACAGTTCGAAAATTATTTTTATAGATCAAAATGTATATCAGCAGATTAAAAATTAATCCAATACATCAAAAATTATTTATATAAAAAGGTAATTTTTGTTTATGAATATAACATTTTAATATACAGGTAAACGTCGTTTTGCGCCGGGGTTCCGTTTCGAGACACCGGCGTAAAATGAACATAAATATAATGGACGATATAAGTCTCCAGGCATATTGTTTTTCGTGCTTTTTTCACACAATGTTTGGGTTCTGAATCACTATTGTCGCCAATAATCAAACTACAAATTGAATATTCTTTTAATTTTATAATAAAATAAAAAATACATATAATCATACCTCTTTATTTTTCTTAAAAACAAAACGAAAACTAACTCGGAAACACGCCGGCACCAACTGATGTAAATATGAATCGGCGTAAATCGAACCGGCGCAAAACGACGTTTACCTGTACATATAACATTTTAATTTAATCATAGGAGATTTATTATGATCCTTTTTTTAAATTTGATCCCTTAACATCATTTGTAATTACAAATTTACAACCCTTTTAAAACTACCCTTTATAACAAATTTGCACAAAATAAATTGTAATAGAACTACAAGTTTATTCTCTACTACAATTAATAAAAGTCCAAACATTAATTTTTTGTCAACCCACTTCAACATTTCTATACAAAATAATTTAAGTGTATGTATTTGACTAGTACTAAATTAGTAAAATGTTAAAATAAAAAGCAAAAACTTACCTTTTATATAAGTTTTAAAAAGCCCTTAGGACGCAAATTATAGTGTGATGGTTTTTTTAATCGGTTTATTTTCACCCCTAGTACCCCACCCTGAAAAAAAAATTAGTAAACTTTAAACTCAGTTTAAATGTACATACTTAATTGTTACTAATTGTAGTCATAAAAATATTTAAAAAATTAAAAACAAAGAGAGATAAGTTTTTTGGTGTGTGTAGCCTTTGGTAAAAAGCTCTACATCAAAATTGTACGAATGAATGAAATTATTCCAAACTCCTTCTTGCAACGAAAAAAAAACAAATTTCAAAATAAATGTTATTATAAAATGATTATTAAGAGGATAGTCGGCAAAATGTTTGAAATGCATACTCCTCGCTAGTAAAAATTGATTTTTTGGTGTTTGTAATAAAAAATTTAACAAAAACGCTCTTGTTTTGCCTTGAAATTGAATTTATTTATCATATAGAATTTATGAGAATTATGATAAAAAATGCGTTTTTATCATTTTTTCAAAATTACTCCCTTATAACAGACTATATACATAAAAAAAAAATTCTATATGATAAATAAATTCAATTTCAAGGCAAAACAAGAGCGTTTTTGTTAAATTTTTTATTACAAACACCAAAAAATCAATTTTTACTAGCGAGGAGTACGCATTTCAAACATTTTGCCGACTATCCTCTTAAGATCTTAATCATTACAATACCAAAAGTGTAAAAATATAAAAGTTGTATTGTTCAAAAAAAAACACACATTTTATGCACTAAATAGTTTTTTAATATCAATTATAATTTACGACAGTCCAAAAAAGTTGGATAACAAAATTTTATAAATGTTTATTTTTTAAATAAAGTACTAAAAATTAGCTTTCCAATTGAATTGAATGACATATGTGGTCATTTAAAATTCAAGATGGCTGCCGTGACAAAAATCCGGGAGATAAAAAAAATCGTATGACATCTGCGCTATTTAGCCAGCGAATTCGCGAGACTCGATCGCGAGGTAATAATTACAAGTTGCATACACATTTTACAATTCGCTAAATACCACGTTAGAAGAAACGACATTGCCCGGTATGCTACTTGTGATTTAGCTTTTAAATTCTTGGTTGGTCGCAGGTCATTTCGGACACTGTTGGTAGAAAAAGTCTCTTCTGGACACAATATTTAAATAACCAAATAAAAATATTCTTTTCTAAATTTGAAGAAGATGAATACGATAAAATACTGTCGACGAGATTTTGTCGTTTTAATAAATGGGTCCACATTTTCAGTGAAAAAGTGACCTTATTCAGGATTGGACATTGAACATTTCTGTGCGGATATATTGCGCGTAGTGTTGACAGTAATTATATACAAAATAACCTCAGAATCTTTAATTCTTGATTCAATAATTCCAGAACTTATATTTTCTCTTAAAAACCATATTTTCCGGTTTCGACCTAATAGCAACTTTCTTTTCTTTATTTGCTGCAGGGCTGTTTTGCCCTTAAGAAGATAGTCGGCGAAATGTTTGAAAAGCGGACTTTTCGCTAGTAAAAATTGATTTTTGGGCGTTTGTATTCAAAATTTAACAAAAACGATGCTTAGTGCCATTCAATTGAATTTAGTTTTCATGTAGAATTTTTGTTTTTCATGTAGAGTCTATGATAGGGGCGTACTTTTTGAACAATGGTAAAAAATGCGTTTTTATCATCCTCTTCTTCTTTGTCATTTTCAGTCTCTGGTTCAGTCTTTTTAAAATTAATAAATTCAATTTGAAGTCAAAATTGTTGCGTTTTTTTGTTAAATTTTTGATTACAAATGTCCAAAAATCAATTTCTATTTGCGAAAAGTACATCTTTTAAACATTTTGCCAACTATCTTCTTAAAACACTTTTTCGAAAAAACCGTTCTATACGAAACATGTGGGGCCCGCAAAGTATCATGGCCTAGTGCCCGGTTAATTGATAAAATGGCACTGATTATGGAAACAAAAATATTGCAGTAGCAGCAGCTACAGCGATTGCAGGGATTTGTTCATTGTTAGGAGTAAAATAAAAAATAAAACGAATTACAATACAAATCTGAGTAGAATCATCCGTTTATTTTGAGTAGTAGTTAAGTATGTAAAATATTTAATGTGCGCAGAAATTGTTCTAAATAAAATATACAGAAGCCTTATTCTTGGTCCGGTCGAAATCGTGTCGTCGACGAGACTAGAAGGACAGACTCCTATTTTTTCATGTAAATGAAAAGGGCAGAATGATGAAAGTCGTCGACGAGACGACATCGACCGGTCCAAGAATAAGCCCCCAGATGTAGGTTTGACGGAAATCTGAGAGCAAGCAATTTTTACTGCAATATAAATTGCTTAATAAATATATAGGTCTATGGTGGGCTTTAGACCATTAAAGCTTATCGAGTTCAATGAGAGGTGAAGCAAACATAAAAGCTCTCTGCAGCCAGTATTTAATATTCAAACACTTCATTTCAATATACGAAAATTGGGCAACTTCGTTGGCGCTTTCGTAAAAATCCTATTACTTTGCTAACGTCAGGCGGGGATTTTTCCCTAAAGTGACGTCACCTGCGCAGAACTTGTTTGCTTTAATGGTTTAAGTTGTATCCACACCAAACGAACGATATAGCGAGCTATGCCGATTACACCAGTAAAGTCGTTAAATGTTAAATAGAGCATTCGCAACCCGCCCACACCTTGTTCGTTCCAAATCCTCCGCTCTCTCATTTTCCTTTGATGTACCGATACACTGTTGGAGCACAACAAACGCCATTGCTTCCTTTCGATAAAGCGTACACACTACACACCAAGCGAACGAAAAATAACCTTATCAAATTTTCATAAAAGCGCCGTAAAATAAAAAAGTCATGGGAAAAGTATAGTATTCTCCTCGCGAAAAAGTAGCCATTAATTGCTATCATTTCTCGGTCGTTGAATAATGCCCGAACGCAGCAACAAGTTTGAAGACGTCGATGGTCGATGTGAGCAAAAACGTTTTCAAACGCTATTCATCTTACGTTACGGTACGTGGCATACAAACTTTCATGTCGTAGCGTTTTATCAGAGGAGTGTGGACACGTTTTTTCAAATAGTAAACACGGGTTTGTTACGCTGGCTTAACACCATCGGGAGACAAAATATACAAGTGTCAGTAACGAGGCATTTCACTCGCGGCCTTACGAACGCCTAATTACCACGGCCTGAATATGCCGCCGCGTTTAAGTCGCTAACCTGACGGGTCTCATTGGGCGTCAACGACAACGCCAGTTTGTCCCTGCCGTAAAGTGGTCCATTGGCCCATATATGCAAAACGTTGCGTCGTTAAGGCCAAGTGTATATAATTGTTTATAATGAGAGCGGTGCGATACCACAATGGTAGCGACTTAAACGGCTTTCTTTTTTTGTGCGGTTTTTTCCCGGTGTCAGTTTGTTCCCGGAATAAGGGTACATTTTCCCTGCAGCCTCGCTGTTGCACATTGCCAAAGATGCTCGCTGCTGGCATGTGACATAAACCTATTAATTTGTATTGGTGCATTTATGCTGCAGCCTGGCTGCTCGCCAGGCATCTCGCTTGAATCTGCGCCACATCGATCATCGCCAAACGTCTTCAAATTAGCGTTGTAATTGGTTCCTTAAAGCTCGCTCTCACCCTCTTTATCAAACTGTAATGTACTGCTTCATTCGAGAAGCGTAAGTCCTATGTAACATCGCAGCTGCAGCATAAATGTACATGACAAGCAGCCTGGCGATGTGTAGAGCGAGCATCATTAGCGATGTGCTAGCAGCGAGGCTACAGGCTAAATGTACCCTACGGTTCCTGGTACACTGGGCGTTTCTTGGAGCGTGCGACATCAGCCCTGATGTCGTCGGATTGTCGCAGCGTCAATGTCAAACTCGGGACACACGTTTCTATTGCCGATTCAAATTAATTTGAAAATATGCATCCACTTTTACAATCAGCGACAAGCGGCATAACATCATTAACAATTGATAGTCATGTAGCAAGTAACCCACTTATGACGTCATTTCATTAGTTCTGCACCCGTCCGCAAAAGGGAGATCGCTTAACTTGAATCGCTAAGTCACTGAATACCCGTCGCGTAGGGTGTAAAGGAAAAAACGCTACGGCTGGGTGATCAACTGCACTTCTATGATAGTCTATGTCTATGCTATGATAGGGGCGTACTTTTTGAATAATGATAAAAAACTAAAAACTAAATTCAATTTGAATGGCACTAGGCATCGTTTTTGTTAAATTTTTGATTACAAATGCCCAAAAATCAATTTTTACTAGCGAAAAGTACGCTTTTCAAACATTTCGCCGAGTATCTTCTTAAATTCAAAAATTATTTTGTTACAAAATTAATGTTAAAATTTCAACAATTTGAAATATTAATTGTCGGTTGTTTTCCTACATCCACATTTATCTTTTCATTTCTCAAAAACTGACTGCTTATTGTTGATGAAGATGATATCATGGCCGGTATTGCAGTTGATGTCGATGATGATGTTGATGGAGAGCTGATACTGAGGCTGATGTCAATGCCGATGCTGGTGTCGATGCTGATGTGAAGGAAGATTGATGCACCGAATTTACAATTTTATTTGCAATGTCCATTTTATTTTGCATTAAACCATCTATATACTCTTCCCCTACAGATGTGGACTTCCATCCGCCATGCTGCTTTAAAGTGGCAATATCCTGCGTCAACAAAAGTCGTAGCAGAAGATCTTCTAAATCCATGTCCGGTATACCGGGTGGAAATGAAAACCGGGTCACCTCTATAACTTTTTTATTTATGAATAGAAAAATTTGAAATTTGGCTATGTTCTATGGTTCAAAAAAACAAATTTTATGTCCATTTTTTATTTTCGAAATCACTTCCGGTTTCACCGGAAACACCATGAACTTTGTTTTTTTAAATGTAACATCCCATATTTTTATTCATGGCTTAAAATACTTTTAAAAAAGAAGTATTTTTGAGATATTAGTTTTTATTTTTTGCGAAAAAAAATTTTTTTTTCAAAAAAAAAAAGGTTTTCGAAGTCGGTGGAAATTACCAAAACTAATTCTAAATAATTCAAATACATAAAATAAATAATCGTTATAAAATCCTTTTTTTAAAAAGTCGAATGACCCGGCATCATTGCATTTAAAAAAAGTGAGATATTTGATAAAATCTTCATTAACTAAGTTTAAAAATTAATAGTTCAAAAACCACTTAAATTTTTTTTCAAATTACAATTTTATTTAGGTATTTGAATTATTTAGAATTAGTTTTGGTACTTTTCACCGACTTCGAAAACCTTTTTTTTTTTTTGAAAAAAATTTTTTTTACAAAAAAAATAAAAACTAATATCTCAAAAATACTTCTTTTGTAAAAGTATTTTAAGCCATGAATAAAAATATGGGTTGTTACATTTAAAAAAACAAAGTTCATGGTGTTTCCGGTGAAACCGGAAGTGATTTCGAAAATAAAAAATGTACATAAAATTTGTTTTTTTGAACCATAGAACATAGCCAAATTTCAAATTTTTTTATTCATAAATAAAAAAGTTATCGAGGTGACCCGGTTTTCATTTCCACCCGGTATTATTGTGGATTCAGTAACTTTAGAAATGTTGCAATATCCTTACTCATAGCACTAAATTTATTTAATCCAATTCTTTGGCAGGTGCATTTGCCATTTTGAAAATTCACAAAGAAACACGTTGATGTAATATTACTTGGTCGCATGTCAATACAGGGTAAGTTTAAAGTAACGCATAAAAATCATAAGTACCTTATTTTTGGAATTTTCAAAAACGATAAAAGATGTGTTGCATTGTTTTCAAAAAACTTTATTTTGAACTCTGGAAAAAAATTTTTTCGTTTGGCATTACGTCACTATGACGTCATCAATTTTTTTTTAAATAGATTGATATGGTTTTTATATCATAAAATAGTACCATCTAGATGTCATTAAAAAAATATTAAATTTCACCTTAAAGGATAGTTTCAAGTAAAGCATAAAGTTCATAACTATCTTATTTTTTGGAATTTAAAAAAATGGTAGAAGCCGTTTCGCCATATTTTTGAAAAACGTTATTTTGAACTCAACAAAAAAAAATTCTCGTTTGACATGACGTCACTACGACGTCATCAATTTTTTTTTAAATAGAATGATATGGTTTTTATATCATATAACAATACCTTATTAAGAGTGTTTTACAACGGTACCAAAAAGTTTACACTAGCGCCATCTAGATGTCGTTAAAAAAATTATTAAATTTCACCTTAAAGTACCTATAGTTTAAAGTAACGTCATTTCAACCGATAATTTTTTTTTGTTGAAATCTTAATAAAGTTTTTCAAAAACAATGCGACACGCCCTTTGCGGTTTTTGGAAATTCGAAAAAATAAGGTGGTTATAATTTTTATGCATTACTTTAAATTAAACTATCGTTTATGGGAAAATTTAATAATTTTTTAAATACATCTAGATGGCGCTAGTATAAACTTTTTGGTACCATTGTAAAACAATCTTAATAAAGTATTGTTTTATGGTATAAAAACCATATCAATCTATTAAAAAAAAAATCATGACGTCGTAGTGACGTCACGTCAACCGAGAATTTTTTTTTGTTGAGTTCAAAATAAAGATTTTCAAAAACAGTGCGAAACGTCTTTTACCGTTTCTTAAAATTCCAAAAACTAAAGTAGTTATGAATTTTATGCGTTACTTAAAACTATCCTTTAAGGTGAAATTTAATCATTTTTTAATGTCATCTAGATGGCATTGGTATAAACTTGTTGCTACCGTGGTAAAACACTCTTAATAAGGTATTGTTTTATCATATTAAAACCATATCAATCCATTTAAAAAAAAGATTGATGACGTCATAGTGACGACATGCCAACTGGAAAAAATTTACGTTAAGCATTTAACAGTGCATATTACTTAAAAATTTGTTACCTTAGTTGCAAGATATTTATTATCGGGTGCTTCATTAATAAAATTATTAATTTCATCTGGAGAAAATATTTTGGATTTTATTGGTTGATAGCCCTCAGATTTACGTTTTAAGAAAGCTACTAAAGTTTTTATGTTGATAGAGTGATTTATGTCTAAAGTGCTTTTTAACATAGAATATTGTGTCCACAAAGATGATGATTTGAATTTTTCTGCCAAGTTTTTAATTTGCAATAAATAATAACTTTTATTAATATAATATAATTGTAAATTCACTTTGATTTACTTTCTTTAAAAATTTTATATTTCAAATTGAAATTATATTGACAGCTGCGCACGAAAGTGAAGATGGTGCCGTCACATTCTACTCGTGTAACCTCGTTACCAGTCCGTTTTTAACCAACTTCGGCCCGGTTGTTAGGATAAATGTTTTGAAAAGGCTGTCTCGTGATTGGTTCCAGCTAGTGTGTTATGGAGAGACATTTGATATAAATGGAGACATAACACACGGCTAAATTGTAATGATTGTCATTAATTAATAAGACATGGGTACGTAATTAACATGTTATTCAATAGTCGTAGATAAAAAAAATTGTGCCATTACTTTTATTTTCTTTTCAATAATAAAAATAAAATGTGAAAAAGTGACTTTATTTTCACTTTGTTCCTAATTTTTTAACTGGGAGTATGGTTTCCAATTAACTTTTTCTGTATTTTTGCTGAGAACTGCATGTATTTTTATTTTTATACTCCCTCTGTCCCGAATTATGGTATACACAACACAGGAATTCATGTTTCTTTGATACATTTTATTGAAACCTTTTATTTAATAATAATTAATAATAAATTATACATTTAAACTAAATTGCAGGCTATGGAAAAGTATTTTCACTCAAATTTGTTTTTTACTTGTTCATGTAGTAAAATTCCATTACGCTCATGGTCAAAAGTTATTTTTTTAGTTTTTCGAACTCTTGTTATATACACTACACACACACTACTATTTTTATTGATTTTGAAGAAATTTATACCATAATTTGGGACAGAGGTAGTATTATAAATATGAAAATTTTGCCTATTAAATTTAAATAAAAAATATGAATGTAAAAATTAATGGATTTAAATGTAACTTCAGCCCGGTTAGAAAATGTATGGGATCCTGTTGATAGCTCTCTACATTATACAGGGTGTTTCTAAATAAATGCGAAAAAATTCACCAAGCGATTCCTTGACCAATTCTAAGATAAAAGTAAACAATAAAGTCTTCCTCAAAAGTGCTTTACTTTTTAATTACGGGGTGTCAAACTTTCTATATTTTTTTCATTTTTTCAGTATAACTTCCTTATTTTTTATAATAATTTGATCAAATTTGAAACACACTCTAGTTATTACAGTCGTAATAAGATAAAAATATGAAATATCGAAATAAAATACAGGGGGATGTATTTTGGTAGAAAGTTTGACGCCCCATGGTGAATTTTTTCGCATATATTTAGAAACACCCTGTATAAGGATCATATAGTTTTTATTTATTATTTTTTATGATTATTAATTAAAAATGTTAAAACAATAAACGTTTGCTGTGTTTCCCTCTCTTCTTCACAATTCTCAAGTCTTAACACCAGAAAATTTTAAAGGGGGGTGCACTTTTGACAAGTAAAAAAATAAATGTATTTCTATACTAATAAAAAACAAGAATTCCTTGTTTAATATAATATTTATTCCTTAATACAAGGAATTCTTGTTTTTTTTTTTTTATTAGTATAATTAACGATCCAAATATTTAACATCAATCTTCAAGTTTGTTTTTTTTTTAAATGTATTTCTACTTACATTTAAACAAAAACAACATAATCATTTTAGTGAATTTAATAATGACGTTTTTGCTTTTATTCCATTTTTTTGCCAGTTGACAGATCTATTTAGTGCTTTAGAAAATAGTTGGGTGGAGATAACACAACTCACAATTGACTGTTTGCTTGAGTCTATGCAGGTAAGATGTGATCAAGTTATAAAAAATAGTGGCTACTTTACAAAATAGTGAATTAACAAATAAAGTTTTCCAAAACATATCACAGTTCATTTTATAAAACATTGGTGCCTGGTACAATGTCTAAATAAATTGGTGATATTGAATAGTTTTTGAAGTACTTTATTCAAGCCAATAGATTTTATATTGGTGCGTCTATTTATATAAATTTAAATAAAATTAACAGCTGTTCTTTTTTCCAGAACTGTATGAGAAGGCACATGCTCCAAATGGAAATTTTTTTGAACTGGAAAACTAAATGGAACAAAAAAACTGTCTTCAAAACTATTATCCTTCTTTATTTCTCCTATTTTTGTAAATTATCGCAAATGGTTATATAATTTTCTGGTTTAAACAGATTTAATGGTGGTACAACAGAATTTACAAAAACACAATTGATCAATAGAGAACATCGTAATGGACTTATTTCATTCATGGAACGAAAAATTCTTTCGCAGTCACTGGTTGAAATAGAAATGGAGTAGTTGCGATAGCTTTCAAGAAGATTTTATAAGGACCGGAACAAGATTGTAAATAATTTCAGTTAGCCCCGGTACGTTTCGAGCTCTAATTGAGATAACCTTCAAGTGCAATAAGCAACGAAATAGTAATTTCACATGAGGCAGAAAAAACGATTACCAAGAGTCCTTTAAATGCGAGTTTAAATGCGTACATTTTGATTAATGCAAAAGCAAAATAATTGTATTACTGTAGTAGATAATTTTCTTTTACTTATATTATTTAGTTCTATAGATTATATGAAAATTTTTCTATAGAACAAACAGAAAACACAAATGAAGTTTGCTTATTATACAGTAGTGGGAAAAAGTAGAGCAACTTTTTATACAAAAATAAATAATCATACTGTATACTTTTTAAACGCGAATTTGCAATAAATTTTTGTATTTTATTAAAGTTTAGACATCGTATTATTTGTAAAACCCAAAAATTGTACATAAATAATTTTGTAAGCATCTGCAAATTCAATTGATAATTCATATAATTTTATTGTCTGGAAAAAAGTAAAGTAACTTATTTTTTTTTACTAATAAATATTTTAAACCGGCTTTAAATCGAATTAAAATGAAAATGTTTGCTCAGTATTACTTTGTTAATATGGCTCGTGGTTGTCCCTTATCAATAGACTTAAAAGAAAGAGTGATAAATGACTATAATAAAATGGTGTAAAACAAAATATTCGCTAAACAAATTTGTTGTATCGCGTGTAATTAAAAGTTTTAGAGAAAGGGGTCATCTTCAGCCTATTAAGAAGTCTGGACGGCCAAAAAAAACTACCCCACGTTTGGATCGCGCAATTTTAAATATCGCCAAAAACGACCCTTTCTTGTCTTCTGGTCGTATTAAGGCACAAATTGAGGAAACTATGGGAATTTCTGTAACTTCCCGCACAATAATAAATCGTCTGGTTGAAGGTGAATTGTTTGGAAGGAACAAAAATCACAAAGCCCGACTCGCATTTGCAAGAGAGCATTTGAACTGGACTATAAATGACTGGAAAAAAGTAATTTTTAGTGATGAATCAAAGTTTAATTAATTTAATAGTGATGGAATTAAGTATGTGGGTCGTCCAATAGGCAAGAGAATCAACTCAAAGTATACAAGACCAACTGTCAAACATGGTGGAGGATCTGTGATGGTATGGGGCTGCTTTTCAGGATTTGGGTTCACTTTATCGGATAGATGGAAAAATGGATAATTTGTGTACAGGAACATTATGTCAAATATTATGGTGCCCTATGTAGGTGAAAAAATGCCTCTACAGCACTTTTTTCAACAGGATAACAACCCAAAACACAAATCCAAGTTGGTGTGTCAGTGGTTCAGTGATGAAAAGATACGCTTGCTACCCTGGCTCTGAATTTCCCGACCTATTTTTAATTTTTTTTGTAAAAATTAAAAAAATAATAATTGTTTTTATCCAAAGTAGATAAAACTTATCAAAGTTGTATTGCCTAGACTACGATGAAATTAGCTGCTAATACAGTCAAAGTCGCGTTCTAAAAAATGGTCGATAATATTCTTAAGACTATATGGGCTTTTACCTGTTTTTATTCATCAAACTACGCGAAAATGTATTGAGCTATACCGGGTGGAAATGAAACTAGGGCCACCCCTGGCATTTCTTTATTTATGAAAATAAAAAATTAGAATTTTAGTATCTTATATGATGTAAGAAAACAAATTTTATGGATTGAATAAATCTTTCATTTTACTTCCGGTTTATCAGGAAATGGCATCCACTTTCTTATTTTAAATATAATCCCCTGATTTTTTCTACGTAAACCATGTAACGTAACATTGGTTAATTTTAAGTATGTTTATGACAAAAAAATATTTTTTTTCAAAACTTTAAGAAAAAAATTTGAATTTTTTTTTGGTAAAAAATTTGAGTAAAACATACATATGGGATATCACAGTAACCGGAAAAAAAACCCTCTATTTAATTAGGGGGTGGCCCTTATATCATGCTATTTAAAAAACTAAAGATATTTCCAAAAAACGCTTCTTGAAAATTAAAAAAAATAATATCTCAAGAACGGTGAAATAAATTTTATAAATTATAATTTATTTTACGTATTTGTATTATTTAAAAATAGTTTTTGTAGGTTTTACTCAAATTTTTTACCAAAAAAAAATTCAACATTTTTTTTTAAAGTTTTGAAAAGAAAATTTTTTTTGTCATAAACATACTTAAAACTAACCAATGTTTTACGTAGAAAAAATCAGGGGGTTACATTTAAAATAAGAAAGTGGGTGCCATTTCCTGATAAACCGGAAGTAAAATGAAAGATTTATTCGATCCATAAAATTTGTTTTCTTAGATCATATAAGATACTAAAATCCTAATTTTTTATTTTCATAAATAAAGAAATGCCAGGGGTGGCCCTAGTTTCATTTTCACCCGGTAGAAAATGGTTGGGCGGAGATAATACAACTCTAAATTGACTGTTTGCTTGAGTTTATGCCACGAAGATGTCATCTAGTAATTAAAAATAAGGGATACTTTACAAAATATTAGGAGTACCCAATTAAATAATATTATTAAGAAGTACCGTATTAATAAATAACAACACATCACATTTTTTTTTATAAAATCTTGATGCATGATACAATGTCGAAATAAATTGGTAATAGTAAATAGTTTTTAGAGTACTTTAATTCAAGCAAACGGATTTTGTTCTAGGTTTACTTACTTATTTAAATTTAAATAAAATTAAAAGTTGCTCTACTTTTTTCCACTACCGTATCTTTATAAAAACAATGAGTTGAAATACTCCAATTTATTTGATGTTATGTATTTGGAAATTGGTAAATATTTATCGCAAAAACTTTTACATTTACCACAACTTAAATAAATCTAACCAAAAACATGAAAGTTTAGGTTTTAGAGGCACAGAAAAGGTGGGTGACATCGATCACACGAGCTATCAAAAATTTTAATAAATAAAATTGCTGCGGTATATAATTTTTAAGGATAGTGACCTTTTGCTTGACTAACATTTTAAAAGAATGAAAAAGATATTATTTCTTCGTAACTGTTTTTGTTAACTACATGAAACAACAGCCATTTTTGTTTGAACCCTCATCAATTGTTTATATTTTTTAATCAATTGATTGGTAGAGTTTTGAACAAATTTTAATTTCATAATACAGTCAGTAATTATATTATATAACCACTTGTATTACTTGCATTCTGATGCAGATTTGACTAAAGAATTTTTATAGACAGTTACCATTATAGGTTATACAATTTAGATTAGGTTATAAAGAATAATACTGAATTAATATGAATTTTGATAACATAAATTAATACCTATAACAGGTAAATCATATTTCATAATCATTGATAAGACATGAAAAAATCTAGAGTACTACAAAAAAATTAAAATTAAAAAAAAAAACATAGAAACCATAGAAATATTTATTTTATTGAGTAGTTTAACTTATTTTTGGACATTTTATTGAAGACTTATCATTTTTTCTTTTTATAAAAGCATTTTTGTAAAAGTTTTTAATTAGTAGTAAACTAATTTTATTTCTGTACATATAATGGCAGCCATAACACTTCCAGTTTTATTTACTCAATAATATGGGCTGTGGTTTAAATACACTTATTTTTTGTTTCTAATATAATTTAAATGATAAAAATACTACATTAAGAAATATTTAAGTTTATTTTTAGAAAAGAAATATTTCCAATGAAAATTAAATGCAAAACTTTAGCCATGTTATGCTTTTAGCACATGACACAAAATGGTACTATTATGCCTACATACATACAAATAAAATAAAATTATGTTGTAGTACAGAATAGAAAAAAAAGTATTTTGATAAAGTAACAATAAACGATTAAATTAAATATACAGACTTGATTTTATATCAATTTAAATATGCGTAAAATAGTTTTTAGCTTACAGCTTTTGTTGTAAATTTAATGATGCACTTGCCTTTTAATTGACATTTTATTTGCTTTTTGTAATGTTTAAACTTTATTAATTCTGCTGGTATAATTTTTATTTACTGTAAATCCAATAAACACATTAAAACGGAAGTCTCCAAAGTATTGCAATTACTTTCAATTCGACGTTAGGAACTTTTAATAAAACAATTCACTTTTAGCCTATCACAAATATGTTTTACTTTAACAAATTTCAGGCGGAACGGAACACAATTTTGTATTAAATAGTTTTCATTAAAGCAAAGTGAAAAAAATAAAATCAAAAGTAAAGTTCACTATATTTTCGACACCCGAGATTTTTTGTCAAGCACGCATAATGTCTGTCGGGAGAAACGCAGAACTACGGTATGATCCCCACTCGTTCATCATCGATTCCAATTACCACAAGGCCCGGATACAAATGAAAAATATATTTTAAATAAAGTCCAATAAAATGCACTTACCTCCCAGGAAAATGTTAGAAGGGCCGCATATTTTAAGGGAAGTTGTTTGGGTCGTCGGCTCAAGATTTGCCTCGATCGAGACTAGTTTAAGGTTAGGTTTGTTATTCTATACAACTACGTGACGCACAAGCGTACAACTGAATTCTGATCTACCTTATTAGCTTATGACTTTTACTATTTAGAAGGGCCACCTTGCGGTATAATCCAATATACATTTAGTCAAAAATTCTACGGCTATCATTTATAGTCCCCAAAAAATATATTTTTTAATAAAAATTAATCACGTGTATAAAATTGAAATATAAAACGAAAACAACGTTTACAATGAATTTATACAAACAGCGCCATCTATAAACCGGGGAATAAGGTTATGTTCGTTGACGTTTATAACATAACGCAACATACAACACAACAATCAACAAATTAATTTTATCTATAGGGTGTCCCAAAATGATTGGGGATGAATTTGGCAACTGTGTATGCAAATTTATGTAGCAGAATGTACTTTTTCAGTGTCGCCACATTTAATAGGTTGGTAGGGGGCCTGAATAAAAGGGAAAAAGTTATCTACAATAAAATTATAGATTATTGATAAAATACTTATTGATAAATAAATAAATTAATTTTACAGCAAGTGCTCAAAATGACCACCATTTTCATTAATACACATATTCACTCTACGTTTCATATTTTCAAAAACATTTTGAAGCGTATTTAAATTCGTTTAGTTGATTTTTAATATGAATTAAGTGAAATTCTCTAAAACACAACTGAACAAAGCAAAAGGATATGGCACGCCAATGACCTGACCATAGAATGTCAAATTATCTAAGCAATTTTCATACACAGTTGCAATTTTTATACACACTTGCCAAATTCATCCTCAATCATTTTGGGACACACTATATCTGTGAGTCAAACAGTGCTATATTATACTATACAGGGTCATAATTAAATTAAAAATAATTTCATTAATCCGCAAACTTTTGAAAAATATCGTGAAAAACATAACAACCCAGTAAACCAATTTGTAACTTATATATAAAATACACATAGATAGCTCGTAAATTCTCCTATGTAGCTAATTTAACGTAAAATATATGTATATTTTACATATATAATATTATATTATTTTCTCTATGTAAATAATAAGTAAAATTTATAATGTGTTATTTATATAGAATTATTTACATTCACAATACATAAGTTCCTATATGTATATTTTATATATAAATTATAATTTATTATTAATGTAAAATATCGCCTGTGTTATTTACATTAGACATTTAATGTAAAATCTACCTACATAAATTATTTACATATATTCTTTATGTAAATAATTCATACATAAAATATAAAATAAAATAACTTATTAGAAAAATGTATGGAAGTTGGGTTAGAATTTATTTATTTTGTTATAAATAATTTTAACTACTTAATTTTTATATTTAATGTCTTTATTTTGAACATTTTTAAAGTTTAGAATTTTTTCTTATTTTTTTTTTAAATTATGCGAGAAGGGTTAAAATTTATTGTTTATTTTGTTATAACTTTTTTTAACTTGACTAATTTATATTTATGAATATTCAATATATTTATGAAAATAATATATAAAAATTCTGGCCAAGGATATTATGCATAAAATAATAAAAGCAAAATATACTGCAAAATTGCGCTTAACAAAGAAATCCAACATTCAACACCGACATTATTAGAAAAAAGTTAAGTTATAATTTATTTATTTTGTTAAAAATAATTTTAACTACTTAATTTTTATATATAATTGAACTTCTTTTAACTTCACTAATTTATTTTTAATTTATTTTTATTTGTATTAAAACAAATATAATACCGGGTGGAAATGAAAACCGGGTCACCTCTATAACTTTTTTATTTATGAATAGAAAAATTTGAAATTTGGCTATGTTCTATGGTTCAAAAAAACAAATTTTATGTGCATTTTTTATTTTTGAAATCACTTCCGGTTTTACCGGAAACACCATGAACTTTGTTTTTTTAAATGTAACATCCCATATTTTTATTCATGGCTTAAAATACTTTTAGAAAAGAAGTATTTTTGAGACATTAGTTATTATTTTTTGCGAAAAAAAAATTTAAAAAAAAAAAAAAAAAGGTTTTCGAAGTCGGTGAAAATTACCAAAACTAATTCTAAATAATTCAAATACATAAAATAAATAATCGTTATAAAATCCTCTTTTTAAAAAGTCGAATGACCCGGCATCATTGCATTTAAAAAATGTGAGATATTTGATAAAATCTTCATTAACTAAGTTTAAAAATTAATAGTTCAAAAACCACTTAAATTTTTTTTCAAATTACAATTTTATTTAGGTATTTGAATTATTTAGAATTAGTTTTGGTACTTTTCACCCACTTCGAAAACCTTTTTTTTTTTGAAAAAAAATTTTTTTACAAAAAAAATAAAAACTAATATCTCAAAAATACTTCTTTTTTAAAAGTATTTTAAGCCATGAATAAAAATATGGGATGTTTCATTTAAAAAAACAAAGTTCATGGTGTTTCCGGTGAAACCGGAAGTGATTTCAAAAATAAAAAATGCACATAAAATTTGTTTTTTTGAACCATAGAACATAGCCAAATTTCAAATTTTTTTATTCATAATTAAAAAAGTTATCGAGGTGACCCGGTTTTCATTTCCACCCGGTATATGTGGAATTGCTTTAAAACAATGTTTTTGTGTCTTCATTTCATGAAGCCTCGATGGTCGAACGGTTAGGTGGCTTGATTCGACAATTTGCGACTGCAACGGCGTGGGTTCGAATCCCGCAAATCCCACTTTAAGTTTAACATGGTTTAAGATAATATTATTCTATTATACTTGTGATTACTTACTAAAAATGGCCTGGTAGCAGCTAATTACTACATTGTACCGTCCAAGCAAAAAAAAGATATTTTTTGTTTTTATTTACTTATATCTGATATATATTTTATATATAAAAATTTACATAATTTACACATAATAACCTATCCCCAAATCCTGACATGATTTATCCCTAATTTGTCTCTAGATTTTACATAAATTTTCTTACATGTTATATATATTTTACATAAATAATACCTCTTTTGGTTTACTGGGAAGTTATTTCCAAGCTTGCAAATTATCGTCACGGACATGCGCACTAATTAAAAGGCATTGCGTAATATCTAATGCGCATACATTGTTGCTACTGCGCATGTCCGTGACCGTCCTGGGACGGTAATTTTTGCCAGCTTGGAAATAACCTAACATTTTTTAGTGCCATTTTTTTATGTAATTTTGAGGCTATTTCTTTTGGGAGTGGTGAGATTGACATCCCAGTAAACCAAAAGAGGTATTATATATGTAAAATATATATAACATGTAAGAAAACTTATGTAAAATCTAGAGAGAAATTAGGGATAAATCATGTAAGGATGTCAGCCATATTTGGGGATAGGTTATTATGTGTAAATTATGTAAATTTTTATATACAAAATATATATCAGATATAAGTAAATAAAAACAAAAAATATCATTTTTTTGCTTGGACGGTACAATGTAGTAATTAGCAGCAACCAGGCCATTTCTAGTAAGTAATCACAAGTATAATAAATTAATATTATCTTAACTTAAACCATGTTAATCTTGAAGTGGGATTTGCGGGATTCGAACCCACGCCGTTGCAGTCGCAAATTGTCGAATCAAGCCACCTAACCGTTGGACCATCGAGGCTTCATGAAATGAATACACAAAAACATTGTTTTAAAGCAATTCCACATTAAATAAATATTATATTTGTTTTAATACAAATAAAAAAAAATTAAAAATAAATTAGTGAAGTTAAAAGAAGTTCAATTATATATAAAAATAAAGTAGTTAAAATTATTTTTAACAAAATAAATAAATTATAAATTATAACTCAACTTTTTTCTAATAATGTCGGTGTTGAATGTTGGATTTCTTTGGTAAGCGCAATTTTGCAGAAAAAATTAAGAAAAAATTCTAAACTTTAAAAATATTCAAAATAAAGACATTAATTATAAAAATTAAGTAGTTAAAATTATTTATAACAAAATAAATAAATTCTAACCCAACTTCCATACATTTTTCTAATAAGTTATTTTATTTTATATTTTATGTATGAATTATTTGCATAAAGAATATAAGTAAATAATTTATGTAGGTATATTTTAAATTAAATGTCTAATGTAAATAACACAGGCGATATTTTACATTAATAATAAATAATTATTTATATATAAAATATACAGTATACGAACTTATGAATTGTATATGTAAATAATTCTATATAAATAACACATTATAAATTTTACTTATTACTTACATAGAGAAAATAATATAATATTATATATGTAAAATATACATATATTTTACGTTAAATTAGCTACATAGGAGAATTTACCAGCTATCTATGTGTATTTTATATATAAGTTACAAATTGGTTTACTGGGTTGATTCGACAATTTGCGACTGCAACGGCGAATCCCGCAAATCCCACCTTAAGTGTAAGTTAAGATAATATTAATGTATTATACTTGTGATTACTTACTAGAAATGGCCTGGTAGCAGCTAATTACTACATTGTATCGTCTAAGCAAAAAAATGATATTTTTTGTTTTTATTTACTTATATCTGATATATATTTTATATATAAAAATTTACATAATTTACACATAATAACCTATCCCCAAATATGGCTGACATCCTGACATGATTTATCCCTAATTTCTCTCTAGATTTTACATAAATTTTCTTACATGTTATATATATTTTACATAAATAATACCTCTTTGGGTTTACTGGGAAGTTATTTCCAAGCTTGCAAATTATCGTCACGGACATGCGCACTAATTAAAAGGCATTGCGTAATATCTAATGCGCATACATTGTTGCTACTGCGCATGTCCGTGACCGTCCTGGGACGGTAATTTTTGCCAGCTTGGAAATAACCTAACATTTTTTAGTGCCATTTTTTTATGTAATTTTGAGGCTATTTCTTTTGGGAGTGGTGAGATTGACATACCATTCATTTTCGCTTGGAATTAATGACGTCATAGTTGGAGTGGGGATTGTTCGTGGTATGTCAAATCAGTAACCATGCTCCAAAGGTGGTTAGTTAAATATAACCTACAACAGCCCGGTATGTTTTCCTATAAATGTGTACATGCCTGAGGCTATTTCTTTTGGGAGTGGAAAGCGGAGTAGTAAGTGAATTTGACATGCAATTCATTTTCGCTTAAAGTGGTAAGTGATCGTGGTATGTCAAATCGCTAACCATGCTCTCTGAAGTGTTCCAAATTAGACATTTGGAGTATACCGGGTGGAAATGAAAACCGGGTCACCTCGATAACTTTTTTATTTATAAATAAAAAAATTTGAAATTTGGCTATGTTCTATGGTAAAAAAACAAATTTTATGTGTATTTTTTATTTTCGAAATCACTTCCGGTTTCACCGGAAACACCATGAACTTTGTTTTTTTTAATGTAACATCCCATATTTTTATTCATGGCTTAAAATACTTTTAAATAAGAAGTATTTTTGAGATATTAGTTTTTATTTTTATTGTAAAAAAAAAATTTTTCAAAAAAAAAAAAGGTTTTCGAAATCGGTGAAAAGTACCAAAACTAATTCTAAATAATTCAAATACCTAAATAAAATTGTAATTTGAAAAAAAATTTAAGTGGTTTTTGAACTATTAATTTTTAAACTTAATTAATGAAGATTTTATCAAATATCTCACTTTTTTTAAATGCAATGATGCCGGGTCATTCGACTTTTTAAAAAGAGGATTTTATAACGATTATTTATTTTATGTATTTGAATTATTTAGAATTAGTTTTGGTAATTTTCACCGACTTCGAAAACCTTTTTTTTTTTTTTAAATTTTTTTTTTCGCAAAAAATAAAAACTAATATCTCAAAAATACTTCTTTTTTAAAAGTATTTTAAGCCATGAATAAAAATATGGGATGTTACATTTAAAAAAACAAAGTTCATGGTGTTTCCTGTGAAACCAGAAGTAATTTCGAAAATAAAAAATGCACATAAAATTTGTTTTTTTGAACCATAGAACATAGCCAAATTTCAAATTTTTCTATTCATAAATAAAAAAGTTATAGAGGTGACCCGATTTTCATTTCCACCCGGTATACTTCTGCTAAGCCCCGCCTTTCTCGAGGTATATCGCAGTATCTCATGCACTACCTCTGACCAAAGGCTTGATATGCAAGCATGCGCAGTTGATAATAAATTGAAAAGTTTTAAAATTATACTTGGTATTTCACCCTTTTTATGAATAAAAATAATTTTGTATTTTTATAAGTATATTAAAATTTAAGAAAACTATAATTTTTTTATAAAACTTTTTTTATTATTTTTCTTTACTACAGGTTCTAAATTTTTTTGATACCCATATTTATTTCTTTTATTACAATGAATTATCAATCAATTTTTGCTGTGCATTTACTTGATTTAATTCAAACACCTGACTGATCGTTTGACATTTGACAGTAGGTGGACATAAGAAGCACAAAAACCGTTCCGAATTATATGCGCATATACGCGTAAATATAATTCGGGGGTACCTGACTAGCGGCCCGGGAAAAAATATTTGTCGGCCCATTTTTGATTTTTCGATATGAATAAAAAAGGATATACAAAGTGCCAGTTTTTCTGATTTTTAAAAAAAATCTTTTAATATATTGAACATCCAATATATTGTCACTATTCGGAACATGCCAAATAAAATTTAGAGGAGAGTAAAGGAATTGATCATAAGTTTTTAATTTTTATGTTGAAGGTCAATCAGAATCAAGCTAAACGTATTCAATATTTGATATATGTATTAGAGTTTGGAACGACTTTTAGCTAGATTGGTTTTGGAATAAAAACGAAAATCGAAATAATAATTTTAAATTTGTCTACATTTTATGGTTAAAAAAAAACGTTTTGCCGGAAATAACACCAACATATTTTTTTAATGTAACACCATTTTGCTTAGTTCAGATTGAAGGTATTTAAAAAAATTATATTTTTTTGAAAATCATTTTAATTTTTTTTTCTTCATCCGGATGACTTGATAAAAACTACCAAAACTTATTTTTACTATTGTAAAAAAGAATTAGTTTTAATTAGTTATCTAGATTCTAGATTAATTGGCCCGTTATATCCATTAGGTAAGGTGTGGCCAGACGTCCCGATTTTGGCGGGACAGTCCCGATTTTGAACATTTGCCACGCGTCCCGCGGAATTTTAAAAAAAGTCCGGCTTTTGGTCTTGAACATTTTTTTTATAATTTGTCAAATTTATATATATTTATATACAGGATGTTCCCAAAGGGGGTTTCAACCTTCATCATTTTTAACTGTCAAAATTTTCACGTTTTTGCTAATATTTCAAATATTTTATGGTATATTTAAAAAAATGCTTCTATAGCACAATTAAAAAGTTCATCAAGCTTCCAGTGACTTTTAAAATAATTTTGAAAAACCTACTATTGTTGCTAAAAATTGCATGGCGCCTAAATTTATGAATAATTGAAAATACGCACTGATCGAAAAAGTTTTTGGGTTCGTGTTAATTTTTCAAGAAGCTTGACAAACTTTTTAATCGGGCTATGAAAGCATTTTTTTAAATAAACCACGAAAACTAGAAATATTAGCAAAAATGTAAAAATTTGACACATAAAAACTTTGAAGGTTGAAAACCCCTTTTAAGTAAATTGTAGAACTTTTTATAGTTTGTGAGAGTTTCACTTAAATTTAAAATAAAATACCCATTTCAAAAATTCATGATTTCTCCAAAATTTAAGTATAAAAAATAATTCAAAGCTCATCACTTTAAATTCCAGGAAATTCTTTCCTTTCTAAAATGAAACCAAACGAAATTTCTGTTTTAAAAACCCTCTATTATTGGAAATTACTTATGCTTTTTGAAAAATTTGGGGCGAGTTCTTTTTAGTTCGAAATCTCGATTTTGGGTCCGGTTAAAAAAATAAAAATTTGTGAATATAATAAACGATGCGATGGCCAGAGACCAGAGAGAAACAAAAAAGAAGCGATTATCCAAATAAAAACGGATAGAAATAATATCATTATAACCCTTTGATCGTTTTTCGAAAAAATCGTAGTATACAAAACATGTGGGGCCAGTGAAAGTATCGTGGCCTAGTGCCCGGTTAACTGATAAGACGGCACTGTGAAGAGTACTTTAGAACTAGTTTTTCGAACACCATGAAGCTTTGAAATTCAAATTACGCAAATCTAAATTTATGACTTAGTACCTTTTGCTTGCTATCCCACGAAATAATAGAAATATACAACTGATGTGGATTCTGACTTATAAAACGTAATTACTATAAGCCAGAATCCACATCAGTTGAATAATTTTTGGGACAATAACTAATATATTAATAGAAATATACATAATTAAAATGATTCCAGCAGTTTTTAAGATATTATTTTTCTTACTTTTTTAAGAACTTAAGAAGCATATTATTGCAAATATTTTTTTTTTTAATAAATTATGAATTTGGGTTCTTTCAGCCACCGGCCCGACGACCCTCTAACCCACCGGCCCACCGGGAAAATCCCCATTTTCCCTTATGGCCCATCCGCCCCTGTCAGTTACTTACTACCATAGAACTAATACAAACTAATATAGATGGAAGGAGCATAACTGGACGTGGATTCCTGAAATCTCACACAGTGAATGTTAAATTCACCTTCCTCGAGCGCATGCGCAAACTTTCACTCGTGAATCTTGATTCGTCTGGTTCAGACCAAGTGAATTTGGATTCGCTGATGAGATTTTGACGCATGCGCTTCGAGGAAGGTGAATTTAACATTCACTGTCTGAGATTACAGGAATCCAGCCCCTGCTGTCATTCGATGTTTTTTTTAAGTCGACATAACATCGGAAATGATCGGAAACATTCGGGTAGGAGGGCAAATTAATAACTTTCCCATAAGAACACATGTAAATAATTCGCTTTTATTTAGCTTCTTGGGTCTTTTTAGATGCATTTTTTTTAAATGAATCGATTATTTCATTTAAATAATTTAATAAATTGATGATATAACTTAGAAATATTAATTTATTTTCTTCTATTTTTAATATTTCACTGCAGAAAGCTATGCACCTTTAAAATAGTATATTTTCGTTTTTAGAGACTTTTCATGTTTTAATTTACACATAAATCAATATTTGTTTGAATTTTTTGTACAACTATTTAATTTATTCATATTTAACTTAATTTTATTTTATAAAATACATGTTTTCATATCCGTAACCAAAAACTTTACTTTAAATTTAATTTATTCATATACTAGTAATGTGGTATATGTACAGTTGGTCCCAGCTGGAAGTAGGACAAAAGTAATCACGATCGCGTACCCTTTGTCCTACTTCGAGCTGGGAGCAACTTTACAATATTCTGTATAACTATAACACATCACTAGGCATCGGCTCAAAACATATAATACATATACAAATTTTAATAAATAAATAAAATATCGCAAGATGAAATGAATCAATGAGTGGTATCGCTAATCTTTGTCAAATCGTTTACTTGTAAATAAAATAATACCAAAAAGAAAAGAAAATTCTAATATATTTTATAAATTCAAACTAAGTATTACAATAACAAGTTAATTAAAATTATTTTTGGAACACTTTTAATACATTAAATTCCAGTTTCGTATAAGGTTGCAATTGTCTTGATATCTGAAGTCAGGAGCAGAAGCTTTCTGCTAGTAGTGGTTCTGCAGCTAACAGGGGAGTATGTCTCCTTAGTGGGATTTCTCTTGCTCTGAATGTCCTAAACTTCAAAGGGAGGCGTTTAAAAAATTATAGAAATCAGTCAATTTTGTACGTCATTAAGTACAGAATCGTCCCCTGTGTCCTTTTGTGGAGAATTATTCTTATCTTGTTTGGGACTCTTCACGTTCTGGTACCGAGTTACTGCATAAAATTGATAGATTTTTAAAGTTTATTTTCGCAAATCCCAAATAATTTAAAAAAATTATGAGCATTTTTTTTTTCGCTAATTTTGGACCTTTTTCTTCTTGTAATTGCATATTTAATATTGTAATAAATATCAATAAAAAATGTATTCAACCAGATATTCGCAAATGTAAGGAATAAGCTTAAAAGTAGAAAAACTTAAGACACAAATTGTGCTAAAACTAAAGGCTAAAAAGAAAAATGCTTTAGACAATAATTTCTTCTTTTTTTTGCTGGATTCAGATTCAAATAAATAAATATGGGTTTCCATTTGAAAAAACTGAGTTAGGGTTAGAATGACCATGAAGAAGTCCTCCAGGTGAAAACTAACTGTTCCCATTCTGTGGCCCCTTTAAGACCAAATAATTTTTATTTTAAACGTGTTTTTCTAAAACTCTTACTTTTGGAGATATTTCGACTATTCACTTTAACTCGACCACCCTGTATAAACAAAATATAAAGAAATAGATAGTAAAATTATTCACTGCATTTAAACTTTTTCGTTTGGCAATAGAGACTTGCGTAAATAAAGATTTTAATAATTATTATTGTGTTTTATTTGAGGAAAATTTAATTTAATTTTAAATAGAAGTATTTATTTTAATAGAGTTTACTCTAGTTTATTAACTATATAAGATAAATATAATTTACGATTTGCGATGATTTGGATCTAGCAGAAAATGTTTAGGATCGCTTCAGCACGACCAAAAGAATTGCTGAGGTGCTGATTATGCTGATTGAACTGAATTAATATTTCAGTGTGCTTGCCGAATGAACTGCTTGTACTACTTTGCATAATATTGTAAAAATGAATAATTATAAAAGTAATTTTTATGCATTTTCAAAGCCGACGGAAAATCTTATAAAATAAAAAATAAATAATAATAAAATAAGCATATGGTTGTATTTTAAATTTTTTGGGTTGGTTAAAATATGATGAGCAATTAAAAAGCTTTTTGGTAACAAAAAAAATGTTCCTGAGGAGAGTATAAGAATTATTTCTAAGGTAAAAGCTCTCCTGTAAATTCTCCAAGTTTCCGTACTGCAACTCAAACCTAGATACAAAAGGTTTGCAATTCAAAACCTGAAATATCCTTAACACGAGTTATATTCCAAACGTGTACAACCAACTCGCCTCATCTGAATTTGCAATTGCTGAACAAAGCATTGGGGCGGTTAATATTTTTGAAGTTCTAAAATTTTATATTAAAAAACTCAAAAAACCTCGGATAAATCATTAGGTACCTTATACTACTTCTCCTTCTCCCAGACTTTGAGTTGCCAAAAACAACTAAGGCATGGCTAACACAAGGTGCATTATTTAAATTACAAGCCATATCTCCAATATTTTGAAAAAAAATCTAAAAAAATGAACCCCTAAAAAGTTATGACTGTTTTTATTACCCACCCTGTCAAAAACTACCCTTTAAAGGCCGGCAAAAAAATTCAAAAAATTCACGAAAACATATCTGAAGTGTGTTATGGTTCACACATAGTTTGAAGTTTCTAGTACAAAGCGTTTTCAAATAAACGTGCAAAAACCTTCTTTTTGGCACCACCTTTGAAGGGCTGTAGCTTCCTTAGGAAGCTATATCGGACATATGTTTATATGAAGTTTCTATCTTAAAATTAGTCGTAGAATCTGCCTAAAAATTTTAGCGGTTAAATTTCGACTCACCCTGTATATGTATACTTTATACAGTGCGCGCCAAAAGTAAGTCCTCCCCCTGCTAACTTTTGATCAGCTTAATTTTTTATTCTGAAAATTTGGTGACAGGGGTAGTTGATTGCGTGGTTTCTAAAAAACGTATTTTTGTTTATATGAACCTTCCGATTATACCGGAAGTAGACAATAACTTTCTTAGTTTAAATGGAACACCCTGTATATTTTTGGATGTTTTAAATCTCCGTGATAAGCTGATTCAAAAAATCTACCATAGTAAGGGTAGAAGGTTGATAGTTTTGGAATTACGGCAATTTGAAAATTGTATGTTTTGAAATTCTGTGAAAACTGTTTTTGCTACACCAAAAGAATGTTTATGTCTCTAATTTTCAAGAACTTTCTGATTAAAGAACTGAAAATTGTAATACAAGATGAATTTGTTTTCCAGATTATTATGGTTAGGTTATAAGGTTTTTTGGACTATATATATATATATAATAATGTAACTATTAATAATTAACATTATAAAAAAAATACCATACGTCGTGTGTAGGCAATTTTTAAAAATTTTAAAAAAGTTCTAACACTTTGTTATAAGCCGAACACCTTTTAGTGAACCGGTGCTGAATTTATTATAACTAAACAAGTCACTAAAGTCTAAAAAAAGAATTCATGAATATGGACGACCCAAGGAATATTACTCAACAAACTCAAGAACTATATATCCATGAAACTTTTAATTTTTGCAACTTTTTTCATCCGAAGAAGAGATGATAAAATATTTGGGAACATTTCCATTTTTTTAATTTTTGAGCATTGTTATTATCGTTATTATCTTGGAATAAGTCCGCCATATTTGCACTGAAACCAGCAGGAGCTCTTGGAGCCGGTGCGAGAAAAGCTGCCCTCAGTGCACAACTGGTGCACTTTTCGCTCTAAGTCGAACACTCGGCACCGAGAAAATGCGAGTTGAAATTATAAGCCGAACACCCGAAATGCACTCAGTGCAGTGCAGGCCAGTGCAAGTAAGCCGAAAACGCTATTGGATTCTAACCAGTTCTAACAATTTTCGATTCGAACACTTTACGGTTCTAACATTTTACGTTCTATCACATTATCGTTCTAATAACTTACGTTCTAACAATCTACAGGGCACCTATTCTAAGATTATATTGTGATTCTGTGGTAAAATAATAAAAATCATAGAATGAAACGACGAAAAATTAGCAAAATCGGTGTATAGGCACATTGCCCATGCTTACCCGGCCTTTACAAACAAGTTCTTACTCATCCTCGCTTGTTACGATTAAAAATGGATTATTAGCATCGTACTAGTGTAGTAAACCGTTGATTAGATTGCTTGTTTTCGGACAATGATACTGCTTCTTCCATGATTCGTCTTTGATTTCATAATATCGTTACCTTGTTAAAAAAATTCAAAATCTCGATGGGTTCAAATTTTTAATTAACAAGTCTTTGTATTCTCTGAAGATGAGGCCACAAAATATCTTCGAAATACATACGACAATCTTTTACGAGCGGGCCTACAAGTTCTGAAGAAAATAACGTAGGCAACCAAACAAACCATTAAAGAAAAATGAGAAGCAATAAGCCAAATTTGCATTTAACAATTCCAAATGCAAATATAAGCACACAAAGGCAAAACGTTCAAACCCACGCCCCGACGGCTAAGCGCGATATTCCAAGTACCCCCAAAGATGGATCTTCGAGAGAAAACCTACCCAATCAAAATCACCCTCAAACCGAAGATGCTTCAAATTTGGAAAACTCCAATGTGCCATAGACGCAGGAAGTAACAAGAATACTATTAAAGGATCAACAATGTGGGCGGATGATAATTTTTGTGCAGCTCCCCAAAGGGCATGGATGATGGATGTATGTAGGCCGAGCCAAACTTAATGCAAAACCAGAAGAAGATTATGCTGTTTTTATTAAGCAAATACATAACTAATATATTGTCATCATAGTGTTATTTTAAATAGATTTAGAGTGCCGGATACAGACTCCCGAAAAATATGTAATTTTTTTTCTCTTGAGTTCTAGAATGTTTATGGAGATTATACAAACTTCAAAGTTTTTAAGAGCAATCCTGGTGCAGTTATCAAACTTTTGAACACGTAGACTAAAAAAAAGTTAAAATTATGTTGGATATCTTCCATACAGATAAAAGATAAAAGATTTGAACTCGACAAACAATTTTTTTCGATTGACATGACGTCGCCATGACGTCATCAATTTTTTTATACTAGTGCTATAGATGTCATTAAAAAATTATTAAAGTTCACCTTAAAGTATAGTTTAAAGTAACACATAAAATTCATAACTACTTTATTTTTTAGAATTTCAAAAAACGGTAAAAGCCGTGGTCGCATTGTTTTTCAAAAACTTCATTTTGTACTCAACAAAAAAAATTCTCTGTTGACATGACGTCACTACGACGTCATCAAATTTTTTTTTAAAGGGATTGATATGGTTTTAATATCATAAAACAATAACCTTATTAAGACTTGTTACTCCGATTTCTCTGTCCCTTGGAAATGCGATGTGGGAATGAAACATATAACTGTGCGAAAGAGATGCCACTAGAATTTTAGGCGATTACACGCAGGTTTTTAAATAATCATAACTTAATTAAGAGTTAATCGATTTGAATTTTGTAAATTAATCCTGAAAATATCTTAAAGGGACTACCAAATGGCGTTTTTAATATTTTTAAATAGTTTCATAATAGAAGGATGTAAATTGAGCCTAAAAGTTGCATATTTTTGAACCCAACTAAAAGGTGAAAATTAAAAAGTAAAAACGCTATTGACTGAACTATGGAATCGTTAAGCAGCATTGCCAAGTCCTATCCCTAATTTCATTGACTAATATCTTCTTACAGTAACGTATAAAAATCATAACCACCTTATTTTTAAGAATTTTCAAAAACTGCAAAAGTCGTGTCGCATTGTTTTTGGAAAACTTTATTTAGAAATCAATAAAAATTTTTTTCTCGGTTAACATGGCGTTACTTTAAACTATCCTTTAAGGTGAAATTTAATAATTTTTTTAATGACATCTAGATGGTGCTAGTATAAACTTTTTGGTACCATTGTAAACAGTCTTAATAAGGTATTGTTTTATGGCAAAAAACCATATCAATCCATTTAAAAAATAAATTGTGACGTCATAGAGACGTCATGTCAACCGAGAAAAAAATTTTGTTGAGTTCAAAATAAAGTTTTTCAAAAACAATGCGACACCACTTTTGCCGTTTTTTTAAATTATTATTTTTGTGCGTTACTTTAAACTCACCCTGTATATTCAACTTTGTATGTGCAAAATTTCAATTTATTAATTATTGATAACAAAGTTACAGGGGACTTTTTGAAGGCAAATTTTGCTTTCGGCGGGAAGTTGTAAACGCCCCTGCATAGAGTGGGGGGGGGGGTGCCGTGTGCCTTAGTGGATTAGCGCCCAATAGAGTCCTGAACTCACACGAATGTTTTTTACTATCAGAATATTGAAATTTGAATGCAAATTCAATCAGTTTTTGCTTTTTTCGATTCCTATGACGTCACGAAAGAAGGAATTTTTATAGTTTATTTTAAAAAACGCTCCCCTGACCTGATTAAAAAGTTTATAAAGCTTCCAGTAAAATTTTTAAGAACCCAAAGAGGTTTATTGGATCAGCGAGTAATTTCATTTATTCATAGATTTAGGCGTCACACAGTGGAGCAAAATACCTTAAAAGTTGGCATAAAATCACAAACACCTTAAATGTATTTTTTAAATGAAAATAAACATTTTTTTTTCACTCCCAATAGTGTAAATTTGTCATTATTATGTTGTTTGTAGGTGCGTATCTAGATTTTACGGTGTTTACTTGGTTTGCCAATGACGACGGGAAATAATAAATATTATTTCCCTGATATTATTTCCCTACTTCATTTTATTGCAAATATGACATATTATTTGGTAAATTTTCTAAAAAAATTATAAAAATAGTATAATAAACCAAAAATCTTTTCTCTTTTATAAATCAATTACAAATTTCAAACAAAAATAATAATTTTAATTTGACCCGACAAAAAATAAATAATACTTCAAATGTCAAACTGACATACTGTAATTTATTATAAAAAGTGAAAATAAATAATTGGATTATTTTTTAATATAGATTGGGAGTGAAAAAAACGTTGTATACAACTCGGGGGTTAAGTACACTACTTACCCCCCTTATAGTATAATATACTATTAATTCAATATTCTATAAATCTATGTAATAATTTTCATTATTTTATTAAAAAACTCAATTTACTTTAAAGCAAAAACTTAGCAAAGTGATACAATTTAATAAAACACATTATGAAGGCAAATCATTATCTGAATTTGAATAAAAATCATCATCATCATCTTTGTCGTCATCACTTTCGGCATTTTGAGTATTACCACCTACCTTGTGCACTTCAACAGAGGGTAATTTTAATAAATTTAATGCTACTTTGGGTAATTGATGGAGCTTGTTTCTCGACAATTCTCTTTTACTTGTAATTATAGGGTCCGAACTAATTAAAAATAAATTCAAAACATCTCAATTCGACTCATCTCTATTGCATTTTCTCGAATTGTGTTCCTGGTATCTTTTAAAATCTTTGTTGTGTGCTTCTTGGGCCTCCTCTGTTAAATTGCCTATAGGCAAAAAAGCAGTAGAAATTATCTCTTATACCATGAATAAAGTATTTATATAGAGTTGGAGGCATACAGTACCACAGGTATTTTTCAACAAAGGGTTATGACAAAATTCTCGAAATTTATCAACATTTACTTCATAGCCAGAAGCCACTACTATTAATATTATGTGCATTTTTTTAATCAGTTCTAAATCAATTTGAGTGATTTCGGCAGACAATTTCGCATTTTCAGAAAAAAAGCCTTGCAGTGTTAACATCGTTACTATTGCCGAAACCAGGCTTGGGTTTATCTACAATCAAACCACATGATTCTTTGAATTCTTTTTGGACACGTTCCTTGTTTTTAGCTACTATTTCTTTATCAATACCCCTACCTTGCCGTTTTTTTATTGGAAGTTTGTATGACAAGTGTAACAAATACTCAAAAAAACGTATCCAACCATGGAGGATAGAAAGTCCAAATTGAAGATTCTCTGATTTTACTGGTCTTTGTATCATGTCATCTATATTATTAAAGATTTTTAATGTTGCTCCACATAAGAAACATTTTTGTGTTGATGTAGTCTTTGTCAAAGCGTTACATACTTTTCCATCAACCATTGAAAAAATAAGTTCGTGCCTCACAATAACTTGCCTATCATTAAAGGCCGGCAATATCTTGTAAAGCCAGGACGAGGAATTTTCCAAACAATTTTTGTACCACAAACGAGGCGCAGAGGAACGACAGATGTGATGAAAACCGACGAATCACTGGCTTCTATACCATAGAAAGCTTGCTTATAACACTGTGTCCAGAACTGCCATCAAATCCCCATTTTGAGTACAAATATAGCTCGCATAGTTCTACGTTATTAATTTAGTTAATAACATTTTGTTGAACATGAATAAGTCTCTCAACGGTATGGTCAAGTAATGCTTGTAGAGTAACTTCAGCAAAAGTAGAACTAACCTTTATGTGTTCTGAATTTGGATAGCAGTTTTTTTTTGGCTTTTTGAATAATTTTGTAAGATGGAAATGTTGCTGGAGCCTTACTTCTGATTGTGAGGTGCCTAGATAATTTTGCATCCACCATCATCGCTAGAGCGTCTTTAGCTGCCAACAGTTGAGATCTTTTTTCAAGAGACTCTTTATATGCATTTCTATATTTACTTGCACGGGTGGGACGTGATGTAATTTCTTGCACTACTTTCGATGCCTCAACTTTTCCTGCTGCTCTTAGGCCCATTTGAGTGGCATAACTTAACACAGAAACAGGTGTAGATTTCCTAAAATCACTTGTTTTTTTGACGTTTCGTTCGATTAGTGCATGATTCGAAAGAAGTCGGACGGCCACGCTTTGTTTCTTGTCTTCGGGGAAACAAAATTGATACATTCAACCAATCAGGATTATTATGTAGAAATCTTTCTTCTATTCTACATGCTTTTGTCCAGCGAGATCGAAACTGTGATTTAAAACGAATTAAAACTTTATTTAATTCTTTAAGACTCCTCTGGTCTCGGCACAGTGTTTTCTTTTTAAGTCCCTCTTTCAAAATATCAAATTTATCTTCAATATTGCTGTGTTCAGAATTTCTTAGCATAGCAAAGAGTTTCTTTCGTGTGATACTCATATAATTCGAATTTGTTCCTGGTAAGAAAATTACGTTTAAAAAACAAGAAAAACATAGTGTACAGTTGTGACTTTTCAGACTTAAACAATATTAAATGACTTACGAGCACTTAAGAGCACTAAGCAATTATCGTTATTATCTCTTAATTAAATCTTCTTTACGCCAAAAGTAAAAAAAATGCGGGATCAATTTGGGTACCAATTTAATTTTAAGTATGTTTATAAAGTTTTTAAAATATACTTTGTTTTTTAAAGAAAATTCTACATTGCATAAAAAATGATCAATGAGATTATAGTAATATACCTGAACTTGAAGGTTCCATAATTCAAAGTTAGTTTTTAAAAACGTTATTTTGATAAATTAAGAATTTGTAGAGGAAATCAAATGCAGAGCTAAATGCGCGAGTTAAAAAGGATTAAGTTAAGTTGATACTGCGGTGATGTGTTGCACTCTTGAATTTTAAGTTTTATTATGTTCAATACATATTATTTCCAAAAAATAATAATAGCGAGTGTGTATTTCAATATTTCAATATTTTATTTTTCCTTTTCTGCCAACAAACGGCCCATGTGTCGTAGGCTATTTGAAAAATCCGGCTTATTGCAAAGAGCGTTGTCATTTTGCAATGCGCCCGGCTGATTAGAAAATAATCTAAAGCTTCGTATCGACATTTTTGATAAGTAATCAGTTTAAATGTGTTTTTTGTTTGCTAAAGTTAAATTATAGACAAACCAATTAATAATGAGTGATATCGCTAGGGCTGTCGCCATGGTCGAAAACGGTAGAACTTACAGTGAAGTTGGTCAAATGTGTGATAAGTCAAAATCGACGATCCTTCGTGTTATTAGACGATGGAGACAAACTGGAGAGTACGTAAGAAGACGAGGTAAGGGCAGAGATCGCTCAACCACGGTCATAGATGATCGATTTATAGCGTTGCAAACACTTCGAAACAGACGTCAAACAAGAAACGTACTGGAAGAAGTTCGTGGAATCAGAATAAGTAAGCGCGCAGTCAGAAGAAGACTCAAATAAGAGATTGGTTTGAAGTCGTATAGGCCAAAAAAGCCCCAAACTTTGCTCGAGAGTACCTAAATTGAAATTTTGATCATTGGGGTTTTTGCGTAAATTCGAATGATGGTAGGGAAAAATTGTATCGACGTCACGGAGAACAAAATAACAATTTAATTTTACTCCTACAGTCTCTTTTTGTGGAGGCTCCGTTATGGTGTGGGGCGGTATATGTTTAGGAGCACGTACCGAGCTGGTGGTAATTGATGGCGGTGCTTTAAATGCAGAAAAGTACATTGAGGACATTTTGGAAGCCCATGTGGTACCTTTCGCACCGTATATCGGGGAAGATTTCATCTTTATGCGATATTTGAAATAAAAACTGTAGAAATGTGTCTTTTTTTAAATGAAAATATTGAAAAAAACTTGGGAATCTGGCATGGTTTTAAAATGGTCATTTCTAGTGTAAACTTATCTTGGGATATTAATATTAAATATATAAATTATAATTAAATTGCTTCTGGAATTATAATGCCATTTGCTAGTTTATTTTCATGAGAAATTTGTAATTTTTAGGTTAAGTTGAATTTTAAGTCGCCGATATCGACGACTTAATTTTAAGTTCAACTTAGGCTTTAAGTTCGCCTTTCCAATGACGGTGAGACCCGTTAAGGACTACTTAAACATTAAAGTAGTTCTTAAAGTTTAAGTTGTGTCGGTGAGATCGGCCATTAGACTTTCTAATCAGCCTGGTTTATTGTTTATTTTAGGCTTATTGCATTAAGCCCATACATATTTAGCCCAATTGGAAAATCTACTGCCGGATTCTTAAATACACTGCTGGTGTTTTCATCATGTTGTTTAGTTTATTTGAACCATTTTTTTTAAATTGGCAACTAATTCATAATTCAAAATTTCACTAAGGTAAGCATTGGTCAACAGCGTTTTTGTATCCTACAAAAAATAGATAAATTGTATAATTTTTATGGTGGTGGCGAAACACGAAATAGTGTCAAAAATATTTGACTGATCTGAGAATACTCAGATCATTTTCGTTATTTAAGATTATTTTTTAGGATGTTTAAAAGCTAATAACTGTTACAAAAGTCAGGACTTTAAGGAGTAGCCTAAAAATATTTTTAGTTGATGATTTGAAGAAACTATACCAACTGCCCAGCAAGCACATTTACCTCTCAGAGAGATCTATGCGAACATCTCCACCAGATCAGAACGGTCCCCACAAGAGCCAAATGTCCGCGACATTTGACTTCGCAGAGATGTCCCAGCGAAGTCGCAATCCCACCAAGGTCGCAAGGTGACTACCGGAAAATTCGATTGCGAGTCACATGTAACGAAATCGTTAAGACTAATAGGACTCGCCTTGTGATATCGCAAGGAAGGCACAATGTGAAACGTTTAGACGATATCCCTAAATACATGTATATACATGTTTCTTTTATTGTTAAATAACTTCAGGAAATAAAATACATTTTATATAACATAAATATTTATTAATATACATTGTACATGTGTAATATATTAGATATATTAGTATTCAAAAGAGCACATTTTCTCCATTTGACAACAACAAAAAATAATACATATAGGTTCCACACATTTATATGTATACAGTATACATAAGGTAAAAATAAATGAAAACTATCACAAAAATCAAAACAACTAAATGTGTTGTTCTTCTTAAAAAAATCACTTGCACTTACACTGAACCTCGCACTGAACAAAATATACAATACACACTACACAATGCCGAGTGAAAAAATCAAAAATGTGCATGCTACGAGACAGAAATAGGTTAGGTTTAGCCAAATATAGCTAAAGAAAAAGAAACGCGCAATATCGGCGTACGCGCATGTTCTTCTCAAGAGTTCTATGCGACACCTTCGCGCTATCATTTTGTAATCTCTCAATAAGGTAACAAAAGGTACCAACACGATTTCAATGAAGTACTCTCAAAAATATCCCAGGGACTTGTGTTCTTGCTGGGTGTATGTAAAATTTGATTTTTTTTTATTCGTGATTGCTTATCTACATTAAGTTTTCATTAAAATATTTATTAAACTTAGCTTAAGAGTACTATATTATTTATTAAAGCCTTAACGAAATAAATATTCTTCAAGTATTTTCATTTTTTTCAGCAGAATACATTTCGGAAGCAACATAGGTACTTTTGTTAATCATTGATCACCCTATAGGCATAATCCAATAAGCCTCAATGAAGCTAGGCTATTTGAACAAACCGCCAGCACATTTTGTAATTTGTAATTATCCTAAAAATGTATGGGCTTATTGTATTAGCATAAAAATACCAGGCTGATTAGAAAGTGCTAGATTGTTTTCCAATTCGCGATTTCGATTACCTGTAGGTGGCGCCACTATCGTGGAATCAGCTGATTATTGGCGAGTACTTGTCATTCTTATTATTTAAATAAAATTGAAAATTTGACTCAATAAAAAATAAATTTGGTATTTGAAGAAGAGTCAGATTTGGTATGTGCAATGTGAAAGTCTTTAGACTTCAGACTTCAGACTGTATTAGACGGTCAGATTTATTATTTATTAAAATTATAGAGATATAGAGCCGTTCAATACAAGGAGAATTTCAACACAAACACAAATTATACTAAAAGTAAAGCATACTCTAATTCGACCACAAAATTGTTGCGGGCGATAAATTTAAAATGGAGTTCAAATGTCAGCTGTTTTGTAAGTAAACAACAATTTGTTTGAAAATCCATATTGAAGTTTTTAGAGAATAAAGACGAAATGTAAACAATATAAATTGTTCAGGTTATTCGTTGTTCTTAAGAAGATAGTCGGCAAAATGTTTGAAAAACGTACATTTCGCAAGTAAAAATTGATTTTTGGGCATTTGTAATCAAAAATTTTACAAAAACGATCCCTAGTGCCATTCAAATTGAATTTAGTTTTCATATATAATTGTTGTTTTTCATGTAGAGTCTCTGATAGGGGCGAACTTTTTGAACAATGATAAAAAAATGCGTTTTTATATAATTTATTTTATTGAAAAATTAAAATATATGAAAACTAAATTCAATTTGAAGGAAACTAAGCATCGTTTTTGTTAAATTTTTGATTACAAATGCCCAAAACTCAATTTTTACTAGCGAAAAGTACGCTTTTCAAACATTTTGCCGACTAATATCTTCTTAAGTGGCATACTTATTTTGGTACAATGATAAAAACGCGTTTTTTTAGTTGGCACCCCCTCAAATGTAATAATTTTATATCGTACAGAGAAGTGCACAGAAAAAAGAAAACTGATCGGATACAGTTTTTCCAAAATATATCCGAGAAATGATAAGCAACTTTTGTTTTTCAAGTGGCAACATAAGTACAAAAAATTAATATCAATAATAATACCAGCGTTCCCTTTTTACTTCAAAATTAAGTTTTTCAAAAAAAGTAGACATCATTTTGAATAAAAAAATTTCTATGTAATTCTATTTTTTTCGGCTTCCAAAAAAGTTACAGTATGTTTATTAAAATTTAAAAATGTTATAATCTCCTTCGTTTCGTTATACTTATTTTAATTTAAATTAAGTATACTTCGGATTTTCTTTGTAAATCAAAATCGGTTTTCATATATTTTTTTAGACATTTAAGAGATTACCTTTTTTCGTATATTTTTATTTTATATTTATCTAGGGTGATTTTTAAAAGTGCAATAAAATTTTTAAATTTCCAATACCTATACACCTATAATGATGTTATAATGCTTTATTTATAATTTAAATTTAATACAAAACCATGTTTTTTAAACTGTGGAAAAAATCAAAAATAAGTTGTAGTCTTTCTGGGGTTTGTTTTTAAAGAAAATGGTAATATAAACGCTATTTTTACTTCACAAAGACAAAAATTGCAAAAATTATAACCTGAAAATTTTTCATTGTACCCCAAGAAGAAAATTGAAATAATCTTGGGAAGAAAACTTTTAATGATCAAAAACAGACTGACCGAAACGCCGACTATACTCTTAACGTATCTGGATGAAATTTAAAGACAAAATCTAAAGCATACTTATTTCTAATAAAAATATTGATAATAAAAAAATTATACAGGGATTCCAAGAAATCATTAAAAATTTTAACTTTTAAAATAATTGTAACATTTCGAAAAAAAAAATTAGTTGATACATATTTAAAAAAAGAGCTGAATAAAGTGGAACGTCCGTATAATTGCCCATCGCCCTCCCCTCTTGAAATTTTACTCTAGATCCGCCACTGGATATTTAACTAGATAAATAGATTTAAGTAAAAAGCAACATTATATATTTATAACTATTTTAATACAGTAGTTTTAAACCAAATTCATACTCCAATGCAATATTTAGTTTGAAAGTTTCCAAATCGAAGATATTAAAATAAAAACATATTTTTATAAATAAAGTGACAGAAATCTTAATTATGTACAATAAAACAAGATTCAATCCAACTTAAAGTAGAATTTTTTTATCTAAAATAATAATAAACATATTTATGAAATTTTGTATATTTTATTGAACGTTTTAGTTAAATAAATGATATAAAATATTTCTAATGATAAAAAAGTAAAAAATTATGAAAACATCCTACTAAATATGTTTTTTAAAAATTGATTCTTGTTACTCCGTAAATGCAACCAAAAGCAGTTTGGTTATTTTTCTAGTAACTTTTATAGTGTAAGCTGTCTTTCTTGTCACTCTTCCTTGTTTAAAAATGAAGCATAGAGTATAGAGCATTTATTCTCATTTTCGCCAACGATTCATAAAATTTAGGCATTGCTTTTAAAGCGCTAGTTGCTAGGTATTTTTAATCATTTAATAAAATATACCTAGCAACTAGCGCTATAAGCAATGCCCAAGTTTTAGGAATCGATGGTGAAAACGGGCATTAGTATCTTTTATTTGCACTTTAAAAGAGCTCATTTTGCATGGAACACTGTTTTCTTGAACCCGTAAATTACAACATTTTGAACATTTTATTTGTTTCTACATCTTGTTGCCATAACTTCTTAAAGAGTAAAAAATACTAGCCCATAATTTTATAACTGAAACACTTTTCATTTTTCTCCAAAAGTTTATTTTTTTTTATTTATTATAAATAGCATTGACGATTGGGGTATACAGAAAAATGCGCTCTTTTAAAAAGTGAAAAGAAAACATACTAAAAAATATAATGTCAAAATATGCACTAAATTTAGCTAAAAAAACTTTTGTGGTTAACTGTTTTATGTAACTCTTTTTTTAACTTTTTTATGTAAATCGTTTAAAAATGTCGAGTCACTTAAAGCCAACTATTAGGAGCCACCACAAGAAACCAGCAGTGGCCCAGTCCGACACTGCTTTTGTCGTTCTCTTGAAAACTCAGTTACAATATAAATAAAATCCATCACAATTTAACTAGCTTCTTGTATCTGTGGTCTAATTTTTAGAAATTTTAAAGACAAAATATAGTCAACATTTTGTGATTATTTACTAATTTTTTCCTGATTGGGAGTTTAAACTTAAGAGCAATTTCCTAAACGGAAAATATAGTGGTTTAGTTCTGTAGTCATAAAAGCTAGTACGAACAACATTTTTGTATATTTTTTTTATAGATGATTTAGAAGTAATTTCTTTAATTCGTGCCAGAAGGAAAAAAATGGAGAATGTACAAAAAAATATAATGATCTAAAAGTACCTTAACTTTGGACCCCTCTAGTTAATTTTGTGCTAGGTTGCAGAAGGTAACTCTGTGGCAGGATGTAGCATAATCAATTTAGATATAAATCTGAAAAAAAATTAAAATCTAACAAGGGAAACTTGAGTTATGACTGCAGAACTAATGCTCGACTTCATGATTTTTCACAATTTTTCCTCCAAAACTCGCGCGCCCTCTAGGGATTCGCATTAATTATCAGTTATTTGGTCATAATTTGCAAAGAAGCTCCAGAAAAGTGGGATGGATTTTCTATTCCTTGTTGTTATCTCCAACGGAAAATTTATCGCGTGTTAACATTTGTAATTTTCCACAATTTATCACAGTAGGAGAATAAAAAATTACAAAAAAATAAAGATTTTAAGTTTGTTGTTTTTATTTTCCTCACAATCAGATATTTAGAAATAAAATTAAAAAATGACCACAATAATTACCTTTCGTTAATCCCAATCGATTTTTAAAAATGAATACCTATTTTCGGACCGAGGGAGTATAATTTTTTTTTTATGATAATGAAAATTTTTTAAACAAATGATTGCAAATAAAAGAATTAATCCTTTTTCTATTTTTGAATTTTTTTTAATAAACTCATCTCGCTTTACATGCGGAACTATTATGGACCCCACGCAAAATCGTCTCCAACATTTTTTTTATTTGCCCCCCCACTTTTTCAAAAAGCCCCCCCCCCCCCCCCGCGGACATTTTTGTCTTGAATAAAGCCTGCTATGGATTCGCATTAATTATCAGTTATTTGGTCATAATTTGCAAAGAAGCTCCAGAAAAGTAGGATGGATTTTCTATTCCATGTTATTATCTCTAACGGAAAATTTATCGCGGGTGTCTAGGAAGATGCTCTTAACTACTTTTCTATAAGGAAAAGTTTATAGTTGCTTAACAATTAGGTTGTGTGTTTTCATCAATTTATTTTATTGTTTAATTGGGGCGGTATAGCTAAGATACCGGATTTAAACGGAACTAGGTCCACCTCTGTAACTTCTTTATTTATGAAAATAAAAAATTTACTATGTTACAGGGCTTAAGAAAACGAATGTATTGAACTAAAAAAAATCATTTTCACTTTCAGTTTTACCGAAAATGAAATAAACTTTTCTTTTAAATGTAACAAAAAACATTTTTTTTTTGAACTTTCAAAAAAAAATCTGATTTTCTTTATTTTTTTTTTATAAAATCTATTGTACGCGCCATAAACCATAGCTGGAGCCATAAAATAAAATCATTTTCACTTATTAAGAAATTAAGACAAATTTATACAACAGGAATATTTTATTTTAAAATTTTCAACATTTTACAATTATAGAAAATAACAGTAGATTAGTAAAAAACTACTTCTTGATTAGTTAATACATATACATATTTACAAGACAGTACACTTAAATAAATATTAAACGTAATATTTATGTATAAATCACATTGTTTAACAAATACCCGTAAATTCCGAATCTTTATTAACAGGTAGCAACTTTTTTAAATCAATACTTTGAAGAGCAGGTTTTAAATTTAATTCCACCGGTGCCGGTGGTTGGGCAAGATCAATAGGTTCTACAGTACTATTTTCAACTTTTAAAGATATATTTATTTTCCTTAGGGACAATTACAGGTAATTGTTTCAAAATATTTATTTTAATTTTATCACTAATACCACTATTAGGTGGTACACCAGTATGGAGGGAACAAATTCTGGATGTACGGCTTCCGGCAGGTCTTTTGAAGATACATCCATTGTCTTGATCTAATTAATCCACGTCTTCTATCATATCATCTGCAGTTAATATAAAACAAAAAATCTAAATTACAAAAACTTCAGAATAATAAATAGCAACAGAAGCTTATATTAACTTGAAGTCGCCGATTCGATTCAATTTTGGACCGGTCCTATTATATATAGGAGTATTATTTTACTTATTAAATTAGCAATATTTTGTGTTGATGTGCTAGAAAAAATTATCCCACTCATTTATCATATTTTTAAAAAGGCTGAGGACTAAAAAGGCTTTTGATAAATTAATTTGAAGAGTTGTATGGATCATAGGATGTCAGAAGGTTAATTCAAACACATTCTTTTCGGAAGCCGACGTTTCGGAAATTTATATTCCCATTTTCAAAGGCACTACAAACATTTATTTAACAATTATTTTAAAATACTATATTTACAGTAACAAGAAACAAACAACACATAATATACATATTATAAAACAATAGTGACAACTGAGTAGCACAATTTTACATTAAATTTATTAGTTTATATAATATAAAGAATTTTAAATAACCAACTTTACTTTACAAAAAATTCAAACTAACATTAATCATAAACGACTTTTAATTTTTGGTAATTTTTTAATAATATTGTAATAACATTTATTTAGAAAATCTACATCTTGTTTAATATTGACTTTATTTTTATATTTTTGTATTTTGATCATTTCAAGAAATTCTCGTTTCTTTCTATTTCCTTGGGTCCCTAAAATCTCTGGTTTTGAAAATCAAACACGTCAACACGTGACCTAATTATGTTCTGCTAATGCTGTTTTTTCTGATTTATTTTTTACGTCTCTAGTATGTTCGTTTATTCCTGTACATAAATTCCTACATGTTTGGCATATACCGGGTGGAAATGAAAACCGGGTCACCTCTATAACTTTTTTATTTATGAATAGAAAAATTTGAAATTTGGCTATGTTCTATGGTTCAAAAAACAAATTTTATGTGCATTAAAAATAATAATTAATTAAAAATAATTATGTGATATAAAAAACAATTAAATTTTTAAACAAATTTTTGAATAAAAAATCTTTTTAATTCAAAAAATTTTTATTTTAAGGAAAAAGGTTTTATAAAAATAAATTAAAATGAATTTGAAGTTACCAATAATAACAAAAGATAGTAAATGTTTAAATAATGCGCATTCTAATGCGAATGTAAAATGTTAAATGTATTTAAAAAAATTTAATAAATAGTCTTGAAAAACTAATTTTTTGATTCCATTTAAATGTAAGGAAATTTACAAAAAATAAAATTTGATAAAAAATAGTTTGTAGCCTTATCGAACAGATTTATTTATTAAAAATTACATTTATAATGTGCCAACGTTTCGAAACTGGTTAGTTTCTTTTTCAAGGCTAGAAAGAAATTTCACAATTAAAATCTTTAAATATAATAATAAAATATTTCACTACTGCTAATAATATTTATACAATTTAATCTACATTCAAAAAAGGTCATTAAAACAATTTACCTGTTTATGAGTATTTTTTAATTGTCACAAAATCATTTGTTCCATTGAATTATTATCAATTTGGTTGAGAGTCATTAAAATGGATGTTTTATTACACATTGTCTGGATGTTAGACCACATCAATTTTTTTTTTTTTTGGTTTTTTAATACCTATTTGATGGAATTAAATTATTTACACTTTTAGAGAGGTATTGGAGCAACTTTAAACTTATCAAGCATGTGATGTGACCAAGCAATAGTACACGATTGAATTGATAAAATATTCTTTTAAACTTATTACGAATAATATTTATTGTTATAATTTATTGGTATGTTGGGTTGTATAGGTCACATATCTAAAAGGTGGCAATATATTTTACTTAATCCCGCAATATCAGTTTTGTTATTAATTGCTTTTTCATTTTTTTGGATGTAGATCATTTCTTTCATTAAACGTTTTTTCAACACTTTCTCCTGGTCTAAAATTTTAATTTTGTCAAAATCAAAACAATGATTTGTAGTAAAATGGTGTGTGCTTAAGGCAGTTTTTTCGTTTTTGGTTGAATTTTTCTCCCTACAATCATATTCATGGTTATAGATTCTTTTTTTGAGGTTTTGTTTAGTCTGCCCTATGTATACTCCCTCACATCCCTTGCAATTAATTTGATAAATAACATTTGTTTTCAGGTCATCTGGAATTTTTTTTATCACAAAAAACAAGAATAAATCAAATATTAGTTATCAACCAAATATTAATAGAACATTCAGTAAAGCTAAAGATTTTTTAAATGAACATCCATCGATCATAGTAACTAAGGCTGATAAAGGTAAAAAAACAATTATCATGAATAAAACAGACTGTGACACTAAAATGTCAGACTCAGTTAAAGATGAAAATAATTACATGAAATTAGATATAGACCCAACCAACAAAATTAAAATAGCCACTAACAACTTAATAAAAAAACTAAAAGAGAACAATAACATTAGTGAGTATGAAAAGAGGAACTTGCAAAATAATAACCCACTCCCACCTAGAATATATGGGTTACCAAAGGTTCATAAACCGAATACTCCACTCCGTCCAATAGTGTCAATGATCGAATCACCTAATTATAAGTTACAAAAGATGATTGTAAAGATTCTTAACAATATAACTCCTAATTTTAAATACAACGTTAAAAATAGTTACGATTTAAAAGAAAAATTGAAATCAATTAAAATCCAAGATGATGAATTATTAGTGTCACTGGATGTTAAATCGCTGTTTAGCAATGTTCCTAAAAATTTACTAATGGAGTTAATAGACTATCATTGGGATGAAATTAAAACTTATACTACAATAGACAAAAACTTATTCGTTAAAGTAGTAGATAGCTTCTTTGAAAACAGCTATTTTTTGTATGAAAATAATTATTACAAACAAACATTTGGATGCCCCATGGGGGCTCCAGCTAGTCCAGTATTTGCCAACATAGTTATGAACTGGATAATCTCAGAAGCAATAAAAAAATTAAATTACAATATAAAACTTTTTTGATTTATGTAGATGATTGTCTAACTATAATACCCAGAGACAAAGTAGACACTGTACTAGGAGTCTTTAACTCGGTTAATAGTTATATACAATTTACAATGGAGGTGGAAAATAATAATAGACTCCCGTTTTTAGAACTAACGCTAATTAAATCTAATGGTACAATACTAACAAACATGTACAAAAAACAAAAGATTCAAAAACAAATAGTAATAGTATTACAACAATGAATACCAGCTTGGATACATATTTTAAAATTCCTTATATAGAAGGTCTGTCACAAAAATTAAAAAAAATATTAGGTGATGAAAACAGCAAAATTGCATTTTAAAATATTACGACAAATTCTTCACTGTTCTCTAAATTAAAACAAAAAATTCCAGATGACCTGAAAACAAATGTTATTTATCAAATTAATTGCAATGGATGTGAGGGAGTATACATAGGGCAGACTAAACAAAACCTCAAAAAAAGAATCTATAACCATGAATATGATTGTAGGGAGAAAAATTCAACCAAAAACGAAAAAACTGCCTTAAGCACACACCATTTTACTACAAATCATTGTTTTGATTTTGACAAAATTAAAATTTTAGACCAGGAGAAAGTGTTGAAAAAACGTTTAATGAAAGAAATGATCTACATCCAAAAAAATGAAAAAGCAATTAATAACAAAACTGATATTGCGGGATTAAGTAAAATATATTGCCACCTTTTAGATATGTGACCTATACAACCCAACATACCAATAAATTATAACAATAAATATTATTCGTAATAAGTTTAAAAGAATATTTTATCAATTCAATCGTGTACTATTGCTTGGTCACATCACATGCTTGATAAGTTTAAAGTTGCTCCAATACCTCTCTAAAAGTGTAAATAATTTAATTCCATCAAATAAGGTATTAAAAAACCAAAAAAAAAAAATTGATGTGGTCTAACATCCAGACAATGTGTAATAAAACATCCATTTTAATGACTATCAACCAAATTGATGATAATTCAATGGAACAAATGATTTTGTGACAATTAAAAAATACTCATAAACAGGTAAATTGTTTTAATGACCTTTTTTGAATGTAGATTAAATTGTATAAATATTATTAGCAGTAGTGAAATATTTTATTATTATATTTAAAGATTTTAATTGTGAAATTTCTTTCTAGCCTTGAAAAAGAAACTAACCAGTTTCGAAACGTTGGCACATTATAAATGTAATTTTTAATAAATAAATCTGTTCGATAAGGCTACAAACTATTTTTTATCAAATTAAATACAACGAACACGAAGTTTTTGGAAAAATAAAATTTTAAATTTACCGTTAATTTAAATCGGCCAAAATAAATCATATACAACATTCAAATTTTTCAAATTTAATAGTACAAATTAATTTTAAGTTTATATTATAAAAAAATTAAACGAAAATTTGTTAACAAATGCAAAAATTTATATCATCGTTTAAGTGATATAAATGTCTATCAAAAACCATTGCAAAAAATGGGGGTTTCCATTTAAAAAAATCGATGATGACGTCATTGCTAAATCACCAGTGACGCCATTAATATTTTTATTATACCAAGAGATGGGATTTTAAAAACTAAAATTGACGTGTCCGAGCGATTTTCTAAAAAAAAATAAATACGGCAGTTATGAATTAGGTTCCAAACTTTATCACCACCCTGTATGTGGATGACGTAATAGCAGGGATCCCCAAGGACAAGAGATACTTAGATGAAATGTTGGAGGTCTTCAATAGCTACGATGTCAGAATTAATTTTACGTATGAAGAAGAGAAGGATAATATGATTCCGTTCCTTGATATCATGCTAATTAGAGATGACCAAGGGAATATAAAAACTAACTTATACAGGAAACCGTTTAGTTCCAATCGATTACTGAACTTTCAATCTAGTCATAAACTAATGCATAAAATTGCGATTATCAAGAGTTTAAGAATTAAAATTCACAAGATATGCCATTTGGATTACATCACTGAAAATTTAAATCAAACAAAAATGATATTGAAAGAAAACGGATATCCTCAATATTTGGTTAATAAATTCTTACTGAATAACATAGTAAATGAAAACCCTGAGATGAACAAAAATGATGTCATATATTTCAAAATTCCTGGAATAAAGGATGTAAGTGAAAAATTAACAAGACTGTTAGAAGACCGGTTTGAGAAGGTGAAGATAGTGACTTACAATAGTAAAACAATTGATAACTTGTTTTCAAAATTAAAAGATAAGCCTGAAAAAGATTTTAAACATAATTTAGAGTATCAGATCAAGTGTAAAGATTATGACATGAACTATATTGGACAAACTAAGAATTGGCTTAAAACGAGAGTCAATTGCCACAAGAATGATTGTCTGAAGAAAACTAATAAGGACCGAACAGCTCGGGCCACGCATTCAATCGAACTAAAACACACTTTTGATTTTGAAATGAAGAACATCAAAATTCTTGGGTATGAAGCCAATTTAGAGAAGAGATTACTGCTTGAATCAATCAAAATTAACAAAGACAAAAAATCAGTCAGTGGGTTGTGTATACATCCTTAATTTGTTTAAATAATGTCTTGGTTGGAGCTGTTCTATCATCCGATGTCATCTGTGATTTTGATGTTTGACATTTTATAATATGTTTAATGGCTGCTAAAGAGATAAGTTTCAAAGAAAAATCTGTAAGAATCAAGCGTATGAGTAATGATAAGTACTGTATTAATTGTTTATTAATTGTTAGAACACCATTTGAACTTTGTTTAATGAATATTTTTATGCTAATGTTGGCTACGAAAAACACAATATTAATTGAGGTAGGTGACAGTCAGTATTGTGATTATTAATTATTAATAATTTTTTAATGTGGAAATTGTAATAATGATTTGTTAATATGTAATTTTAGCTCTGATGATGATAATAATATAATTATCGAAACCGGTCAGCGAAGTTAGAAAAGTAGTTTTTCTTGATAAACCAGTCCCCTATCCCGAATCAAATTTAAAAAAAAATAATAACAACTTTAAAAGTATCTTTAATAATAAATTTCCAACACCATATTTATTAAAAAATAACATTGTATATAAAATAAACTGCAAAACTTGTCCTAAAAATACTAATACGTGCTATATATGCCAAACATGTAGGAATTAAAGTACAAGAATAAACGAACATACTAGAGACGTAAAAAATAAATCAGAAAAAACAGCATTAGCAGTACATGCAACTAAATTAGGTCACGTGTTTGATTTTGCAAAACCAGAGATTTTAGGGACCCATGGAAATAGAAAGAAACGAGAATTTCTTGAAATGATCAAAATACAAAAATATAAAAATACAGTCAATGTTAAACAAGATGTAGATTTTCTAAATAAATGTTATTACAATATTATTAAAAAATTACCAAAAATTAAAAGTCGTTTATGAGATTAATGTTAGTTTGAATTTTTTGTAAAGTAAAGTTGGTTACATAGACCTAAATACCATTTAAAGTAAAAATAATAATAAAATGTTTAAGATGAGAAATAATTTTCAATATGCAAATAATCAAGGTTACATAATAATAATAAAAAAAAAATTAAAATGATTGATTAGTAATAATTTTAATGTTAAAACACATGTGCATTAAGTCCAACGTATTCAAACACAAAATTTGTGTAAGTATTTAAAATTCTTTATATTATATAAACTAATAAATTTAATGTAAAATTGTGCTACTCAGTTGTCACTATTGTTTTATAATATGTATATTATGTGTTGTTTGTTTCTTGTTACTATAATTATAGTATTTTAAATTAATTGTTAAATAAATGTTTGTAGTGCCTTTGAAAATGGGAATATAAATTTCCGACAGGTCGGCTTCCGAAAAGAATGTGTTTGAATTAACCTTCTGACATCCTATGATCCATACAACTCTTCAAATTAATTTATCAAATTAATATTGTGGATCTTTATAAAAAGGCTTTTATTCAAAACTTTGTTTTATTCAATTACCTTTAACTGTTCTAAAAAAATGTTATTGCGAATTTTAATTATAAGCTTTGTGGATGTTGGGAAGACCTTAAATCTACAAATTTTACCTGAAGTATTAGGTTCTGTTTTAATTTTGACATCTCCTAGTTTGAAATTTTTTACATCTTCGGGTTCTTGTTTGACAATAATTTCCTGGATCATACCATCATTATCAACATTTCCTTGAAATTCATATTCGTCCAAAATAATTGTTTCAGGCTGAACTTCAATTAAAATTACATCGTCATCATCATTTTCTGCAGAAAGTTCATCCTTCACTTCTTTTTTTTCTTCACTTATTTTAATATCACTGTCAACATTATGTGGCTGAACATACGTTTTTGCTACCACATTTGATGTAAGAGTGTCTAAATTACCTAGAAAAATATATTTTAGATAAGAAATTTTGTTTCCTTAGAAAAGGTTTTTATCAAAATATTTTTTTCATAATAGAACATGTATTTAACTCACCTAAATTGGGTTTTTGGAAAGTGGTATTTCGTGAATTTGAATTCCTATCTGATGAAATATCGCCCACCCTCAATACTTTCTTTGGTAGTGAAAAGGCTTGTGAATTTAAATCTGATGTATTACCAAAGCACAGATTCCCTTTCATATTTCTTATTTTAATGTACCCTGGTTTAATACCTCTTGGAAGTACAGTAAACCTTATAAAGTGGTTTTCTTTATTTATAAATATGAGATTTGCAAAACCTCCAAATTGTATATTAAACGGTTTACCGTCTATCAACACTCTTTGAAGAGCATCGATAAACTGTAAAGAATGAATATTTCCATTCAATTTAAATTTTTGTAGTTTTGCATCCAGGTAAATTGGAATAGTTGTATAGGCATCAATAATTAAATTGACTTTACCCGCTACAATATCAGATCTTCGTATAGGTCCTATTACTACTTGTGGCACTGGTCCTTCTATCTTAACATTCACTGCTTGTCCAAATAAATATACTTTTATTCCAGGTCCACCAATGTGACATTCATAATATTGTCCATCGATACAAATTTCTCTTGTTGGTACTCCCAGTCTTACCTTATGTACATGACCATTATAACGAATATCTTTATAAGGTTTATTAAATGATAATATGTAACTATCTTTATAATCAAATATAACTTTTCTTGAACCACTTCTGAAGGAAATTTCACGAGGATCTTCCCATGTCATAAATGCAATACAGATATCATCATAAAATACAATGTCTCTACGTTCTCCATCAATTCTTACTGACTTATTGTTTGGATTTAAGCAATTAACCATTCTATTATGATCGTCACTTTCATTTATATTATTTTTCATGTCAAATGGATGTAGTGGTGGTTTTTCTTTATCGAAACTCATTATTGGAGGTGGTCGCGAAAGAGGTTGGTTTGGATTTAAAGGTTTCAACCTTGGGTCATTGCCTGGTCTAATAGGACGTATAGGTCCTCGGGGGCCTGGGTTATTTCCTTGTCCACAAAAAAATCTTGAATTAAATTGGCTTTCAAAAGAAGGGCACTGCTGACGTAAGTCAACATCTTCGTTAGCATAAAGTCTATAAGAAAATTAATTTCTGTGTTAACTTCATATTTTGGTGATTTCATATCATATCATCTTAGTATTTTTTAAAAGGGTAAAAAGAAGGCAATAGCGGCCTATAGACGGGCGTTCATTTCCGCGGGAAAGTCAAATCCCGAAGGAGCGCTGAGGCGGATTTACTTATATACGCGGATTAAAATCAAGATTCACCCCGCAAATGAGAGATAATTCAAAAAATTATTAAACGTGGACGATCAGTTTAGGTCTAAGTCTTCCATTAGCACCAATTGATATACAACGTAGCTATCTTTCAAATATTAAATAATGTTTTGTGTTAGTTTAAATTATACCTTGGTAAAAAAGCCACTGAATTAGCCACTTTTGTTATTAAAATAACCTCGCAATATCAACACTCGCCTCATCTGTTAAATACAATGGAATAAATATGTAAACATTGCGCATAAATATGATTGTAAGGCAAGCATCAATATTGTAGGAAGTGAGTGAGGTAAAGTCTTCACAAAGCCAAAAATCGAGAGACAGTTGTTACAATCTTTATTAAAATTAATCTTTGCTGTCTTATCTGATGAAATTAGGACAGCAAAGATTAATTTTAATAAAGATTGTAACAACTGTCTTTAGATTTTTGGCTTTGTGAAGACTTTACCTCACTCACTTCCGACATCATGCCTAGCCAAAATTATGGAGATTTTCACTTTACGAAAGCATCAATGTCTTCGCCTAATTTGCATAATATTGAATATAATTTTAACGCGAGAGGCGAGTTTCATATTTGGTGCTAGTTTAGCTTAATAATCAAAGTGGTTAATTAAATGTATTTTTATTAAATAGATAACATAAAATAAAACATTGTGAAATGCTTGAAAAGTAGCTATATTGCCCCGTTTACCCTTAAATTGAATTTTTATCAGTTTCAAGGTCAAAAAATTGTAAATTGGCGATAAGTATGAAACTAAAACAAAATTACAGAAATATATATGTATAGAGAGAAAAATATTTTACGTTAGTGTTGAGTGAATAATTTATTTTGAACACAGCAAATAGCAAATGACAATTTGAAACAACAGCGATTTAAATTTGAAAGGAAAGTATGTCAGGAATGAACGCCCGTCTATGGGCCGCTAAAGGTGCGTTTTGCTAGCGTCGCGGACGACAAAATCGCCGAGCGGAATACTTTGCTTAGAAACGTATTGGAAAGTGACAGGATTAACGACACGTTGCTAGGTAAATTATTCCTTTCGGTGATTTCGTCATCCGCGACGGAAAATTTCCGTCGCTAGCAAAACGCACCTTAAGGTTTTAAACAACAATTAGAATATCTTGTGAACTTACTCATCACATGTTTCAGATTTACTCCTCTTAGCAGAAGAAGATTCAATTGAAGGTCGTTTTTTCACTACTAAGGTCGTTGTAGGAGGCACCTAAAAAATAAACCATAAATAAAATTCTTGGAAATGTTGTAGGTACAGGTAAAGTCTTGTTCTGAACTTGATTTTTAAAAACATATTGGTAAAAATTTTACTAATCCTCCTTTACCGGAAATGGTCGTAGATGGCAAAATCGAAAAAATAAACTTTTTTTTTCAACACCCTGTATATCGATCAAATTTATACCTAGCGATCCAGAAAAAATATCAAAAAATCTACTTTTTCGTTCTGAAAAACTTTGCGAAATGCCAGTTTGATGAATCATCGAAAGTGCGAATACTGCACCAAATTAAACACTTAAAAACTTTTTAGGTATTGAAAATTGAAAATATTATTTTAAAATTTATTGTCTTATCTAGATAAAGGTTTATCATCAATACTACTAAAACCGTAAGGAACGGGAAAGGTGTTTTTTTCGTAGGGAGTTGTAATTTTGCAGGTGTATGTGGACGAGAAGATTTCAAGAATAAAGTATTTAAGCGACTTTTCGATCAGACCGGCCCGAACGAAAAATCGACTTCATACCCCAAGTGTTCGAAATTCACCCCGAATCGCATAAAATTTTAGTATGTTATGGAGGGCCAGATTCTAAAGACGGTGGTTTTGACCTGCCCGGAACTAAATATTAAGGGGCGAAGATACAACCCCTTTTGTAATATTTCCCCGAAATCGGACGTTTTTTGCGAGGAGCCGCCATGGGGTGTTTTCTTTTTGTCCTATTTTAAAAATTTGAGTTGTATTGACTTTTAAAAAAATTTCCAAAGACGGGTCCGTTTTTCTTACTTTTTTTCGGTTTTCGGCGGCGTCAAGTTTGAAAAATCGCTACCACGTCCGGTTTCAAAGGGAATTGGACCCCTATTATTCCCACACCCTTGGGATAGACGCGAAAAGGTAAAATTTTTGGAGCGCTGCAAAAAGTTTTAAAAAATTTTAAATTAAAAAAACAATTTATACAATTTGTTCGTTTATATCTTAACTAATTGCTGCCATTGAATTTTAAAATCAAGCGCTCAAATTTGCCGAGAATCCTCTTAAAATGCATTATTTTACCTTATAACTACATATTTAACAAAACACAAATAGATTTATTATTTAAAGCTTCAGTAAAGCTCAAAAAACATGTACCAATGCATTAAATCGAAAAAGTAAGTACCGAATATAGAAGTTCATATTTTTGCCACCAATATTATGTGAATCGCGGTATGATGGTTAGTGGATGGTAAGTGTTTTGACATCTGACATACCATTCCCACTTAATTTACACGGAGCGTGGTTAGTGGTCTAACATACCACGATCACTTACCACTTCAAGCGAAAATTAATACTATGTGAAAATCACATACCACGCTGTTGGTAAGCATGTAACTACCACGCGAATTTAGCGTCAGCATCATATTATGTGGATCGTGGTATGATATTTCTGTCATCCTGAAACTGTTTACGTTGGTAACATAGCCAAAAGCCTCATTATTTGAGTTAAATGTTGATGGCGAGTAAACAGACTTGAAGAAAGATACAAAGTTTTCAACTATCTCAATGGGATTATTTGTTGAGATATATTATCAAATTTCATGTCGCCTGGTATTCTGGATTGTTTTCGTTTTGTATTAATGAATTTAAATAATGCTTGTGGTTCTCTTTTAATGTTTTGTGATGTCATTTTAAGGACATTTTTATAGTTTCTGTGTATTTGCACCTTTATTATTTTTTTTACATCTTTAAATTTCTGTGTAAATTGTATTTTCCCTCTTTTCATTTGATGACAAAGCCGATCTTTTTTTTATATTTTTTATTATTTGTTTGGTATACCATACTGGGTAGTTATTTGATGTTGAGTTAATGTATACTCGTTGTTTCGGAACAGTTTGATCGAAGACTTTGTACAGTTTTGGATAGAAGACGTTACATGATGTTTTTACATTGTTTTCACTTAATATGTTATCCCATTCCAGGTTGCAGATAGTTTTGTACATTTTACTAAAATCAGCCTTCCCAAAGTTGTATACACTTGTTTATGATTATCCTTAAAAACAGTCGTTTGAGATGGTTTCATTAATTCAAATACAAGTGCTGGATGGTGTATATCCTCTTTTAAGTAGTGAAAATATTTCTGTATTGGACGAATTCAATTCCTTGGTGCTAGCAACAACATCAAGTAGCCTATTGTTACAGTTTAGTTTATTATTTATTTATTAACGGCATCGACATTTTTACAACAATTTACATAAATATGGAGAATATAGGGTAACAAACAATATTGGTAATATAACATCAAGTTGACATAAAATAAAACAAAAAATAACAGAGATGTAATAGTAAGCATCATTCAGAATGGGAAGAGGCACAACAGAACACCTGGTAACTGGTAACATTGAATTATGCTATAGCACAGGAACTAGAGACGAATGGCGGCAAACTCTATGTACTATTTGTGGATCTAAATACGGATAACCGAGCTAATACAAGGCATGTACATACAATAATACAAGAGTCGGAGTGGGAACGAAGGTGTCGGAGGAGTTTGAAACGGAAAGAGGGCTTTGGCAGGGGTGTCCGGTAAGCCCAATATTATTCAATGTCTTTACGGCAGACCTAGACAAAGTGCTAAGAAGGGACAAGCAGAACAGGTGGTAATCGGAGGGAAGAAGATATGGATGTTAGTGTACGCAGATGATATAGCAATGATAGCCAAAACAAAGGCAGAAATGGACGAAATGATTAGAAGGTTAGAAAGGTACATGGATAAGAAAAAATTAGTAGTGAATGTAGAAAAGACAAAGATGATGGTATATACAAAGGGAGGAAGACAAAAATTAGAGAGTTTTAGGTAGAAGGATCAAGAGATAGAACAAGTAAAGGAATTCAAATAACTGGGATACGTGATGACACCAAATGGAAAGCATACGGAGCATATAAGGTACTTATGTAAGAAAGCACGGATACCATGGAGCAGGATATGGAAGGAATGGAAATCAAAGATGACAAACACATTTATAGGTGGCATAACGATTTGGAAAACTTGTGTTAGAAGCATTCTTCTATACGGGGCGGAGGTATAGGGCTTAGAGGAACAAAAAGATGTAGAGAAAATGCAGGTCCATATACTAAAACATTTTAAAAGTGGAGAGGTCTACACCAGATGCGATTATACTACAAGAAACAGGAAGTGACAAAGTATGGGGAGAAGCCCTATAAAAAGGTCACAGATTTCGAATGTGGAATACACATGAGATGGAATACGGGAATTGTAGGAGTAGTGATCAAACAAGCTGACACAGAGGGAAGAAAGGAGTTAAAATTACAAAATGGGGGCAATGCAGAAGAGAAAGAACGAGCTAAAAGAAGAAGAAAGTAAATAAGTTAAATGTTTGTTGTACATATAATATATGTATATATATATACAGGGTGAGTCAGACCACCCGTAACAGCCTTTTATCTCGAAAACAGTTTGTCGCACTTAGATAGAATAAAAATTTTAATTACCAAAGTGAACCCAAAGAATCCATTGGTGCACTTATTATTTTCCAGAACAATCAGGAAGTGCCCGGAATCGGAAGTTACTTTATTTATTTATTTATCAGAATACTGTACATGAATAAAACAAATTATTTTGTACATTGTTACATTACATTCAATTCAAAAAGACTAAAATTAAAGATTAAAATACAATGAAACTTACAATGGAACCAACATAAATGAAACCTACAATGGACCCAACATAGATAAAACATTAAAAATATAAAAATTTCAAATTTCAAAAGAAACAACTTTTATTAAAATATTTTTGTAATATATTGCATAATTAACAAAATAAACGAGAAAAAAATATGCAAACAAGTGACCATCATTGGTCTCTTAAATTATGGAAAAATTAAATCGTGTTACCATCATTCGCAAATTGGTGACAGAGATTTTTTTAAATAGAAACTCTTTTTTGCATTAATCGCTTTATTCGTTAAAAATAATCAACATTTTTTATTTTTTGAATTAAGGAAAATACATAACATAAAAAAGTTGATTATTTTTAACAAGCGAAGCGAAAAATGCAAAAAATACAAGTTTCCATTTAAAAAATCATAATTGCCTCTACCCTTACCAATATTAAGGATGATGGTAGTGTTTTAATTTTTCCATAATTTAAGAAGCCATTTGTCACTTGTTTGCATTTGTTTTTTCGTTTAATTTGTTAATTATGCAAGATATTAAAAAAATATTTTAATAAAAGTTATTTTTTTTAAAAGACCTTATATATCTATCTGTATTTTTTGTTATTGGAACTTTATAGTTTGCAGTAATGTTGGAGCAACTATTTGAGAATATACTAATTTATAGATTAGAACTATGTCGTACATTTCTCTACGCCTTTCCAGTGTTGCTAACCCCATGTGATCTCTTAAAAAATTATATCCGTAAACCTCTCTCGAAATATTCTCTTTGAAGTGGGTTAAGTTGTAGAAGTTAGAAAAATTAACGAAACATCTGTTTGAAATTGAACATAAGAATAATATTTTGTACATATATGTCTCCAAGAAATATAATGTTTGAGTGATCTAAAGATTCGAAAAATGTCGAGAAATTTTCTAGTGTTGTTGTGGGTGGTATGTATGCTCAAAGGAGCACAAATATACATATTGACCGACAGCCAGGCAACGACTCGGACTTTAAAGGCCCACACCCTTGAGTCCAAATTGACCTGGGAATGTCGACAATCCCTGAAGCAACTGGCAAAAGGAAACAAGCTTGTTCTAATGTGGGTGCCAGGGCACCAGGGAATAGAAGGCAAGGAAATTGCTGATGAGTTGGCAAGATCGGCCTCAAATCTTACACCGAGTGGTCCAGAACCGTTCTGTGGGCTGAACAAGACACATCTACGGGAGGAGATCATACGGTGGGAAAGGGATAGTGTAATGTCACACTGGAATTATACTCCGGGTTCAAGACAGGCGAAGAAATTCATTGAGTACTCGCCCAAGAAAGCCACAAAGGTTCTCGACCTAAGTAGGAACAAACTGAGGCTCATCACAGGCCTTTTAACTAGACACTGCCCATTGAGGTATCATCTCACCAAAATGGACAAGTCAGAAATTGAAACTTGCAGACTCTGTGGCCTAGAAGATGAAACTTTGGAGCACATCATTTGCGAATGCGTCGCATTAACTAGCATTAAATTTGATCCCTTTGGCTGGACAACTCTAATTCCAGACGAAGTCAAGGCTATGCCTCCTAAGGATCTAATTAGCTTTATTAAGCATTTAGATATCCCAGGACTTCACTAGCTTAAGGGTTGAACAAAAGATCAAAATGGTCGCAGTTTGGTAAGGTTCAATTGCAGCCAATCGCCCTCCTATCTAATCAATCTAATGTATGTACAGACGATGATTAGTTTGAACTTCAAATTTGCTGTTGATTGGATGAGTATTATGTCTACGTTAATATCTGGAGTAGGAGTATCAAACAGAATCCTTTTTGAGCAAATGTCGCTTACCCTCCTTTGTCAGAACACCATCGATATATATATCCCTGCGCTAGGGGACAGTAGAACATTTTTTAACAAACTCAATGAAATTTCTATATTTTCTGGAATTTCATCAATTTTTACAAAGGATCCTTACACAGGATAAATTGATTTTTGGAATATAATAAGTAACTTTAGTTTAAGTTTCGACTATATTTACTACTTGGTCCATAACATTAATATGCACATAAAAACTTAACAGACTCTTGGCAGTCATCTTTTTTGGCCTCCATTTTGTTTCAGAATGGCTAACCACTAATAAAATTTATATTATTTAGACAATCAAGGTTTATAACAAAACACAGAACCTCGAGTTTTGAGTTACGATTTACTGTAAAAACTTATCAAATATAAACTGTAAAGAGCTTGGGAAATGCCAGAATTTTTTTGCCAGAAATCTGGCAGCATGCTGGCAGAGATTGTCAGAGACGTGTAAACCCATGACAAAGTAACTGCCAAAGTGAGAAAAAGCAATCTGCCGAACTCTGGCAACAGATTTTTATTTAGCATATAAACAACAGGATACATTCTCTAGCATCGTTAATTATTTCTCTGTCACTCTGGTTGTTTGCTTTACCAGCGTTTTTACTGTAGGCGCAGAGTTTGTGTGTTGTTGTGTAATTATATATTAATGGAAATGACAAATGACGAGTCTAATTAAGGGAGAAAATAAAAAAAAGGAAGAATGGAAAGATAAATGTTTCAATTTTTGCACCGTAGTCAAAAGAAGAAATTAATATCATTACTCGAAGCAAACACTATTTTGTGGGACATAAAACCCTCGAAGAATATAGGAATATAAAAAAATAAAATAGTTAAAGAAATTGCTCTGTTGGCAGAACTCTGTCATAAAAACTCTAGCGTGTCGCAAGCCCTTTAATAATAACTATAGTAATTAAAACTGAATCTTATCGGTCATCGATGACAATTTAGTTTGGAAATAAAAATAAACTACTCTCTTCATATTACAACATTAAAAGCAATCTCGGTTTTCGTTCAGAAGGAACTTTGAGAAAGATGAATACATTATTTGAATTTATAGGAATAAATACCTTGTGGGCCATATTCATGGATCTTGACACCAGAAACAAGAAACTAACAATTGCTAATAAATACTAATCGTTAGTATTTTGTTTTAAAACGTTTTCTTCTCAGTATGACCAACCATAAAAATTAAACAGATAAAACGAGATTATGCAACCCAACAATCAGCTTATTATAATTTTATTATTTATATTCTACTTTGATTATATGATAAAGTTTTGAATTAAGGCTCTTAAATAATTTATACATATATTACCCTATTTTTCCAGTACAAAGTACAATATAATTTTTTTCTTTACGCATTTATTAATTTCGACCTAACCTACAATTAAATATACTAGCAATATTACAAAATAAGATTCTCATAAAACTGTACCTAATTAAAAAAACATAAGTACTTTTATTTAAATATTTCACTTGCGAAGTCCAGGTATCTTCTTTTAAGCAAAAAAAAACAAAACATAAACATAAACGAGAACATTTTATATTTATATACAATATACAGGGTGATCGGCACAAAGCTCTACACCGGTAAACAAAGAAGCACAACTGGATTTTCCAGTGGTGGCTATACCGGGTAGGCAGGATAGGCGCCACCTGGGTAGGTAGGTTGGGTAACCCAATTCATTGTCGAATGAAAATAATTTAATATGAAAAAAGTTATTAATAGTATTAAAAAATGTAATAAAATAAGGTATCTCTGGATATGTTTTTAGTTTATCACTTAAACTTAAAAGACGGTTCGTTCCGTATTTTAGAAGCGCGGTTAGGCGACATGAAATTCGCATACCTTTCCCCCATATAAACACATGTGTTGCAGAAAAACATACCCACCGCCAGTGTAGTTACTGTTTATATGCGCTGCCTAAAGCGCAGCAGAAGGCGACACGAATCGTCGCCTTTGACGACTTCATTGGATCTCGTTTACTGCATTCCGTATTAGGTATATGCACGTGAGCAGGAGCATGGCGTATAAAGCGTTCCGAATTATATTTACGCGTATATGCGCATATAATTCGGAACGGTTTTTGTGCTTCTTATGTCCACCTACTGTCAAATGTCAAACGATCAGTCAGGTGTTTGAATTAAATCAAGTAAATGCACAGCAAAAATTGATTGATAATTCATTGTAATAAAAGAAATAAATATGGGTATCAAAAAAATTTAGAACCTGTAGTAAAGAAAAATAATAAAAAAAGTTTTATAAGAAAATTATAGTTTTCTTAAATTTTAATATACCTATAAAAATACAAAATTATTTTTATCCATAAAAATATTACCAAAAGGGGCTAAAATGCTGAAATACCAAGTATAATTTTAAAACTTTTCAATTTATTATCAACTGCGCATGCTTGCATATCAAGCCTTTGGTCAGAGGTAGTGCATGATATACTGCGATATACCTCGAGAAAGGCGGAGCTTAGCAGGAGTATATACTCCAAATGTCTAATTCGGAACACTTCAGATGCTCATAATGCGGTATATGCGTAATTCGTCCTCACTTGACCATGGGTGTGCTCCGAATTGGGTATATACTATACCTATACGCCATATGGCGCTTATAAAGCGTTCCGATTTGAACATTTGGTGCATGAAATTTGATTCCTGCAACGCATAGCAGGTATTCCGTGCACCACCTCCCGAGCTGTGTGGCTTTGTATGCCAGCAGCCCTATTCTTGAACCGTCGACACGATGTGGCCGACCACTTTTATCATTCTGTCCTCTTATTTTTTTATGTAAATGAAAAGGACAGAATGATAAAAGTGGTCGGCCACATCATGTCGATTGGTTCAAGAATAAGGCTGCAGCAGGCGCAATCGATTTAATATTTATTAAGGGTGCGTTCCGAGTAGGACACATGCATTTTTTAGTTCACATGCTACATATAACTTTCCGAATGATATACATCAGTCCATTGATTTTGACAATTTGTTGAATGTGAAACTTCCAAGTTTTCCAAAAATAATGGCATTTGGATTAATTTAGAAACCCATGATAAAAATTGATCCGTGAATCTTGATTCGCCTGGTTCAGATCAAGTGAATTTGGATTCGCCGGTGAGATTTTGACGCATGCGCTTCGAGGAAGGTGAGATTGAGATTCGCTGTGTGAGATTTCAGGAATCCACGTCCTGTCCCCATATTCTTGAAACTTTTCATGAAAAAATAAGAGTTTGTCCTTGTAATGTGGTATGCGACATCGTGTGGAGTGGTTCAAAAATACGCCTGCTGCACAAAAGCCCAAGCAGAAGATATTCTATATTCGGTCAAGAGCGCAAGCAGACAAAAGTCGGGTTTGACTAAACATAACAAATAACTACTCCTAACTATAGTAGTTACGAGTAGTTAGCCCAAAGACTTCTATGTTTTCTGTTGTTATACATAGACCGGACACACTTGACATTTCGAAAAAATAAGTGTTTTTTATTTCCCACTTTTACCTGCTAATGAGCTAACTTTGGACGTTTAACTTTTACCATTTAATCCAATAATAACCAAAGTTATTGTAATCCACCGCGTTAGTTGTTTGTTGTATCTGGTAATTTGTAAAATAAAGAAAAACACAGCTATTTTAAAATAGACACCAGCGCCCCCAAAGTGTATCAGCGTGAACTACGGCGGCCATTTTAAAAGTGTCCGTTAGCTATATTCACCTCGGTTATTTTCTTAATTTTTGGTGTTCTCTGATCAAATGAAAATAGAATTTGACAAGATTTTATGAGTATTATAGGTTATGTGATCCAGTATTTCAAATTTACCGCCAAAACGGACACTTTTAAAATGGCCGCCAGTGATACACAAAAAATTGACGCGTGTCCGGTCTATGTATAACAATAGAAAACATAGAAGTCTTTGCCTGTACTGGTTTTGAAGAAATTATTAAAGATAAAGAAGTGGATATTATAAGAGAAATCAAATTAACAAACAAACTACTTCTAGAAAAAGTAGCCTTTCTAGAAGAGGAAAATGTCCGACTTAAAAGGCCCAGTTGCACCACTTCAACTTAAATTTTGAGCATTGCGTAATTCCTTAAGTGACAGGTGACAGATATTTGTTTGCACGGTATGTTTAAGCTTAAATTTAAGCCTCCAAGATCCTAGGCTATGTGGTACTTAACCTAATAAGCTTTGTTAATTCGCATTGGCTACCGTGACTGTAACTGGAATGAAAATAAAATTAATAGTGACTGTCAGACATGCGCCGATATTGTAGGTTATGTTGTCCGTTATTTAAAATGGGAAACGCCCCCTTAACGCAGTAGCAATTAAGAAATGATGCAAAGAAAAGTTTAAAAAATAAATTTCTTTAGTTTATATAAATTTATACCGTGCCGACATAAGTAAATCCCCCCTGCTAACTTTTGAACGGTTATGTTTTTGATTCTGAAAATTTGTCTACGGAGGAATCTAGATACGAACTTTCTATTAAAGGTATTTTTGATTTTGTGGAACTTCCTGTTATACCGGAAGTGGATGGCAACTTTCTTATTTTAAATTGAACACCCAGTATATTTTTTCCTTTTCGTGTTCACCATAAAAATACCATAAAATTGACCTGGCATAGTGTGGTCCACGATTAATAATTTCGGAATTACGCCCATTTGAAAATCGCATTTTTTATGCAACTTCATTTACACCGGAAGTTGGAAAATTAACGAACTTACGGTGAAACATAATTTTGTTTAAATTTAATGTTATTAACTTAATTGCAAAAAAAAATTTAAATAGAAGTATTTATTAAACTCTAGTTTATTAACTATATAAGATAAATATAATTCTTGCGATTTGCGATGATTTGGATCTAGCAGAAAATGTTTAGGATAGCTTCAGCAGGACCAAAAGTTTTGCTGAGGTGCTGATTATGCTGATAGAACTGAATTATTATTTCAGTGTGCTTGAAGAATGTACTGCTTGTATGTACATACTACTTTGCATAATATTGTAAAAATGAATAATTATAAAAGTGATTTTTATGCATTTTCAAAGCCGACGGAAAATCTTATAAAATAAATAAATAATAATAAAATAAGCATATAGTTGTATTTTAAATTTTTTGGGTTGGTTAAAATATGATGAGCAATGTTCCTGAGGAGAGTAAGAATTATTTCTAAGGTAAAGGTTTGCAATTCAAAACCTGAAATATCCTTAACACGAGTTATATTCCAAACGTGTACAACCAACTCGCCTCATCTGAATTTGCAATTGCTGAACAAAGCATTGGGGCGGTTAATATTTTTGAAGTTCTAAAATTTTATATTAAAAAACTCAAAAAACCTCGGATAAATCATTAGGTACCTTATACTACTTCTCCTTCTCCCAGACTTTGAGTTGCCAAAAACAACTAAGGCATGGCTAACACAAGGTGCATTATTTAAATTACAAGCCATATCTCCAATATTTTGAAAAAAAATCTAAAAAAATGAACCCCTAAAAAGTTATGACTGTTTTTATTACCCACCCTGTCAAAAACTACCCTTTAAAGGCCTGCAAAAAAATTCAAAAAATTCACGAAAACATATCTGAAGTGTGTTATGGTTCACACATAGTTTGAAGTTTCTAGTACAAAGCGTTTTCAAATAAACGTGCAAAAACCTTCTTTTTGACACCACATTTGAAGGGCTGTAGCTTCCTTAGGAAGCTATATCGGACGTATGTTTATATGAAGTTTTTATCTTAAAATTAGTCGTAGAATCTGCCTAAAAATTTTGGCGGTTAAATTTCGACTCACCCTGTGTATGTATACTTTATACAGTGCGCGCCAAAACGAAGTACCCCCCCCCCCCCCCTGCTAACTTTTGAACAGCTTAATTTTTTATTCTGAAAGTTTGGTGACAGGGGTAGTTGATAGCGTGGTTTCTAAAAAAACGTATTTTTGTTTATATGAACCTTCCGGTTATACCGGAAGTAGACAATAACTTTCTTAGTTTAAATGGAATACCCTGTATATTTTTGGATGTTTTAAATCTCCGTGATAAGCTGATTCAAAAAACCTACCATAGTAAGGGTAGAAGGTTGATAGTTTTGGAATTACGGCAATTTGAAAATTGTATGTTTTGAAATTCTGTGAAAACTGTTTTTGCTACACCAAAAGAATGTTTATGTCTCTAATTTTCAAAAACTTTCTGATTAAAGGACTGAAAATTGTAATACAAGATGAATTTGTTTTCCAGATTATTATGGTTAGGTTAAGGTTTTTTGGACATATATATATATATATATATATATATATATATATATATATATATATAATAATGTAACTATTAATAATTAACATTATAAAAAAAATACCATACGTCGTGTGTAGGCAATTTTTAAAAATTTTAAAAAAGTTCTAACACTTTATTATAAGCCGAAGACCTTTTAGTGAACCGGTGCTGAATTTATCATAACTAAACAAGTCACTAAAGTCTAAAAAAAGAATTCATGAATATGGACGACCCAAGGAATATTACTCAACAAACTCAAGAACTATATATCCATGAAACTTTTAATTTTTGGGACTTTTTTCATCCGAAGAAGAGATGATAAAATATTTGGGAACATTTCCATTTTTTTAATTTTTGAGCATTGTTATTATCGTTATTATCTTGGAATAAGTCCGCCATATTTGCACTGAAACCAGCACGAGCTCTTGGAACCGGTGCGAGAAAAGCTGCCCTCAGTGCACAACTGGTGCACTTTTCGCTCTAAGTCGAACACTCGGCACCGAGAAAATGCGAGTTGAAATTATAAGCCGAATACCCGAAATGCACTCAGTGCAGTGCAACGCAGTGCAGGCCAGTGCAAGTAAGCCGAAAACGCTATTGGATTCTAACACATTACGGTTCTAATCAGTTCTAACAATTTTCGATTTTACGGTTCTAACATTTTACGTTCTATCACATTATCGTTCTAATAACTTACGTTCTAACAATCTACAGGGCACCTATTCTAAGATTATATTGTGATTCTGTGGTAAAATAATAAAAATCATAGAATGAAACGACGAAAAATTAGCAAAATCGGTGTATAGGCACATTGCCCATGCTTGCCCGGCCTTTACAAACAAGTTCTTACTCATCCTCGCTTGTTACGATTAAAAATGGATTATTGGCATCGTACTAGTGTAGTAAACCGTTGATTAGATTGCTTGTTTTCGGACAATGATACTGCTTCTTCCATGATTCGTCTTTGATTTCATAATATCGTTGTATTTTTTTTTTAAAGTTATTTTCAGTCTTCTCTGGGACACCCTGTATTATACAGGCTTTATTAGATCCAAGCAAGGGACAACTACGACGTCATGTTTCTGGGAGCCGAGTATTATTAATTTTTAAAAGAAATATTTTATTACTTAAAAAAACTCTCCCACGGTGTAAATTAAAAATAACGGTCGAATATAAAATTTAAATTAATTTGGCTATCGCCTTAAAGATGGCAGGTGTATATTTTTCTTCTAAAATTAGTAATGTCATATGTCACATGTCACATGTCACTTTTTCAGGCGATTTTCATTTCTGCTTGGGTATTTTCAAGGGATACGAATTTACGAAGTATTATATAATTTTAGTTTACAATTTCTATAACTTTTATTAGAAGAAATGAATATTATTCGACATGAAAGCAATAGATTTATATCAGCAGCAATTGGGTAAAATTATTTCTTTTACTTATTTAATTCCGAGTTTAATTCCTATTTAATTAATATACCTACCTATTTTAACATAAGACTGATATAAGATAACTTAATAAGTAGAGAGCTTTATACTTTTAAGATAAGAAACTAAATAGTTTGCAATTTTTAATTATTATTTATTATATAAAAAAAGAACAACTACTTTCTTGCAAAATATTGAGCAATCATAACTGGTTTCCACTGTATTTTTTTATTCGTCGATAGCAGGGGCGGATGGGCCATAAGCCATAAGGGAAAATGGGGAATTTCCCGGTGGGCCGGTGGATTAGAGGCTGATCGGGCCGGTGGCCAAAAGTACCCAAAATCTTAATTTATTAAAAAAAGTCATTTGCATTAATGCTTCTTAAAAAAGTTTAAAAAAATAATATCTCAAAAAGTGATGGAATCATTTTATTTAGGTATATTTCTATTATTTCGTGAGCTAGTAAGCAAAATAAGGTACTAAGTCAAAAAATTTGATTTGCGTAATTTGAATTTCAAAGCTTCGTAGCATTCGAAAAAGTAGTTCAAAAGTACTCTTCACAATGCCGTCTTATCAGTTAACCGGGCACTAGGTCACGATACTTTCACGGACCCCACATGTTTCGTATACAACGATTTTTTCGAAAAACGATCAAAGCGTAATAATGAATTATTTTTATCTGTTTTTATTTTGATAACCGCTTCTCTTTGTTTCTCTCTAGCCATCGTTTATATTCAGAAATTTTTATTTTTTTAACCGGACCCAAAATCGACATTTCCAATAATAAAGGGTTTTTGAAATAGAAATTATGAGTTTATTGTAAATTTCGTTTGTTTTCACTTTAGAAAGGAAAAAATGTCCTGGAATTTAAAGTGATGAACTTTGAATTATTTCTTATATTTTAATTTTGGAGAAATCATGAATTTTTGAAATATGCATTTTATTTTAAATTTAAGTGAAACTCTCACAGATTTTAAAAAGTTCTACATTTTACTTAAATCTAATTGAACTTAAATCAAATTTTTAAGATTATCAATGTTACTTTATCTTAAATTTCAAGAAAACTAATTAATGGAACAGGCTGTTCCATAAATGGCGGAAGAGCTCTTCAGTACTTTATTCAGAAATTTCTTTTAAAATCATCTACAAAAAAAATATTTAAAAATATTTTTCGCACTGGCATATCTGACTGGACAACTAAACCACTATATTTGCCGTTTAGGAAATCACTCTTAAGGGGGTTTCAACCTTCAACATTTTTAACTGTCAAAATTTTCACGTATTTGCTAATATTTCTAGTTTTGATGGTTTATTTGAAAAAATGCTCCAATAGCCCGATTATATACCGGGTGGAAATGAAAACCGGGTCACCTCGATAACTTTTTTATTTATGAATAAAAAAATTTGAAATTTGGCTATGTTCTATGGTTCAAAAAAACAAATTTTATGTGCATTTTTTATTTTCGAAATCACTTCCGGTTTCACCGGAAACACCATGAACTTTGTTTTTTTAAATGTAACATCCCATATTTTTATTCATGGCTTAAAATACTTTTAAAAAAGAAGTATTTTTGAGATATTAGTTTTTATTTTTTTTGTAAAAAAAATTTTTTTCAAAAAAAAAAAAAGGTTTTCGAAGTCGGTGAAAAGTACCAAAACTAATTCTAAATAATTCAAATACCTAAATAAAATTGTAATTTGAAAAAAAATTTAAGTGGATTTTGAACTATTAATTTTTAAACTTAGTTAATGAAGATTTTATCAAATATCTCACTTTTTTTAAATGCAATGATGCCGGGTCATTCGACTTTTTAAAAAGAGGATTTTATAACGATTATTTATTTTATGTATTTGAATTATTTAGAATTAGTTTTGGTAATTTTCACCGACTTCGAAAACCTTTTTTTTCTTGAAAAAAAATTTTTTTTCGCAAAAAATAAAAACTAATATCTCAAAAATACTTCTTTTTTAAAAGTATTTTAAGCCATGAATAAAAATATGGGATGTTACATTTAAAAGAACAAAGTTCATGGTGTTTCCGGTGAAACCGGAAGTGATTTCGAAAATAAAAAATGCACATAAAATTTGTTTTTTTGAACCATAAAACATAGCCAAATTTCAAATTTTTCTATTTATAAATAAAAAAGTTATAGAGGTGACCCGGTTTTCATTTCCACCTGGTAGTTCATCAAGCTTCCAGTGACTTTCAAAATAATTTTGAAAAACCTATTATAGTTGCTTAAAATTGGATGGCGTCAAAATTTATGAATAATTGAAATTACGCGCTGATCGCAAAAGTCTTTGGGTTCTTGATAATTTTACAGGAAGCTTGGTGAACTTTTTAATCGGGCTATGAAAGCATTTTTTTAAATAAACTACAAAAACTAGAAATATCAGCAAATACGTTAAAATTTTGACAGTTAAAAACTTTGAAGGTTGAAACCCCCTTAATTAAAATAAATAGTAAAAAGTTCTACTTTATTAAGAAAAATAAGATTTTTTCTTTTCTTTTTTGGAGAACAATATCGTGAAAATGAACCTTGCAACATTGTTATTTTATCTGAATTTTAATATTAAAAATCCAGTATCGATTGACATTTTTTTTTAAAGTAAGTTTTTTGAATTATTTTTGTGAATCATAAAACCATAAATAATTTATAATGTTTTTTGTCTTTGATTATCTTTAATGTCTACTCTCTGCTCTAAGTTAACGATGGTTACCAAGTGCAAGCAAGAAGAAGTGTGACAAATTTCCATTTCTTTTTTGGTTAATATGTAGCTATTAATGTCTACGGTGGATAGAATTTTTTTTAATTTTCCAGTACTAAATTAAAGGTCCTCAGCAAAGCGTAGAATTTAGGCGCCATTTTTAGGGCACCCTGTATAATTGATAAGTTTTATTGCAAATATTCACAAATAAAGTACACAATGTGCTTGGTCACTAAGAAAGCATTAATTAAATTTTAAAAGTGTCTGAAGTTTATAAATTTTTGAATGCTTAGCCAAAGTAGTATGGAGAGTCAAACTCATGATAACTGCATGCTAAAATCCAATATTACGAGTAAGTCACACTATCATCTCACTCCCACTCAAGAGTCCTATACTTCTGGTGAGTAAAACCAAGAAATACTGACTTGTTCCTGACAAGGACCATACGTATACATTACCAACAATTCATTATTTAATAAAATTGTAGATATAAATGTGGATTTTACCTTTCAGACAATTTCGAGTAATGTCCCAACTTGGTGATTCACATCCTGATCCGACCATGAAGGAAAAATAACCGTATCAGGATCCGTGGCTATCAATGAAGGGAGAATGGCTATAGCTGGTTTTAAAACCGTGGGAATCTTCTCCAAATTCCCCGATGACTTAGAACTCACTGATTTTGCACTTTTCGGCATGATTAAACCGAGATAAATTGCAACGACTCAAAACCAACACCCCAAAACAATTTTGAAATAAGTTCAGAAGGTTATGAAAGATTCAAAGTCAAACTTCATCAACAACCGATCAAGGGTAAAGTGTGTAGTTTAAAATTTCCCAACGGAGACCTCCTAAGTGGCCATGTACGAGTAAATACCAGTTCACGTAAAATCAAAACAAGAGACCAATATGATGACGGTGATGACTACGTCATGGTTTTCCCTCGCCCATTTGATATTGGAGATTTTGAACTCGCAGAATTTTTTAGAAGAGCATATGAGACTGTTTACGATGAATCTACTGGACACAACTGTGCATTTATAGAATAATTATTTTTGACCGAAATATTAATGTTTTAATTAGGAAGACTATGCAGCAATTTATAAAGTACTATTTATATTATATTTATGGATGACAAAGTATAGCTAGGGCCAGGTTTACAAAAACAGGTGTGTTTATTGCTAATTATAATGTAAATAATTTGCATCTAGCCGTGTTGTTTAAAGTTTAAAGAAGTTATGCTGCATAATTTCGCATTTAAAAAAGCATACCTCATATCCGAAACCAGCCTTACTAAGTATTTGTATATCATTGTTTTGTAAGTTTAACTGTTACAAATTTATATACATATATATATATATATAACTTTAATTAATTTATGTGTACAAATGCAATTATAAAATATATGTAACTGTTACCAAAGATATTTTCATAATAAATATGTATGTATATTTTTCGTTAAAACTGAATTTATTTGAATAAACATTCTACTGTAAAGTAATTTTCTGCGTTTAATTCGTAGCCCATTAACAACTTTAGTAGCTAATCGAATTTCATCTCCCAAATTTTAAATTATAACATAACTAGGGCCACCTCTGTAACTTCTTTATTTATGAAAATAAAAAATTTACTATGTTACAGGGCTTAAGAAAACGAATGTATTGAACTAAAAAAAAATCATTTTCACTTTCAGTTTTACCGAAAATGAAATAAACTTTTCTTTTAAATGTAACAAAAAAAATTTCTTTTTGAACTTTCAAAAAAAAATCTGATTTTCTTTATTTTTTTTTATAAAATCTATTGTACGCGCCATAAACCATAGCTGGAGCCATAAAATAAAATCATTTTCACTTAATAAGAAATTAAGACAAATTTATACAACAGGAATATTTTATTTTAAAATTTTCAACATTTTACAATTATAGAAAATAACAGTAGATTAATAAAAAACTACTTCTTGATTAGTTAATACATATACATATTTACAAGACTGTTCACTTAAATAAATATTAAACGTAATATTTATGTATAAATCACATTGTTGAACAAAAACCCGTAAATTCCGAATCATTATTAACAGGTAGCAACTTTTTTAAATCAATACTTTGAAGAGCAGGTTTTAAATTTAATTCCACCGGTGGTTGGGCAAGATCAATAGATTCTACAGTACTATTTTCAACTTTTAAAGATATATTTATTTTCCTTAGGGACAATTACAGGTAATTGTTTCAAAATATTTATTTTAATTTTATCACTAATACCACTATTAGGTGGTACACCAGTATGGAGGGAACAAATTCTGGATGTACGGCTTCCGGCAGGTCTTTTGAAGATACATCCAATGTCTTGATAGATAATTAGAATTAATCCACGTCTTCTATCATATCATCTGCAGTTAATATAAAACAAAAAATCTAAATTACAAAAACTTCAGAATAATAAATAGCAACAGAAGCTTATATTAACTTGAAGTCGCCGATTCGATTCAATTTTGGACCGGTCCTATTATATATAGGAGTATTATTTTACTTATTAAATTAGCAATATTTTGTGTTGATGTGCTAGAAAAAATTATCCCACTCATTTATCATATTTTTAAAAAGGCTGAGGACTAAAAAGGCTTTTGATAAATTAATTTGAAGAGTTGTATGGATCATAGTATGTCAGAAGGTTAATTCAAACACATTCTTTTCGGAAGCCGACGTTTCGGAAATTTATATTCCCATTTTCAAAGGCACTACAAACATTTATTTAACAATTAATTTAAAATACTATAATTACAGTAACAAGAAACAAACAACACATAATATACATATTATAAAACAATAGTGACAACTGAGTAGCACAATTTTACATTAAATTTATTAGTTTATATAATATAAAGAATTTTAAATACTTACACAAATTTTGTGTTTGAATACGTTGGACTTAATGCACATGTGTTTTAACATTATAATTATTACTAATCAATCTTGGATTAATTATTATTAATCCCGAACTAACTACCATATAATCTTAATATGTAGAAAGGAAACGTTATGATTTTTAAACATTCCTGTTATCATTTTAAAAAAAAAATTTTTATTATTATTATTATTATGTAACCTTGATTATTTGCATATTGAAAATTATTTCATATTAAACATTTTATTATTATTTTTACTTTAAATGGTATTTTAGTCTATGTAACCAACTTTACTTTACAAAAAATTCAAACTAACATTAATCATAAACGACTTTTAATTTTTGGTAATTTTTTAATAATATTGTAATAACATTTATTTAGAAAATCTACATCTTGTTTAATATTGACTTTATTTTTATATTTTTGTATTTTGATCGTTTCAAGAAATTCTCGTTTCTTTCTATTTCCTTGGGTCCCTAAAATCTCTGGTTTTGCAAAATCAAACACGTGATCTAATTATGTTCTGCTAATGCTGTTTTTTCTGATTTATTTTTTACGTCTCTAGTATGTTCGTTTTATTCTTGTACATAAATTCCTACATGTTTGGCATATATAGCACATATTAGTACTTTTAGGACAAGTTTTGCAGTTTATTTTATATACAATGTTATTTTTTAATAAATCTGGTGTTGGAGATTTATTATTAAAGATACTTTTTAAGTTGTTATTATTTTTTGTAATTATTTTAATATTTTCATTTTTTAAAATTTTTTGTATTTGGCTTGATACACCTTCTATATAAGGGATTTTGAACCATCTCATATTTGATACTTGATTTATGATGTCTTTATTATTATTACTTCCTAGGATTTTATCGACTAATTTAGTTGGATAGTTGTTGTTTTTCAATATTGAAAGTTTAATAATAATGGGTTTCTTAGACAAAATTAAAATTACATATGGTGAAAATGTGGAAAACAAATTAAAATTATAGATAAACATAAACAGGAAAATAAAACAGCGAAACAATGTCATGCAAAATTTTTAACAACATGTAGAAGAAACAAAATTCACCCAGCACATATTACTAATAATACCAAAACGTTAATAAACATCCTACCCGAAACAAACAACCCGTTTGAAAGAATGGCATCAAACATTATGGAGAATTTCAAGAAAGGAACGTTGAATTTAGAAATTAAGATAAGTTATTGGGAAGTTGTGAGAATGAATAAAGACATACTAGCAATTAAAAACGACCTAAAGGAAATTCTACCAGTGGATATTTTTGAGAAGTTTTCAACGTTAGAACATAGAAAGAAATTGAACTACAGTTTAAAACTTAAGTTTGATCATGAGAAAAAACTGAATAACCTATTAAAAATACAAAAGTTTAACATTATAACACAACAAAAATGGTTAGTTAATTTAACAGAAAAAGAGGTTCCAAAAAACATTGAGGTTCTATTATCTTTGGGACCAAAATTTTCAGTAGATTATGAGCAGCATGAGTATCCAATGGAAAAACTAATAAAAGTGAAAAGAAAGTGTCCGTGAAGAATAACTATTTGAAGAAACTAAAGAATTTTTGAAGAAAGAAAAGGATATCATCGTTACAAAATCTGATAAAGGGAATAAAACCGTACTAATGAAGAAAGATGAATACTTAACAAAGATGGAAATATGTTTGAGGAAGTTTATGAGAAGTTAAATTAGAATCCACTAACAACCTTTCAAAATAGAAATAATATGATAGTGAAAAAATTAATTGATGGAAAACATATTACGGACAGAACAGGTAAAGGTTTAAAAACTTATAACTCACTAACACCTAGAGCGTATGGACTACCTAAAATTCACAAAAACTTTGATAACATAAAGCTGAGACCTGCCATAAGTTCCATAAATGCCCCTACATATAAATTAGAAAAATACTTAGTGGGAATCCTAAACAACCTAATACCATACCTAAAGTATAACATTAAGAATTCTTATGAGTTTGTTGATTTGATGAAGACTATAAAGATTCCAGAAAACTACTATGTATAGTATCATTGGATGCAACATCTTTATTTACCAATGTTTCACAAGAACTAGTAATTAAAGCTATTGAAAGAAAGTGGGATAAAATAAAAGAGTTCACAGAGATACCTAAGGATATTTGTTTGTACAAATGGTCAACCTCATTTTTGACAGTAATTTCTTCACTTATAATAACTGTATTTACAAACAAAAATATGGCACAGCGATGGGTCATCCCACGTCACCCATTTTTTCCGCTTTAGTCATGGATGAGTTGATTAATGAAAGCATTGATAAATGTAGTTTTGAAATTAGCTTTTTGAAATTATATGTGGATGACATAATAGCAGGGATCCCCAAGGACAAGAGATACTTAGATGAAATGTTGGAGGTCTTCAATAGCTACGATGTCAGAATTAATTTTACGTATGAAGAAGAGAAGGATAATATGATTTCCTTCCTTGATATCATGCTAATTAGAGATGACCAAGGGAATATAAAAACTAACTTATTTAGGAAACCGTTTAGTTCCAATCGATTACTGAACTTTCAATCTAGTCATAAACTAATGCATAAAATTGCGATTATCAAGACTTTAAGAATTAAAATTCACAAGATATGCCATTTGGATTACATCACTGAAAATTTAAATCAAACAAAAATGATATTGAAAGAAAACGGATATCCTCAATATTTGGTTAATAAATTCTTACTGAATAACATAGTAGATGAAAACCCTGAGATGAACAAAAATGATGTCATATATTTCAAAATTCCTGGAATAAAGGATGTAAGTGAAAAATTAACAAGACCGTTAGAAGACCGGTTTGAGAAGGTGAAGATAGTGACTTACAATAGTAAAACAATTGATAACTTGTTTTCAAAATTAAAAGATAAGCCTGAAAAAGATTTTAAACATAATTTAGAGTATGAGATCAAGTGTAAAGATTGTGACATGAACTATATTGGACAAACTAAGAATTGGCTTAAAACGAGAGTCAATTGCCACAAGAATGATTGTCTGAAGAAAACTAATAAGGACCGAACAGCTCGGGCCACGCATTCAATCGAACTAAAACACTCTTTTGATTTTGAAATGAAGAACATCAAAATTCTTGGGTATGAAGCCAATTTAGAGAAGAGATTACTGCTTGAATCAATCAAAATTAACAAAGACAAAAAATCAGTCAGTGGGTTGTGTATACATCCTTAATTTGTTTAAATAATGTCTTGGTTGGAGCTGTTCTATCATCCAATGTCATCTGTGATTTTGATGTTTGACATTTTATAATATGTTTAATGGCTGCTAAAGATAAGTTTCAAAGGAAAATCTGTAAGAATCAAGCGTATTAATTGTTTATTGATTGTTAGAACACCATTTGAACTTTGTTTAATGAATATTTTTATGTTAACATTAGTGTTGACTACGAAAAACACAATATTAATTGAGGTAGGTTATATTTTAAGTGTGACAGTCAGTATTGTGATTATTAATTATTAATAATTTTTTAATGTGTAATTTGTAATAATGATTTGTTAATATGTAATTTTAGCTCTGATGATGATAATAATATAATTATCGAAACCGGTCAGCGAAGTTAGAAAAGTAATTTTTCTTGATAAACCAGTCCCCTATCCCGAATCAAATTTAAAAAAAAATAATAACAACTTAAAAAGTATCTTTAATAATAAATCTCCAACACCAGATTTATTAAAAAATAACATTGTATATAAAATAAACTGCAAAACTTGTCCTAAAAGTACTAATACGTGCTATATAGGCCAAACATGTAGGAATTTATGTACAAGAATAAACGAACATACTAGAGACGTAAAAAATAAATTAGAAAAAACAGCATTAGCAGAACATGCAACTAAATTAGGTCACGTGTTTGATTTTGCAAAACCAGAGATTTTAGGGACCCAAGGAAATAGAAAGAAACGAGAATTTCTTGAAATGATCAAAATACAAAAATATAAAATTACAGTCAATGTTAAACAAGATGTAGATTCTCTAAATAAATGTTATTACAATATTATTAAAAAATTACCAAAAATTAAAAGTCGTTTATGAGATTAATGTTAGTTTGAATTTTTTGTAAAGTAAAGTTGGTTACATAGACTAAAATACCATTTAAAGTAAAAATAATAATAAAATGTTTAAGATGAGAAATAATTTTCAATATGCAAATAATCAGCAAGGTTACATAATAATAATAAAAAAAAATTAAAATGATTGATTAGTAATAATTTTAATGTTAAAACACATGTGCATTAAGTCCAACGTATTCAAACACAAAATTTGTGTAAGTATTTAAAATTCTTTATATTATATAAACTAATAAATTTAATGTAAAATTGTGCTACTCAGTTGTCAGTATTGTTTTATAATATGTATATTATGTGTTGTTTGTTTCTTGTTACTGTAATTATAGTATTTTAAATTAATTGTTAAATAAATGTTTGTAGTGCCTTTGAAAATGGGAATATAAATTTCCGAAAGGTCGGCTTCCGAAAAGAATGTGTTTGAATTAACCTTCTGACATCCTATGATCCATACAACTCTTCAAATTAATTTATCAAATTAATATTGTGGATCTTTATAAAAAGGCTTTTATTCAAAACTTTGTTTTATTCAATTACCTTTAACTGTTGACTGTTCTAATAAAATGTTATTGCGAATTTTAATTATAAGCTTTGTGGATGTTGGGAAGACCTACACATCGATTCAAGTTTCAATGTCCCCTTCAGTGCATTAGGAAGTTAAATCTACAAATTTTACCTGAAGTATTAGGTTCTGTTTTAATTTTGACATCTCCTAGTTTGAAATCTTCGGGTTCTTGTTTGACAATAATTTCCTGGAGGATACCATCATTATCAACATTTCCTTGAAATTCATATTCGTCCAAAATAATTGTTTCAGGCTGAACTTCAATTAAAATTACATCGTCATCATCATTTTCTGCAGAAAGTTCATCCTTCACTTCTTTTTCTTCTTCACTTATTTTAATATCACTGTCAACAGATTCTTTATTCTTAGAATTATTCAAATCCACTTCTAAACCATGGATACCATTTTCTTTACTTTCTTCGGGCCGAATAAGCCACAAAGATGAGGTAATTAATGATTTCTGAAAAAAAATTAAAAATATCTTTAAGTAATTTTAATTTAAAACAAGTGATAAATACTTTAAATCAACAAAAATTAATTAAAAAACTTAGCTATTCTATTACTTTAGCATAAATTACCTGGTAATCTTCATAACATAATGGATGATAAGTAAGATTATTTTCAGTTCTTATTGCCATACGAAGATGCCATTCCTCTTTTTCCTCATTGTAATACTGTTCAAATTTTTCAAAGCATACTTCACACCGAGCATCTGGAACATTAGGATCAGCAGAGATGCTAGGAATTTCCACCTCTTCATTAGATCCCCCGTTTTGTTCTTTTTCCTGTTTTTTAAAATAACATTTTTCTAAAAAAAGATCAAAATGAGAAAATACTGCATAAGAAAATTAAATAATACACCTTGCAAAATTACTAAACTTTTTTATATTATCCCAAAGTACTAACCTGCTATTTCATCCAAGTCTTCAATTTCTTCAGAATTATACCAATCTGATGAACCAGCATAGTACCACATACGACTAGAACCTTTTCTTATTATATTCATTTTGCGTTTACGATTTTGACGGAAGTGCCAATCTAAATGTTGACTGTAAAGAATTCTATTTTTAGGAGGGAAACGCATGTCACAACTACTGCATTGGATTCCCACATAATACATTGCAATTATGAGATTAGGTTGTCTCCTAAAAAATAATAAATAAATTATTATTTGAGTTTAAATTAAAAAAATAACTACTTACACTTTGAGGGTTGGTAGTTTACTAAAATCAACAAGTTCCAGAGTTGTTTCTTGTTTTTTAACTTTATTTGAACTGGGAATATCAGAAATATTTGAGGGTGTGGGTGAATGATTTTTATGCGACATTAATGGCTTATCTATATTAATAGGTGCTTTTGTGACTAATGGTGTCGATATTGTTGATGGAAGAGTTATCATTGTAGTTAATGGGACTACAGATGAATTAATTTTCCTGCTCGAATCAATAATCGGTTGTTTTGGTGAATTTTGTGCGTTGGATGTAGCTACTTCATTTTGAGCAATAGTAAAGGTTCCTGCGGCCACTAATTTTTGGTATAGGTCATTTATATTGAAAGTTGATGGATCATTTTCTGTATTATTTTGTAGATGGTTATTTTCATTTTGATATACACAAGTATTATTTTCATTCTGTGGCTGAACATAAGTTTTTGCTACCACATTTGATGTAAGAGTGTCTAAATTACCTAGAAAAATATATTTTAGATAAGAAATTTTGTTTCCTTAGAAAAGGTTTTTATCAAAATATTTTTTTCATAATAGAACATGTATTTAACTCACCTAAATTGGGTTGTTGGAAAGTGGTATTTGGTGAATTTGAATTCCTATCTGATGAAATATCGCCCACCCTCAATACTTTCTTTGGTAGTGAAAAGGCTTGTGAATTTAAATCTGATGTATTACCAAAGCACAGATTCCCTTCCATATTTGGTGAATTTTGTGCGTTGGTTGTAGCTACTTCATTTTGAGCAATAGTAAAGGTTCCTGCGTCCACTAATTTTTGGTATGGGTCATTTATATTGAAAGTTGATGGATCATTTTCTGTATTATTTTGTAGATGGTTATTTTCATTTTGGTATACACAAGTATTATTTTCATTCTGTGGCTGAACATAAGTTTTTGCTACCACATTTGATGTAAGAGTGTCTAGATTACCTAGAAAAATATATTTTAGATAAGAAATTTTGTTTCCTTAGAAAAGGTTTTTATCAAAATATTTTTTTCATAATAGAACATGTATTTAACTCACCTAAATTGGGTTGTTGGAAAGTGGTATTTGGTGAATTTGAATTCCTATCTGATGAAATATCGCCCACCCTCAATACTTTCTTTGGTAGTGAAAAGGCTTGTGAATTTAAATCTGATGTATTACCAAAGCACAGATTCCCTTCCATATTTGGTGAATTTTGTGCGTTGGTTGTAGCTACTTCATTTTGAGCAATAGTAAAGGTTCCTGCGTCCACTAATTTTTGGTATGGGTCATTTATATTGAAAGTTGATGGATCATTTTCTGTATTATTTTGTAGATGGTTATTTTCATTTTGGTATACACAAGTATTATTTTCATTCTGTGGCTGAACATAAGTTTTTGCTACCACATTTGATGTAAGAGTGTCTAAATTACCTAGAAAAATATATTTTAGATAAGAAATTTTGTTTCCTTAGAAAAGGTTTGTATCAAAATATTATTTTCATAATAGAACATGTATTTAACTCACCTAAATTGGGTTGTTGGAAAGTGGTATTTGGTGAATTTGAATTCCTATCTGATGAAATATCGCCCACCCTCGATACTTTCTTTGGTAGTGAAAAGGCTTGTGAATTTAAATCTGATGTATTACCAAAGCACAGATTCCCTTGCATATTTCTTATTTTAATGCACCCTGGTTTAATACCTCTTGGAAGTACAGAGAACCTTATAAAGTGGTATTCTTTTTTTATTTTTTTTATAAATATGAGGTTTTCAAAACCTCCAAATTGTATATTAAACGGTTTACCGTCTATCAACACTGTTTGAAGAGCATCGATAAACTGTAAAGAATGAATATTTTCATTCAATTTAAATTTTTGTAGTTTTGCATCAAGGTAAATTGGAATAATTGTTTTGGCATCAATAATTAAATTGACTTTACCCGCTACAATATCAGTTCTTCGTTTAGCTCCTATTACTACTTGTGGCACTGGTCCTTCTATCTTAACATTCACTGCTTGTCCAAATAAATATACTTTTATTCCAGGTCCACCAATGTGACATTCATAATATTGTCCATCGATACAAATTTCTCTTGTTGGTACTCCCAGTCTTACCTTATGTACATGACCATTATAACGAATATCTTTATGAGGTTTATTAAATGATAATATGTAACTATCTTTATAATCAAATATAACTTTTCTTGAACCACTTCTGAAGGAAATTTCACGAGGATCTTCCCATGTCATAAATGCAATACAGATATCATCATAAAATACAATGTCTCTACGTTCTCCATCAATTCTTACTGACTTATTGTTTGGATTTAAGCAATTAACCATTATATTATGATCGTCACTTATAGGACGTATAGGTCCTCGGGGGCCTGGGTTATTTCCTTGTCCACAACAAAATCTTGAATTAAATTGGCTTTCAAAAGAAGGGCACTGCTGACGTAAGTCAACATCTTCGTTAGCATAAAGTCTATAAGAAAATTAATTTCTGTGTTAACGTCATATTTTGGTGATTTCATATCATATCATCTTAGTATTTTTTAAAAGGGTAAAAAGAAGGCAATAGCGGCCTATAAACGGGCGTTCATTTCCGCGGGAAAGTCAAATCCCGAAGGAATCATTCCTATCACTGCATTTACACACTCGCGCTCGTCACTCTCCTCCGCTATCGCCAAGAGATTCGACGAAACATTCGAGTCAAAGGAACTACGAGTTCGAGGCGAACTTTGTGTGTACTGCTTACACATTCGCGTTAAGTTTAGAAGGAGCGCTGAGGCGGATTTACTTTTATACGCGGATTAAAATCAAGATTCACCCCGCAAATGAGAGATAATTAAAAAAATTATTAAACGTGGACGATCAGTTTAGGTCTAAGTCTTCCATTAGCACCAATTGATAGACAACGTAGCTATCTTTCAAATATTAAATAATGTTTTGTGTTAGTTTAAATTATACCTTGGTAAAAAAGCCACTGAATTAGCCACTTTTGTTATTAAAATAACCTCGCAATATCAACACTCGCCTCATCTGTTAAATACAATGGAATAAATATGTAAACATTGCGCATAAATATGATTGTAAGGCAAGCATCAATATTGTAGGAAGTGAGTGAGGTAAAGTCTTCACAAAGCCAAAAATCGAGAGACAGTTGTTACAATCTTTATTAAAATTAATCTTTGCTGTCCTATCTGATGAAATTAGGACAGCAAAGATTAATTTTAATAAAGATTGTAACAACTGTCTTTAGATTTTTGGCTTTGTGAAGACTTTACTTCACTCACTTCCGACATCATGCCTAGCCAAAATTATGGAGATTTTCACTTTACGAAAGCATCAATGTCTTCGCCTAATTTGCATAATATTGAATATAATTTTAACGCGAGAGGCGAGTTTCATATTTGGTGCTAGTTTAGCTTAATAATCAAAGTGGTTAATTAAATGTATTTTTATTAAATAGATAACATAAAATAAAACATTGTGAAATGCTTGAAAAGTAGCTATATTGCCCCGTTTACCCTTAAATTGAATGTTTATCAGTTTCAAGGTCAAAAAATTGTAAATTGGCGATAAGTATGAAACTAAAACAAAATTACAGAAATATATATGTATAGAGAGAAAAATATTTTACGTTAGTGTTGAGTGAATAACTTATTTTGAACACAGCAAATAGCAAATGACAATTTGAAACAACAGCGATTTAAATTTGAAAGGAAAGTATGTCAGGAATGAACGCCCGTCTATGGGCCGCTAAAGGTGCGTTTTGCTAGCGTCGCGGACGACAAAATCGCCGAGCGGAATACTTTGCTTAGAAACGTATTGCAAAGTGACAGGATTAACGACACGTTGCTAGGTAAATTATTCCTTTCGGTGATTTCGTCATCCGCGACGGAAAATTTCCGTCGCTAGCAAAACGCACCTTAAGGTTTTAAACAACAATTAGAATATCTTGTGAACTTACTCATCACATGTTTCAGATTTACTCCTCTTAGCAGAAGAAGATTCAATTGAAGGTCGTTTTTTCACTACTAAGGTCGTTGTAGGAGGCACCTAAAAAATAAACCATAAATAAAATTCTTGGAAATGTTGTAGGTACAGGTAAAGTCTTGTTCTGAACTTGATTTTTAAAAACATATTGGTAAAAATTTTACTAATCCTCCTTTACCGGAAATGGTCGTAGATGGCAAAATCGAAAAAATAAACTTTTTTTTTCAACACCCTGTATATCGATCAAATTTATACCTAGCGATCCAGAAAAAATATCAAAAAATCTACTTTTTCGTTCTGAAAAACTTTGCGAAATGCCAGTTTGATGAATCATCGAAAGTGCGAATACTGCACCAAATTAAACACTTAAAAACTTTTTAGGTATTGAAAATTGAAAATATTATTTTAAAATTTATTGTCTTATCTAGATAAAGGTTTATCATCAATACTACTAAAACCGTAAGGAACGGGAAAGGTGTTTTTTTCGTAGGGAGTTGTAATTTTGCAGGTGTATGTGGACGAGAAGATTTCAAGAATAAAGTATTTAAGCGACTTTTCGATCAGACCGGCCCGAACGAAAAATCGACTTCATACCCCAAGTGTTCGAAATTCACCCCGAATCGCATAAAATTTTAGTATGTTATGGAGGGCCAGATTCTAAAGACGGTGGTTTTGACCTGCCCGGAACTAAATATTAAGGGGCGAAGATACAACCCCTTTTGTAATATTTCCCCGAAATCGGACGTTTTTTGCGAGGAGCCGCCATGGGGTGTTTTCTTTTTGTCCTATTTTAAAAATTTGAGTTGTATTGACTTTTAAAAAAATTTCCAAAGACGGGTCCGTTTTTCTTACTTTTTTTCGGTTTTCGGCGGCGTCAAGTTTGAAAAATCGCTACCACGTCCGGTTTCAAAGGGAATTGGACCCCTATTATTCCCACACCCTTGGGATAGACGCGAAAAGGTAAAATTTTAGGAAATTTTTGGAGCGCTGCAAAAAGTTTAAAAAAATTTTAAATTAAAAAAACAATTTATACAATTTGTTCGTTTATATCTTAACTAATTGCTGCCATTGAATTTTAAAATCAAGCGCTCAAATTTGCCGAGAATCCTCTTAAAATGCATTATTTTACCTTATAACTACATATTTAACAAAACACAAATAGATTTATTATTTAAAGCTTCAGTAAAGCTCAAAAAGTATGTACCAATGCATTAAATCGAAAAAGTAAGCACCTACCGAATATAGAACTTCATATTTTTGCCACCAATATTATGTGAATCGCGGTATGATGGTTAGTGGATGGTAAGTGTTTTGACATCTGACATACCATTCCCACTTAATTTACACGGAGCGTGGTTAGTGGTCTAACATACCACGATCACTTACCACTTGAAGCGAAAATTAATACTATGTGAAAATCACATACCACGCTGTTGGTAAGCATGTAACTACCACGCGAATTTAGCGTCAGCATCATATTATGTGGATCGTGGTATGATATTTCTGTCATCCTGAAACTGTTTACGTTGGTAACATAGCCAAAAGCCTCATTATTTGAGTTAAATGTTGATGGCGAGTAAACAGACTTGAAGAAAGATACAAAGTTTTCAACTATCTCAATGGGATTATTTGTTGAGATATATTATCAAATTTCATGTCGCCTGGTATTCTGGATTGTTTTCGTTTTGTATTAATGAATTTAAATAATGCTTGTGGTTCTCTTTTAATGTTTTGTGATGTCATTTTAAGGACATTTTTATAGTTTCTGTGTATTTGCACCTTTATTATTTTTTTTACATCTTTAAATTTCTGTGTAAATTGTATTTTCCCTCTTTTCATTTGATGACAAAGCCGATCTTTTTTTTATATTTTTTATTATTTGTTTGGTATACCATACTGGGTAGTTATTTGATGTTGAGTTAATGTATACTCGTTGTTTCGGAACAGTTTGATCGAAGACTTTGTACAGTTTTGGATAGAAGACGTTACATGATGTTTTTACATTGTTTTCACTTAATATGTTATCCCATTCCAGGTTGCAGATAGTTTTGTACATTTTACTAAAATCAGCCTTCCCAAAGTTGTATACACTTGTTTATGATTATCCTTAAAAACAGTCGTTTGAGATGGTTTCATTAATTCAAATACAAGTGCTGGATGGTGTATATCCTCTTTTAAGTAGTGAAAATATTTCTGTATTGGACGAATTCAATTCCTTGGTGCTAGCAACAACATCAAGTAGCCTATTGTTACAGTTTAGTTTATTATTTATTTATTAACGGCATCGACATTTTTACAACAATTTACATAAATATGGAGAATATAGGGTAACAAACAATATTGGTAATATAACATCAAGTTGACATAAAATAAAACAAAAAATAACAGAGATGTAATAGTAAGCATCATTCAGAATGGGAAGAGGCACAACAGAACACCTGGTAACTGGTAACATTGAATTATGCTATAGCACAGGAACTAGAGACGAATGGCGGCAAACTCTATGTACTATTTGTGGATCTAAATACGGATAACCGAGCTAATACAAGGCATGTACATACAATAATACAAGAGTCGGAGTGGGAACGAAGGTGTCGGAGGAGTTTGAAACGGAAAGAGGGCTTTGGCAGGGGTGTCCGGTAAGCCCAATATTATTCAATGTCTTTACGGCAGACCTAGACAAAGTGCTAAGAAGGGACAAGCAGAACAGGTGGTAATCGGAGGGAAGAAGATATGGATGTTAGTGTACGCAGATGATATAGCAATGATAGCCAAAACAAAGGCAGAAATGGACGAAATGATTAGAAGGTTAGAAAGGTACATGGATAAGAAAAAATTAGTAGTGAATGTAGAAAAGACAAAGATGATGGTATATACAAAGGGAGGAAGACAAAAATTAGAGAGTTTTAGGTAGAAGGATCAAGAGATAGAACAAGTAAAGGAATTCAAATAACTGGGATACGTGATGACACCAAATGGAAAGCATACGGAGCATATAAGGTACTTATGTAAGAAAGCACGGATACCATGGAGCAGGATATGGAAGGAATGGAAATCAAAGATGACAAACACATTTATAGGTGGCATAACGATTTGGAAAACTTGTGTTAGAAGCATTCTTCTATACGGGGCGGAGGTATAGGGCTTAGAGGAACAAAAAGATGTAGAGAAAATGCAGGTCCATATACTAAAACATTTTAAAAGTGGAGAGGTCTACACCAGATGCGATTATACTACAAGAAACAGGAAGTGACAAAGTATGGGGAGAAGCCCTATAAAAAGGTCACAGATTTCGAATGTGGAATACACATGAGATGGAATACGGGAATTGTAGGAGTAGTGATCAAACAAGCTGACACAGAGGGAAGAAAGGAGTTAAAATTACAAAATGGGGGCAATGCAGAAGAGAAAGAACGAGCTAAAAGAAGAAGAAAGTAAATAAGTTAAATGTTTGTTGTACATATAATATATGTATATATATATACAGGGTGAGTCAGACCACCCGTAACAGCCTTTTATCTCGAAAACAGTTTGTCGCACTTAGATAGAATAAAAATTTTAATTACCAAAGTGAACCCAAAGAATCCATTGGTGCACTTATTATTTTCCAGAACAATCAGGAAGTGCCCGGAATCGGAAGTTACTTTATTTATTTATTTATCAGAATACTGTACATGAATAAAACAAATTATTTTGTACATTGTTACATTACATTCAATTCAAAAAGACTAAAATTAAAGATTAAAATACAATGAAACTTACAATGGAACCAACATAAATGAAACCTACAATGGACCCAACATAGATAAAACATTAAAAATATAAAAATTTCAAATTTCAAAAGAAACAACTTTTATTAAAATATTTTTGTAATATATTGCATAATTAACAAAATAAACGAGAAAAAAATATGCAAACAAGTGACCATCATTGGTCTCTTAAATTATGGAAAAATTAAATCGTGTTACCATCATTCGCAAATTGGTGACAGAGATTTTTTTAAATAGAAACTCTTTTTTGCATTAATCGCTTTATTCGTTAAAAATAATCAACATTTTTTATTTTTTGAATTAAGGAAAATACATAACATAAAAAAGTTGATTATTTTTAACAAGCGAAGCGAAAAATGCAAAAAATACAAGTTTCCATTTAAAAAATCATAATTGCCTCTACCCTTACCAATATTAAGGATGATGGTAGTGTTTTAATTTTTCCATAATTTAAGAAGCCATTTGTCACTTGTTTGCATTTGTTTTTTCGTTTAATTTGTTAATTATGCAAGATATTAAAAAAATATTTTAATAAAAGTTATTTTTTTTAAAAGACCTTATATATCTATCTGTATTTTTTGTTATTGGAACTTTATAGTTTGCAGTAATGTTGGAGCAACTATTTGAGAATATACTAATTTATAGATTAGAACTATGTCGTACATTTCTCTACGCCTTTCCAGTGTTGCTAACCCCATGTGATCTCTTAAAAAATTATATCCGTAAACCTCTCTCGAAATATTCTCTTTGAAGTGGGTTAAGTTGTAGAAGTTAGAAAAATTAACGAAACATCTGTTTGAAATTGAACATAAGAATAATATTTTGTACATATATGTCTCCAAGAAATATAATGTTTGAGTGATCTAAAGATTCGAAAAATGTCGAGAAATTTTCTAGTGTTGTTGTGGGTGGTATGTATGCTCAAAGGAGCACAAATATACATATTGACCGACAGCCAGGCAACGACTCGGACTTTAAAGGCCCACACCCTTGAGTCCAAATTGACCTGGGAATGTCGACAATCCCTGAAGCAACTGGCAAAAGGAAACAAGCTTGTTCTAATGTGGGTGCCAGGGCACCAGGGAATAGAAGGCAAGGAAATTGCTGATGAGTTGGCAAGATCGGCCTCAAATCTTACACCGAGTGGTCCAGAACCGTTCTGTGGGCTGAACAAGACACATCTACGGGAGGAGATCATACGGTGGGAAAGGGATAGTGTAATGTCACACTGGAATTATACTCCGGGTTCAAGACAGGCGAAGAAATTCATTGAGTACTCGCCCAAGAAAGCCACAAAGGTTCTCGACCTAAGTAGGAACAAACTGAGGCTCATCACAGGCCTTTTAACTAGACACTGCCCATTGAGGTATCATCTCACCAAAATGGACAAGTCAGAAATTGAAACTTGCAGACTCTGTGGCCTAGAAGATGAAACTTTGGAGCACATCATTTGCGAATGCGTCGCATTAACTAGCATTAAATTTGATCCCTTTGGCTGGACAACTCTAATTCCAGACGAAGTCAAGGCTATGCCTCCTACGGATCTAATAAGCTTTATTAAGCATTTAGATATCCCAGGACTTCACTAGATTAAGGGTTGAACAAAAGATCAAAATGGTCGCAGTTTGGTAAGGTTCAATTGCAGCCAATCGCCCTCCTATCTAATCTAATCTAATGTATGTACAGACGATGATTAGTTTGAACTTCAAATTTGCTGTTGATTGGATGAGTATTATGTCTACGTTAATATCTGGAGTAGGAGTATCAAACAGAATCCTTTTTGAGCAAATGTCGCTTACCCTCTTTTGTCAGAACACCATCGATATATATATCCCTGCCCTAGGGGACAGTGGAACATTTTTTAACAAACTCAATGAAATTTCTATATTTTCTGGAATTTCATCAATTTTTACAAAGGATCCTTACACAGGATAAATTGATTTTTGGAATATAATAAGTAACTTTAGTTTAAGTTTCGACTATATTTACTACTTGGTCCATAACATTAATATGCACATAAAAACTTAACAGACTCTTGGCAGCCATCTTTTTTGGCCTCCATTTTGTTTCAGAATCGCTAACCACTAATAAAATTTATATAATTTAGACAATCAAGGTTTATAACAAAACACAGAACCTCGAGTTTTGAGTTACGATTTACTGTAAAAACTTATCAAATATAAACTGTAAAGAGCTTGGGAAATGCCAGAATTTTTTTGCCAGAAATCTGGCAGCATGCTGGCAGAGATTGTCAGAGACGTGTAAACCCATGACAAAGTAACTGCCAAAGTGAGAAAAAGCAATCTGCCGAACTCTGGCAACAGATTTTTATTTAGCATATAAACAACAGGATACATTCTCTAGCATCGTTAATTATTTCTCTGTCACTCTGGTTGTTTGCTTTACCAGCGTTTTTACTGTAGGCGCAGAGTTTGTGTGTTGTTGTGTAATTATATATTAATGGAAATGACAAATGACGAGTCTAATTAAGGGAGAAAATAAAAAAAAGGAAGAATGGAAAGATAAATGTTTCAATTTTTGCACCGTAGTCAAAAGAAGAAATTAATATCATTACTCGAAGCAAACACTATTTTGTGGGACATAAAACCCTCGAAGAATATAGGAATATAAAAAAATAAAATAGTTAAAGAAATTGCTCTGTTGGCAGAACTCTGTCATAAAAACTCTAGCGTGTCGCAAGCCCTTTAGTAATAACTATAGTAATTAAAACTGAATCTTATCAGTCATCGATGACAATTTAGTTTGGAAATAAAAATAAACTACTCTCTTCATATTACAACATTAAAAGCAATCTCGGTTTTCGTTCAGAAGGAACTTTGAGAAAGATGAATACATTATTTGAATTTATAGGAATAAATACCTTGTGGGCCATATTCATGGATCTTGACACCAGAAACAAGAAACTAACAATTGCTAATAAATACTAATCGTTAGTATTTTGTTTTAAAACGTTTTCTTCTCAGTATGACCAACCATAAAAATTAAACAGATAAAACGAGATTATGCAACCCAACAATCAGCTTATTATAATTTTATTATTTATATTCTACTTTGATTATATGATAAAGTTTTGAATTAAGGCTCTTAAATAATTTATACATATATTACCCTATTTTTCCAGTACAAAGTACAATATAATTTTTTTCTTTACGCATTTATTAATTTCGACCTAACCTACAATTAAATATACTAGCAATATTACAAAATAAGATTCTCATAAAACTGTACCTAATTAAAAAAACATAAGTACTTTTATTTAAATATTTCACTTGCGAAGTCCAGGTATCTTCTTTTAAGCAAAAAAAAACAAAACATAAACATAAACGAGAACATTTTATATTTATATACAATATACAGGGTGATCGGCACAAAGCTCTACACCGGTAAACAAAGAAGCACAACTGGCTTTTCCAGTGGTGGCTATACCGGGTAGGCAGGATAGGCGCCACCTGGGTAGGTAGGTTGGGTAACCCAATTCATTGTCGAATGAAAATAATTTAATATGAAAAAAGTTATTAATAGTATTAAAAAATGTAATAAAATAAGGTATCTCTGGATATGTTTTTAGTTTATCACTTAAACTTAAAAGACGGTTCGTTCCGTATTTTAGAAGCGCGGTTAGGCGACATGAAATTCGCATACCTTTCCCCCATATAAACACATGTGTTGCAGAAAAACATACCCACCGCCAGTGTAGTTACTGTTTATATGCGCTGCCTAAAGCGCAGCAGAAGGCGACACGAATCGTCGCCTTTGACGACTTCATTGGATCTCGTTTACTGCATTCCGTATTAGGTATATGCACGTGAGCAGGAGCATGGCGTATAAAGCGTTCCGAATTATATTTACGCGTATATGCGCATATAATTCGGAACGGTTTTTGTGCTTCTTATGTCCACCTACTGTCAAATGTCAAACGATCAGTCAGGTGTTTGAATTAAATCAAGTAAATGCACAGCAAAAATTGATTGATAATTCATTGTAATAAAAGAAATAAATATGGGTATCAAAAAAATTTAGAACCTGTAGTAAAGAAAAATAATAAAAAAAGTTTTATAAGAAAATTATAGTTTTCTTAAATTTTAATATACCTATAAAAATACAAAATTATTTTTATCCATAAAAATATTACCAAAAGGGGCTAAAATGCTGAAATACCAAGTATAATTTTAAAACTTTTCAATTTATTATCAACTGCGCATGCTTGCATATCAAGCCTTTGGTCAGAGGTAGTGCATGATATACTGCGATATACCTCGAGAAAGGCGGAGCTTAGCAGGAGTATATACTCCAAATGTCTAATTCGGAACACTTCAGATGCTCATAATGCGGTATATGCGTAATTCGTCCTCACTTGACCATGGGTGTGCTCCGAATTGGGTATATACTATACCTATACGCCATATGGCGCTTATAAAGCGTTCCGATTTGAACATTTGGTGCATGAAATTTGATTCCTGCAACGCATAGCAGGTATTCCGTGCACCACCTCCCGAGCTGTGTGGCTTTGTATGCCAGCAGCCCTATTCTTGAACCGTCGACACGATGTGGCCGACCACTTTTATCATTCTGTCCTCTTATTTTTTTATGTAAATGAAAAGGACAGAATGATAAAAGTGGTCGGCCACATCATGTCGATTGGTTCAAGAATAAGGCTGCAGCAGGCGCAATCGATTTAATATTTATTAAGGGTGCGTTCCGAGTAGGACACATGCATTTTTTAGTTCACATGCTACATATAACTTTCCGAATGATATACATCAGTCCATTGATTTTGACAATTTGTTGAATGTGAAACTTCCAAGTTTTCCAAAAATAATGGCATTTGGATTAATTTAGAAACCCATGATAAAAATTGATCCGTGAATCTTGATTCGCCTGGTTCAGATCAAGTGAATTTGGATTCGCCGGTGAGATTTTGACGCATGCGCTTCGAGGAAGGTGAGATTGAGATTCGCTGTGTGAGATTTCAGGAATCCACGTCCTGTCCCCATATTCTTGAAACTTTTCATGAAAAAATAAGAGTCTGTCCTTGTAATGTGGTATGCGACATCGTGTGGAGTGGTTCAAAAATACGCCTGCTGCACAAAAGCCCAAGCAGAAGATATTCTATATTCGGTCAAGAGCGCAAGCAGACAAAAGTCGGGTTTGACTAAACATAACAAATAACTACTCCTAACTATAGTAGTTACGAGTAGTTAGCCCAAAGACTTCTATGTTTTCTGTTGTTATACATAGACCGGACACACTTGACATTTCGAAAAAATAAGTGTTTTTTATTTCCCACTTTTACCTGCTAATGAGCTAACTTTGGACGTTTAACTTTTACCATTTAATCCAATAATAACCAAAGTTATTGTAATCCACCGCGTTAGTTGTTTGTTGTATCTGGTAATTTGTAAAATAAAGAAAAACACAGCTATTTTAAAATAGACACCAGCGCCCCCAAAGTGTATCAGCGTGAACTACGGCGGCCATTTTAAAAGTGTCCGTTAGCTATATTCACCTCGGTTATTTTCTTAATTTTTGGTGTTCTCTGATCAAATGAAAATAGAATTTGACAAGATTTTATGAGTATTATAGGTTATGTGATCCAGTATTTCAAATTTACCGCCAAAACGGACACTTTTAAAATGGCCGCCAGTGATACACAAAAAATTGACGCGTGTCCGGTCTATGTATAACAATAGAAAACACAGAAGTCTTTGAGTTAGCCGCGTAAACTCGCTTTATCTCGAGAAATTAATTCTAAATAAGCTAAGTGGTAAAATAAAAGTTGGATTACAAATAAAATATAATTCGCTTATCGTCTTTGATAATAAATTTTCTTAATAAATACCATTACTGCAAATATTTTAGTTTTTCAATTTTTACTGAAAATTACTCGGATATTTCAGTTTGTCAATTTCTTCGTCATAACGAATAGCGAAAAGTATGAGCGATTTCGCTAACAATTTTTACAGGTAATACGTCATAGTTGAACTAACTGCAAATCAATTTTGTTCGCGAAAATGAAGTAGTTACTGAATTTCGTAACAATTCGTAAAAATTTTTAGTCGCGAAAAAACGCCTTTCGACTTTCTTCTGATCACTTCTTTTTGGACACCCTGTATAGTAATAATTATGAATGTATAGTAATAATTATAAATGTTTAGAAACTATTATCTGATAAATTTTCTTAGAAAACTGATGTTTTCCCTTTTCCTGAAACTTGTAAAGCATTTGTCCAGTTGTATAACCTTTTATCTAAAATTTTTAGGGCATCATGATTACCAACCAAAATAGGAACGAGAAACACACAAGCGCACACCAGAACCACAACAAGGATATTTACACTTTACACATCATTTTAATTTTTAATGTTGGCGTTTAGTGATTGTGTCTTATTTGTGAACTAAATTTGTTATGATTATTACCTTGATGTTTTCAAGTGGGGAAATAGCTCGGTGGAATGTAATTTTTAATGAATTTGTTTGGTTTTGTTTTATTTATTTTAAGTGAGTGTTGTTTCTGTTGGTGTAGTAAGAAAAAATGAGTTTTAATCAATGTCGATTTTAGGTTAAAGTGAAATAAACTGTAATATATGAAGGTCTGTTTTGGAAAATGAGTCACAAAAGTGACAAATCTTCACTTTCTCAACCTTTAAGAGTGGAAACAGAAGAAAACAACATACATCCTGAGGGTACAGATTTCTTTCCTGATGAAAAAGAAGGTTACAATCACCGAAATGATAACGATGACAGCGAATCTCTGGGACCACTTCCACCGAAATGGGAAAAAGCTTACACAGAGAGTGGAGAGGTTTATTTTATAGAGTAAGTAATAAACTAGCTACATCGCTTTTATTTAAAATTTATTCCTATTTAGTATGTAGAAACAAACTAATTACTAAACAAAGGTTTTCCTTGTTTATAAGAATTTTTTCTTTAAAAATTTTATCCTTTTAAATCAAAGTTTTTTAATTTCAATTTTGTTGGTAAATTAACTAGGTCATTTTATATGTTTTGCCTTTAAAATTATTTAACTGTTTATCTTCACTTGTCATTTGACATTTATTTATTAAGAACAGTCAAAAGAAAAATAAATACATCAGTGGCGTATCCAGAAATTTTCTTTGGGGGGTGCAGCACAAAAAAAATTTCAGGCACCAAGAAACCTAACCTAACTACATTTTTTTATGACGCTTTCCTTCAAATTAGGTCCCTTTAATTGATTCGCAATAATCACTTTTTTATATAAAAAATAAAAGACCCAACAATGCGAGTGGAAAAATAATAAAAAAGAAGCTTTTGGGGGGGTGCATATGCACCCAATGCATTGATTCTTCTACTTGTATTTCCAAATAACACCAGTGCACGCTTGAAGTCGTTTATAAATCTCTAAGGCACACCAGGTGCATTACCCAGAAGTCGTTCAGATTTGCGTTTGTGCAAGCACGGGTGACGCACGAAGACACACCGTCCTTAAGTCTCGAGCATGTGCTTTATGAGTATACAGGGTGATTCAAAACTATTCCGCAGCCTCCTAAGGGCAGATTCCTCACATGAAAATAAGAAATAAAGTTCATATAAACAAATGTCCGATCTCGCTTCTTAAGGGAGCTACACCCTTTTAAAGGTGTTGTCAATTAGTAGGTTTTTATTCATTTATTTCAAAACAAATTGAAGTAGAGCTTTGAAATTTGGTATGAATTATAATACAGTTAGGATACGTTTTCTTGAATTTTTTCAAATTTTTTGCGTGTTTTAAGGGGGTATCTTGAATTACGACGTTCTAAAATAGAGGTTATTCGTGATTTTTTTTAGAAGTGAAAGAAAGAAATGAAGTTGTTGAATTTTCATGTACGTTTTTATATACATTTAAAAAATACAAAAAAAAATATTTAAAGTTAAAAAAAAAATTCGGTCGGATTTTTAAGCCTATTTCATGAGCGTCTTTTTGTTGCAGTCTTCTATCTGCGGGAAAGATACACCTCGTAATTCTTAACTGACACAAAAAACAAAGAGGGATTTTAATTATTATGTTTTTTTCTTCTGGGTGAACTAACAAAAACCAGAAAAAGATGTGAAATAAAAAAATTGGGCGGGTTTAAAAAAAAATGTGTCTAAAATAATGAAAAAAATAAACTTTAAGGTGCTATAACAATAATTTGAATAAACTTTTTGGCAAATTTTTTTAGTTCACTTAGACACAATTAGATTAACAATGAAATACAAATTTTCAATATAGTTTAATAGATTAAATATTAACGTTCGCTGTTTCCTCACATGTTTGATGTATAAAATGACTACTATGTCAAATCTTGAAAAGAGTTTTTTAAATTTTATATCTACTCACATACTGAATTTTTAATATTTCTTTATTTTATAATTTTGAAAATGTACCAATTTTTTAGCTCTGATGAAGGGAATAAAATTTTCCGAAACCGGTTAGCAGCATTTAAGAAGTAGTTTTTATTTTAAAGTCCTAATCCCGAACTTTCTCTAACATTTATTACTGTGAACGAAAAACTTTCATTAAGAATCATGTTAGCCATGGATTATTTTATTGTATTACCCATTACTGTTTAAGAAATTGAAAAAATCACGAAAACAAATCCTAAATGTATTATGATTCATACCAAATATCAAATCTATTACTTTGTACTTCAATTTGTTTTGAAGAGCAATTTCCTAATCGGAAAATATAGTGGTTTAGTTCTGCAGTCATAAAAGCTAGTATGAACAACATTTTTGTATAATTTTTTTTGTAGATGATTTAGAAGTCATTTCTTTAATTCCTGCCAGAAGGAAAAAATATTGGAGAATGTACAAAAAAAAATATAATGATCTAAAATTACCTTAACTTTGGACCCCTCTAATTAATTTTGTGATAGGTTGCAGAAGGTAACTCTCTGGCAGGATGTAGCCTAATCAATTTAGATTATAAATCTGAAAAAAAAAATTGAAAATCTAACGAGGGAAACTTGAGTTATGACTGCTGAACTAATGCTAGATTTCATGATTTTTCACAATTTTTCCTCCCAAACTCGCGCGCCCTCTAGGGGGATTTGCATTAATTATCAGTTATTTGGACATAATTTGCAAAGAAGCTCCAGAAAAGTGGGATGGATGTTCTATTCCTTGTTATTATCTCCAACGGAAAATTTATCGCGACTGTCTAGGAAGATGCTCTGAGGTAAACAGAAAAATAACCTCTACTTACTGACAACACTTTAAAAGGCTGAAGCTCTTTTATGAAGCAAGATTACTGATATTATTATAATTACAAAATCGAAAAAAATATGTTGCCGTTTGAAAAAAAAAAGTTGCCTCCTCCTTCTCTGATGTTTTCCAAAATAAATGAATCTTTTATTATCTGATAGTAGTATTCTTCAAACCATTTAATTTGACATATCACTTATTAAAATCGGATAAGAAATAACGAAGCTACATTGTTGGCCGTTTTTTGTGCACCCCTCTGTATGTCCTTTTCCTGCAAAAAGTCACTAACTGATTTTCTGATTTTGCGTGTTGAATGCAACTAGTTTGTTCAACTGAACCTAGTATCTAGGTTTTATTATAAATTTCGATTGTAAAAATCTATCTCCTGAAAAGACATAACCTGTAATAAATATGTGTCATTTTAACCCTTAGCGAACGAATGCCGCCATACAGGTGACAGAATATATTAAAATAAAGCATTCGTCGACCTACTGGTCATTGTTCTAGAAAAATGCTATCGTTCGTTAAGGGCTAATATGCTTTTGTCAGATCACATCACTGCCATTTAAAAAAAAATACCACGAATCAATAAATAAATTTAACTTAAGCCGATTTGAAATCATGATGTAAACCTGGAGTAAAATAAAAATTTTATTGAATAATTTTGATAAAACTTGTAGAAAGATAATTGTTATTATATTGTTGTTATAGTCACACAACTGGAACTTCTCATTGGCTTGATCCAAGATTATCAAAGTTTCAAAAAAAAGCTCTTGAAGATTGCCTGGATGATGAGTTGCCTTATGGTTGGGAAAAAATTAGTGATCCCCATTATGGAACATACTTTATTGATCATGTGAATAGAAGAACTCAATATGAAAATCCTGTTATTCAAGCAAAACGTGCAGCTTCCCAAGCATCAGCTCATACAAGTCGTGCCTCTTTCACTAAAGATCCTTCCGAATTATGTGGCCAAAGATATAGGACTTCTTTAGTTAAATCTTCTAGAGGATTAGGTTTTACTATAGTTGGTGGAGATGATGGAGTAGATGAATTTTTACAGATAAAGTCTGTCGTGCCCAAAGGGCCGGCTTGGTTGGATGGAAAGTTAGTTACAGGCGATGTTATTGTTTATGTTAATGATACATGTGTATTAGGTTACACACATAATCAAATTGTTCGACTTTTTCAATCTATTAGTGTTGGTTCAACTGTTGCCTTAGAATTGTGTAGAGGATATCCCCTACCATTTGACCCTAATGATCCAAATACTGAGGTTGTTACCACAATCGCAGTTGATTCTCAATTGCAAACAGTTTCCAATGAGAAACGACTTGCAAATTTAGATACTAATTATAACTTCCTAGATACAGATGATATTTCAAGAGAAGAAGATAGTGCAATTGATAATAATGATGATATAGATGATTTACTTAAGGGAATAAATTTAAATGTTACAAAAATTGAAGTTAGAGTTAAAATTGTTAAAGGTAATTTGGGTTTTGGTTTTACTATAGCGGATAGTGCATGTGGTCAAAGAGTTAAAAAAATTTTAGATAGGCAGCGTTGTAAAAATTTAGTTGAAGGTGATATTCTATTAGAAATTAATGAAATTTGTTTACAAAGTATGTCACATGATGATGTGGTGCAAGTACTGAAAAACTGTCCATACAATCAAGAAGCCACTATATGTGTACAACGTGGGTGTAACAAATCTTCATTAAATAAAAATAAGCCTAGAAAGTTAGAGAATCGATATTCCTCGAAAGATATATGTAGTGCATTTAGGAGCAAAACACCTACAGCAGATATATACAGCACACAAACTCGAGAAATACTACCTAGCAGACCAAAAACTCCAATTGTAGATACTAGAAATTTTTCTAAAACTCCAATTAAAGATTTAAATTCGAATGGGCATGAATCAATTCGACATGAATTTAATAATGAATCTGTTGATAGATCTCATCTTAGATTATCTCTAATTGAAAATCAAGATGTTGATGATGAAATCGAAATTAGTGACATTGTACAAAATAAAGTACCATTAGAATATTCTCAGAATGAAGAAAAATATGATCTGTATATGCCAATTCCTCACCAATATGACTGTACTTGTTACAATTGTCAAAATCAAAGGCCAAGTACAACTGATGGTGGTAGTAGCACATATGAAAGCAGTCTTGGCAGAAAACCGCATATGCAGGATTGGTGGCAGACTATTCACAATGATTATATTGAAATGAATATAATTCTTCACAGACAAGAAACTGGTTTTGGTTTTAGAATTGTCGGAGGCCTAGAGGATAGATCCCAAGTAAGTATTAAAAACAATTGCCACTATTCATCTCGAAGATGAAAGAATTGTTTATCATCAATAGATTGTTTTTCTATTATTTGGGACATGCTCAATATTTGGTCATGCGGCTATCAATTTATCATATTTTGTTTTTGTAAGTTAAAACAAATACTTATACACCAGCAGTAAAATGAGCACTTTACAGAAAACGTTCGTTTAACGGCGTTTTAAATACTGAAAAATACTAATTGAAATAATATTTTTTTCCAACACTAGCAATAATTAGAGTTTATGCATTCCTTTTTGTTTTAATTATATTTTTAAATTTTTTACAGCGCTCTAAAAATTAAGTAAAATTTAATGAAATTTTTGGAGCACTGTAAAAAGTTTAAGAATATATTTAAAACAAAAAACGAATGTGCGACCTCTTCGTTTATACCTTAACTCTTAAGTTATTGGTAGCCTTGGAAACAAAATATTATTTCAATTGCTTTTTTATCAGTGCTAAGCGTAAATTTTTAGTAAAGTGACTGTTTTACTGCTGCCTTTAGAGTATTTGGTTTAACAAAAATAAAATATAAAGAAACTGATAGCCACAAGATTCTACTGATGCGTACAAAAAAAAAAGAAATTTTAGAAAAGCTCCACTGGAAATAAAAATATGAACAAAATCGCAAATATCAAGAGAATTTTAAAATCAAGCTCTTAAATTTGGAGACTACCAACTATCACCTTAAAGAATAAACACATTGCTAATTTCGGTGATTGGTTTATGGAAACAAATAATTTTTAAACAATATTTTCTTTGAATATCACACAGAAATAAACGTAATTAAATTTTAATTCAAGGAAATATTTCTAAGCTTTATGGCCAGAAAACTCCAAATTCTTAAAGAAACATCATTTTGATTTCAATGTAAATTCATTTGTAGTTAACTAAGCAACAAATATTGGGTAAAAATAATAATGCCTTGTATTTAAGGTGGCTGTTGGGCATATAGTTGTTGGTGGTGCAGCAGATTTAGATGGAAGAATTAGAACAGGAGATGAAATAGTGAGTGTTGATAATTTTTCGGTACTAAAAGCTTCACATAGGCAGGTAGTTCAACTAATGAACCAGGCAGCTACACGTGGTCAAGTCAACTTAGTTTTAAGGAGAAGAAACTACCCTCCATTGATAGGACCGTACATGCCTGGTCATCCAGCCGAGTATGTACCACAAACATTGGTACATACAGGTAACCAAACTTATGATGTAGTTGTTCATCGCACTGAAAATGAAGGATTCGGTTTTGTTATAATTTCTTCTGTTAACAAAGTCGGATCAACTATAGGTAAAATAGAAATTTGCTACTTATTCAAATATACATTTATTACTGGATGACTTTCAGGTCGTTTAATAGAAGACAGTCCAGCTGAGAGATGTGGAAGACTACATGTAGGTGATTTCATTGTTGCTGTTAATCATATTGATATAATGCATTTAAGTCATGGAGATATTGTGAACCTCATTAAAGATTCTGGGCTATCTGTTACTCTTACAATTGCGCCAAATGCTGACCAATAAGTAATAAGTAGTAAAATAAATAAAAAAATTAGAGAGCTTAATCAAAATTTAATCAACGAATTTTGTGATTTAAATTTAACTTTAAAGTATTTAACTTATTCTAATGTGAGGAAATAATTTGTGTTGAGTTTAATCTATTATTTTTTAAGCTTTAGACTTTTGCACGTTTATGTTATACTTGTACTTTTAGGTGTATTTTTATATATTTTTATACCAAATGTTTATATTAACTGCAGGTGAGTTATTAGAATCATCACTGCACTTTTAATCATCGTACCTAACATTTATTTTGTTATATTCGTAATGTGATACTTTCTTAAAAAATTGCATATTTTGCACTGCCATTACTATTTATTGATCAAAATATGCTTCACTTTATTTTAATATTATTTATACTGGTTTAATAATTATAAGTGATAAATATGCTTTTAGAAAAGGTTAATGGAATTTTTATTTCAAAAATATAAGTTTCATATCACGAGATGTTACAGTTAGATAATCCAAAAGATCCTCATAAAATAAGCATATTTTTCATGAATATTTTAACTCTTGACTAATTTTAGTAAATAACCTTCTATTTTGGACTTGGACAACAAGTAGCCCTTCTAGAATAGATGCTTCTTGCTGCTAGTGGAGAATAAATAGCAATAAATCATTTTTAAAATTTTTCCACAATTAAAAACTCATCATAATGGGCCATAACGATATTATAATAAAAAAAGAGCAAAATAAAAAAAAAATTATTAGGTCCGTCCGTTTTGCAACAGGATTTTTCTCTCACTTATGAACGGATCCTACGAAATTTCTTTTATGTTCTAGCACCTCATTTTAAAAGTGTTAGATTGTAATTATAACATGCAAAATATTTTTGAACTAATCCGTCTTTTGTAACCAATTGCAACATTTCTCTCAAACTCTAAAATTTAATATTTCTACTCATTTTTCTTTCTAATTTTATGGTTAACGCATACGTCAGTGGAACCTGAATGATAATTAAAATTTTTGCTCAACAGGGATTTATTGTAAATTGTATAGAAACTAAATAATTTTATCAAGTTATTAAATTTTTGCAAAAGGCCCAAAGGTTGTCTGGAAACTCAAACTGTCATAAAGAACCATGTAAGGTGCGCGAGCAAAGCTCGTTAACAAATTACTTCCCTATTTCTTTTTCAATGAGAAGTATAAAAATGGATATTAATATATTTATCAATATTTTAGTTTATTCTCCACTTTCAACTTTTATATGTAACTTTTATTACTTATTATAATGACATCATTATATTAGAAAGGCTAAAACTCTTGTGATGTGGACCATAGTTATTTTAGATTATAAATTCTTAGGATGTAAAAAAAGCTCAATAATTACAAAACATAAATAATATATTTAGACTGACTATCATCCATTAAAATATTATTATCTTGTTTAAAGTTTAAATGAAAAAAACACTTAGCAATAATTATGTATTGAATTTATTGTTAAAGTATATATATGTAAAAAACTTAAAAATGTGTATAAATAATAAATATGTTATATATATATATATATACATTAAATGATTTAAAAAATATAAAAGAAAAACTGTACCACGAATACACAACAGGTTTCCAGTCATTAGGCATCTGAAATATTAAAAAATCATGTAAAAATAAAATCGATTTTATTTAAAAGTGTTTTTAAAATTATAATTTATTTATTACACTAAAATTCTCGAAGTTGTACCATGTCAAAATGATAATAGTAAGAGTCTGTTCTGGTGGTTCTTTTCTTATTATTATAATATTGCCTTGTACTGTTAATAGAAATGTCTGTACTACTATTTGATATGACATTACAACTCTCAGTTGTGTTATTTTTTAAATGGCACTTGCCTGGGATTTCAAATGCGCTTTTTTGGATTGCTTCTAATTGGGGTTGAACGTAGCCTAGCAGTGGCCGATCAAGGGGTTCTGCAGCCCAGCACTGTTCCATTAAATTCCAGCACGACTGCATAAAATTTGGTAAATACTCTGGCCTAATACCTAAAATTAATTATTACAATTTTAATAAATATACTTCTTAATTCCTACCTTTTCGAACACTAGTCCATAATTGCTCTTTGTTATGAAACTGTTCAAAGTGGTATGGTAATTTTACTTGTCCAGCACAAATGTACCAAAATAATATACCAAATGCATACACATCAACACTTGAATCGTATCTGCCTGACAACAATTCGGGTGCCATGTGAACTGGAGTTCCCACAATACTTCCAGACATCATTGCTTCTGGTATGCAAAACCCAAAATCAGTTAACTTAGCTCTATCATTAGCATCTAGCTGAAATTTTTTATTTTAGATTGATTTTTAATCCAATTAAATTAAGACCATACCAGCACATTTTTGAGTTTTATATCACGATGAACTAATCCTTGTGAATGTAAGTACCTTATTCCTTCCACTACGTCGATCGCAATTTGTATTCTCTTTGGCCAAGATAAACCACATCTTAAGCCACAGTAGAGGTCACTTGTCATGCGCTCCATGACCAATAGGACAGCTGATGAACTACCTCCTCCGTAGCCATAATCAATCACTGACCCTCTCAAGGTAACAATTCTTGGATGTTCTGGTATCGCTCTAAAAATTATTATCTACTTAAACCTTAAAGATTTTTGCTAGCATATCTTACCTTGTGTAATAAAATTCCATGGCCAGGTCATTCCAATGTCTGTCATCAGGTGGAACAACTGATTTTACAGCACAAGGATTAACCATTCCCCAAGGTTCACAAGAAAAGACGACTCCATATTGCCCTCTTCCAATTTCTCTTGTTTGTTTAGGCATACCATATCGTACTAAATCACATAATGATGTACTTTCTAATGCAAGTCTTGCAAATCTGGGTGCATATTTTTTCCTAATTGCTATACGCTGTTCCTCAGTTTGTTCTAATTTTCCAGATAATTGATTCTCAATAAACCTTATTGCACTTTTAAATGCTTCATGTGATGATTTTACATGTTCTTGGAACTAAATATAAAGTAAATTAACTTATTCTAGATATCATTTTATTTTTTTATACCTGGGCGCAAATAGTCTTTGCTATTTTTGAAGAACTCAATGAATCTATTAAATCATGCACCACTTCAATTTGCCATTGCAAATCAAATTTTGGCTGAGCAGAATTTGACCAGGGCAATTGAAAATTTTGGATAAATTTGCGTAATCTGTCTATAAATGTATGGACTACTGTAAATTTTGTAGTAGATTTTAAATCAATATTGTAGGCAGCACTTAATATCTTTTTAACAGCATCTGATGCAAGTAAATTTCCATCCATTTCATGGCAACTTTTTTCTAAACTTTCTAAACATCTTTGTAATGTGCCTGTAAAACTATCCTGCAGACAAGTCACTGATTCGACTAGCTGAGCGGCTACAGATTTTCCTAAACGTTTTAATACAATTTGATGAATCTCCATTGTCGCCATTTTTATTGAATGATTTTCATCAGTATCTAAAAATAAAATTAATACTCAAACAATATTTCAAAGGATAACTACTTATACAGGGTGTTCCTAAATAAAGCAGTCAAGTTTTAGACGGTGATTCTGCAACAAATTTTAACCCAAAAACTTCCTTTCAATATATGCCCGATTTCGCTGCCTTAAAGGTAGATTTAATTTTTAATAATATAGAAAAAATTATTTCTATTTTTCAGAAGTTATTAAAAATAATGACATTTTATCGAGGGAATAATAATAAAACGACTTGCAGATTAGCTATTAAGCTAAACTAATGCTTGTAAAATACCGTTTTTAATTGCATGTGCATAGTTAAGTCCAATTTCCTAGAAAACGGTACATTGGCATAAGAGTACCTTTTTGTCTGAAATTAAAACGAAAATAAAATCATTTTAAACCTAACCATAAAAATGTTTAAGCTTTTTTAACCCCAGCCCTCCCTAAAATTGCCCTTTCTAAGCTTGAAATCTGATAAAAATCATGAAATTATATCTGAAGTGTATATCTGAATGTTCCTATCATCATAGGAAGTTTTTTTCTTAAAATTAATCATAGAACGCTTTCTAAAATTGGGCTGCTTAATTTCAGAACACCCTGTATATCGTAGAATTTTTTTGGTGGAGGTATTAAAAATTTTCCCCTTCAAGAGGCGAAAGCTCATATGACCGCGAAGAAGACTACTGTCTCTAAGAAAAGTAAACATTTACATCTCCGAGAAAAAAAATATCTATTGTCAGAAAGTAATCATCGGAGAGTCATGAAGCCAGATGGTGACTAAAAAACCCAAAGTTGTGATTGTCCAAGCTAGAAGAAATGTTTGGCGATCCGGAAAAGAAAACATCGAAAATCGACATTTAAAAGTTGAAATTTGATGAAGGGCGGCAATAACCATCTTCACATGCATTGCGGAGGAAACCTCGGGCAGAGTTCTAAACTGAAAAGTCTTCTTTCAAGACAAAAAACGAAGGTAGAGTGTCGAGTCCTATCAAAGGACCCAAAAAAGCTAATAGGAAAAAAACAAAAGCAACTTGAAAAGACATCATTATACATATTTTGCAATAGAGCTGATGCAATAATAATTTTAATAGAAATGGTGGGGTAAGTAGTAGTACCTTGTTAGAAAGGTCTTTTTACCAAGAATAACATACAAAAGGAAAAAGTTAAATCGATCGATTCGTTTTAAAGATATTCAAAGTCTAACATTTAGAGTTTTTACATGTTAAATTTTAAATATCTTTAAAATATATCGATCGATTTAACTTTTGGTTTTTGTGTGTTAATCGAGATAAAATGATCTTTCCAACTAGGTATTACCCTTGTATTACTATGATGATATCATGCCTTTTAAAATTGTGCTATGAGCATTACACCTTCAAGTGTCTTGATAGGGTTAGTAATACCTCGTCGGAAAGGTTATTTTACCCCTAGTAGCATACAAAAAACAAAAGTTAAAGAGATCGATTAGTTTTTGAAGATATTAAAAATTTAACATCCAAAATTTCTATGTGTATGTAGATACAAGTCATTTTTTCTTTTATACAAAGGAGATATTTTGAAAAGAAATTTAAATTTATTTGGGGAATTATTTAAAATTTCGATTTATAATTGCATTGGGAATTTTTTTATGAGTTATGTTAGTGATTATCTTTAACGACTACTTAGAAATCAACAATTAAAATTTTGTGAGCATTGGTTTATACAATTCCGGAAAGGGTTGAATTGATCGCTCGTTATTTTAAAAATGATTAAAATGCTTATAGTACAACTAATTTAATTTGTTCAACGAACAACATCCAAACAAACATTGTAACCGAAAATACATTCTAGAGTTAGTTCTAAAATTTAAATATACTGGTTCTGTTGGTAATAAGAAACGCGACCCTGGAGGTCTTCGTCCAATGAGAAACGAACTCATTGAAATTGGAGTTCTAGGACAAGTTGCTGCAGATCCAACTTTAAGCACAAGAAGAAAGGGCGACTACGAGTAAAATTAGCAGAACAACCATTCGACGAATATTGAAAGGTCACAAATTTCATCCCTATAAAATTAATTTAATTCATAAATTAAATGAAGATGATTTTGATAGGCGACTGCAATTTTGTGAGGTTATGACGGAACAGAGAAATGCTGATGAAAATTTTCTTTATAATATGTTTTTCTGACGAGTACACTTTTTTCTTAACCCTTAGAGACCACACCTCAGCCAGTCCACATGGCGGCCACATGGGGTAACTCTTTACCCCATGCTGAAAAACCTAGTTGTACAAGACATAAGGATGTTTTAAGACTTCTAACCGATTGTTTCATGTTTGTGGAAGAGTTCTTCAACATTTCTTATGATTTTTATCGGTTAATTTATAGATGGCGTTCTAAAAACTGGTCATATATTAGAGTCTAATTTAGACCTCTAATTTCACTTTATCTGAGCCTGGGGTTACTAGTTACCCCGTGTGGCCGCTAAGGGTTAAACTCAACCGTTAATTGTCATAATTCTCGATATTGATAGGATGAGAATCCTAGAGTATTTCATGAAGTTACGTTCCGTTTTCGTTGTGCCACGAAATTATTATGATATATGCTTAGGAAGTACAAACGGGTCCATATTTCTAAATCTCGTATTATGAGTTGTACTAACTTCTGATACCTTTACAAATTCATCAATATACAGGGTGTTTCTGAACAAGTGTCGAATAATCTAGGAATGGGTTTTTGGACCAATTATAAGACAAAAAGTAAGAATAATGTTTTTCGCTAAAATGCTCCATTTCGGAAATGCAGAGCATTGAAGTTTACTAATTTTTTTCAATTTTTTAACATAAAATCTACATTTTTAATAATAATTGGTTCAAATTTTGCACACACCTTACTATTGGCAGCTGCCTTAAGATGAATTAGCAAATTTTCAAAAAAAAGTTAGGGTGACGTTTTTCGGGTGAATTAACCCTTTGAATCCTCTTTAACTTTTTTGTACATCATAGTAATGAAAAAAATTAAATATTCACTTTTTTCACGTTTTTTTAACTTTTTGCTCTCTTTTACATTTTTGATAACTTGTTGCGTTTAGAAGTTATGGGTTAAAATAAACCACTTCAAATTTCTAAATGTCTACAAAATTAAATAAAATTATTTTATTACTGTGCAAAATTAGATAAAATTAGAAATGTTTTTAAGAATACAAGTTTAATTAAGAGTCTGAGGTGGAATTTTGTTTCTGAGGCGGATTCTAAAACTCGCCAAAACGTCATCATTCAGGCGAAGAGAACAATGTAAATTATGACGAATTGGCGGAAAATGATGATGTTTTGGCGAGTTCATAAAACTCGCCAGCGAAACAAAATCCGGCCTCTGAAAAAAATTAAGCAAAAAAAATGAAATTATGAAAAAAAATTATGAAAAAAATGTGTAAACTTCAATGCCCTGCATTTCCGAAATGGAGCATTTTAGCGAAAAAAATTATTCTTACTTTTTGTCTTAAAATTGCTCCAAAAACCCATTCCTAGAATATTCGACACTTGTTCAGAAACACCCTGTATAGTATATTTACTTTAGCATAATATAAACAATGGAGGCACAGAAGTGGAAGACTGTTTAAAAATTGGAAAAATTGTAGACAAGAAGAAGTGCCAAAAATATATATTGTGAAGCACTGATATTGCCCCTGCATAACAATCCGTAGTGTATTTTGGATTGTACATATCCGAAATATAATAAATTGTACCCCGTACACCATAATTGTTTAACAAGTCAAGAAATATAATATGATATATTGTGATGAAGGCTTTTATGAAGTCGAAACATATTATATTAACATGTTTATGACGTGGTTCAAAAGGATTTAATTTATTTTCTAAAACCAAAAGCAGAGCATCAGTAGTAGAGATCTCTTCATGAAAACCGAACTGTGACAATGATATTAATTATCTTATGCTTATTTAATTGAGGAATTTCTAATCAAATTAAGAACGTTTTTTCCAGGACTTTCGAAAACACAAAAAGTAAAAAAATGGGCTTATAATTAGATATTAAGGTTGGAATATCCTAATCCTTATAAACTGGTACAATTTTACCAATTTTTAATCTAGGTGCAAAAATACCCTCAGAAATAGACTTGTTAATTACTCGGATACGTGTAGAGTTGTAATTGCTTTCTTATATCGCCATCAGCCCTTATCATTGAAATAATTTTGTGTTCAGTATTAAGATAAAAAGTATCTATTCAGTAATTTTATGAAAAAGATTGTATTAGGAAAACAAATTCATCTAAAATACTGACCTTTATATTCATAATCGTTTAATACATCTGCTGCATTACCTCTCATGTTTTGTAACGTTACTTGAATAATTTTTGTAATTTCTTCTTGTTGTTCACTAGCAATTCTCATTAAAGACATATATAATTTTAATTCGACTTCTTGAGCATATAATATCCTCTTTGGAGTTATTTGAATTTCACGAGCCATATCAAAGGCAGAAAAAATAAATATTCTTAAACTACTGTTATGGATCTAAAAGTAGATGTAAAAAAAGTTTATAGAAGTATGGTAATAAAGTATATAGAAAATTACCTCGCTTAACATATTTGACATTTTTAATAAATAGAATTTGAGAATATCAGAAAGAAATGGAACAAATGAGTCTTTAATATTATTACTGCTAATTAAACTATTATCAAAAGAACATTCTGTACAATACTGCTTGGCTAGTTCATCACTTTGACCATTATTTTCACAAATGTATCCTAGAAAAATTATTGATAGTGAAAAAACTTCCTTCAATCATTTTCAATGTACTTACCCAGTCTTATTAATTGGTTCCTAACACTATGGAGTTTTTTATATTTTTCATCACATTTTTCTAACAAATGTTGTTCTGATTCCGTTAGAGATTCAGTATTAACTATTTCTTCATCAGTTGATACTTTTACAAACATAATTGGTAACTCAGGATATTTTTCTTTAACTAAACGAATTTCTTGTAAATCCTGTAAAATTGTATCTAATTTATGGCATAATTTTGGCTATATGCAATAAGAGTATGAGACAAAAATAAAAACTAAAGGTGACAATAAGAGGCTAGGAAGTCAATATTCTAATAGTGGAGATTTTGTTATTTAAAAACTTATTTAGAATGTTCATGGTGGCCAAATTTCTTTTAAAAATAATATTTTTATACAGGGTGTCCCACTTAAAGTGTTACGAATTTTTTCTCAAAAACTTCGTGTCTTACAGTTTTTTTTTTGTTAATAAAAGTTATTTGGTTTGAAGAGGGTAACAAAATACAATTTTTATTTGTTATTTTAAGTACGTTTTGAAGGTCATTTCAAGGTCTACTTTGTTTTTTTAAATACAAACCTATGTTTTTTAATAAATTATCTTATTCTACGCTGAAAAAGAAACACATTTTGGGTGGAAACGTTTTTTTTTGTCCTTTAAATTTAAAACAAATTTAATAAAAAATAAAATAAATTTGTTTCTATTGTTATCATTCATTTTGAGATTTTAATCAAGTGTGCCATGAAATAAATTCCTTTTCAACATATATTTTGTAAACTAAGTCCAAGCATAAGTAGAAATTCATAATTTAATTGAAAAGAAAAAGTTTTATCCTTAAGAGGATAGTCTGCGAAATGTTTGAAATGCGTACTCCTCGCTAGTAAAAATTGATTTTTTGGTGTTTGTAATAAAAAATTTAACAAAAACGCTCTTGTTTTGCCTCGAAATTGAATTTATTTATCATATAGAATTTTTTTTTGATGTATATAGTCTGTTATAAGGGAGTAATTTTGAAAAAATGATAAAAAATGCGTATTTTAAAATTGAACGCATGCTACAATATGCGACTTATGAAACTCATTTTTTAATATACTATTATCTAGTTTCACTTATAACTGCATGTGTAACAAAATATAAAAAATTGCTACCTTACATTTTTTGTTTTTGATTTAAAAATAAAATCTGAAAAGGTGAATTCTAGAATCTGGGTCTGATTTTAAGAAACTTTTTATGTAGGTAGTTTTACTTATGACTATGTGTAACTAAATACAACAAAATTGCGCCCTTACATTTTTTGTTTATTTAAGAGGGATTTACTCAAATTTAGTTATATGGAATTTCCATGTAAACGCTGGACATGATAATGGTAAAACTGTAATGGTTAATTAAAAACGATTTTTTAATTTCAAAATATTGCCATTTAAGCTAACATGTCTCGTCAAGATTTTTTAATAAGGTAATAATTTCTCATTAAATATGGTAAAATTAGGTGTTTTTAAAATCACTGTAAATTTTTACCATTTATTAAAACGACAAAATCATATAATAATAAAATAATTTAAGAAGATTTGTTTGAATAATACTTGACTGACGTAAATTAAATTAAATTATTTTATTAATTTAATTAATTAATTAAATTAACTAAATAAATAAATAAATAATTAATTACATTAATAAAATAATTTAATTTACTTCAGTCAAGTATTATTCAAACAAATCTTCTTAGTCTAGAGTTACTTGTGACTATTCATTTTAAGAATTTTGGGTTTTTTGTGTAGTAATCAAACTTCCCAGTAAACCAATTTGTAACTTATATATAAAATATACATAGTATATGCTATTCATTATCAGGCCATAAGATGGCCGGTTGTCGTATACAGGGTGGTGATTATTTCGATGCTCACCATTGGTATCTTTTAAAGTGGAAGAGATGCGAGGTCGGTTAAATTAAAGAAAAGTTGCACATTTTTATGGCCATTAAAAATCTGAAAGAAAATTTAAGATATTTAAACTCACTGTAAAATTATGGTCAAAAATCTAAAAATTGTGATTTTAGAAAATAATTTATATTTTCCAAACCATTACTACTACATCAATGAAATTTGATACCTTTAAATTGTTGACTATTCTGAATTAAATGACGTTAAAAAATAATTTTTTGGCCTCCTAGATTCGAAGCCACGATATTCAACTTTTTTATTTCTTATGGCCGCAATATTGGATTTTTACCTAATCAGATAATAAATAATAATACATTTCCAGATTGTTAATTAACATTAATGTGTTCCTATAGAAAATGTATTAAATTTGAAAATTTGTATAAAAAACAAATGAAATCAATGTTTTATGGACAGTTTCCATGGTTACCATAAAAATATTGCCTCAAATCAAACTTTAAATTTTATCAAAATTCTAATAATAAAAAGGAAAATACTTTAATCATTTTATTTGTTTAATATTTAAAGACTTTAGCGTGTATTCAGCGATCGTGATGAAAAATTTATAGACGTCGTTATCGTTAATCACGTGATTAAAAAATATTTCTTCATAAGAAATATTTTATTAAAAACGTGATTAACTTTAAAGACGTCTCTAAAATTTTCATCACGGTCGGTGAATACATGCTTCTGTTATTTACATAAAATGCTCTTATTGCAGGTCACTTGTTTATTATTATTATTTTCTTTATTATTACATTAATTTTGAGGAGATATTTTTATGGTAACCATGGAAACTGTCCATAAAACATTGCTTTCATTTGTTTTTTATACAAATTTTCAAATTTAAGAGGATATGGAGTCTATAAAATTATATGGGTTTTTCCCTGTTTTTATATTTCAAACTACGCGAACATGTATTGAGCTAAATACAAGATAAGAATACCATATGAAAGTGGAACCTCTACTTAAGACTTGTATGCGACATTTTTTTAATATTTTATATCCAAAATGTCCCAAAAAAATCATTAAAAATAAAATAAAATTTGGTCTATTTTGATTTACTTTTTTGGCTTAATAATTCAATTTTTGAAAAAGTCGTCATATGGAAGTCTAGCCATGAATGTTATTTAAACTATGCAATTATAAAACTTAATGTTATTTACAAAATATGGTTGTAGTTTGAAATAATTGCAAGGCATATTTCGTAAATTTTGAACGCGCATTTTAACTGTAAAAGCAGCTAATACCTTCGTAGTCTAGGTGATACAAATTTTAAAATATAACAGAAATGAAGATTTTTATTGGTACTTTCAGCCTAATTATGTGGGATGTACTTTGGGTCAAGATTTCTTCCCCAAATTCAAGAAGAAGATCAAAATTTGCGTTTACTATCGGAGCGCGGTTCAACTTAGATTCCCAATCCTCTTAATACATTTTCTAAAGGAACATATTAAAGTTAATTAGCAATCTGAAAATGTATTATTATTTATTATCCGATGATGTAAAAATCCAACATGGCGGCCATTAGAAATAAAAAAGTTGAATATCGCGGCTTCGAATCTAGGAGGCCAAAAAAATATTTTTTGACGTCTTTTAACTCAGAATAGTCAATAATTTAAAAGTACCAAATTTCATTGATGTAGCAGTAATGGTTTGGCAAATATAAATTATTTTCCAAAATCACATTTTTTGTTTTTTTGGCCATAACCATACAACAAGTTTAAATATCCAAAATTTTCTTTCAGATTTTTAATGGCCATAAAAATGAGCAACTTTTCTCTAATTTAACTGACCTCGTATCTCCTCTACTTTAAAAGATACCAATGGTGAGCATCGAAATATTGTTTTACTTATTTTATCTAAATTAAGTACTCTAAAACAGTCTCTGCATTCAAAATTTTAATTAAAGAAAAAATGCCCAAGTTATTTACTTAGGCCCTCGGTGTTCCGCGGTATCAATATATGGGCGGCAGTTAACATGTTAAGAAAATAAAATCTGAAAATATCTTAAATTGCGCCCTTAAATTCTTTCTAATTTTCTGACTCCTGGTCGGATTTAAAACAAAACTTTTTTATGTAGTTTTACTTAGGACTGTATGTGTAATGAAATATAAAAAAAATGTGCTCTTCCATTTTTTTGTTTTCGATTAAATTAATAAAATCTGAAATAATGATATTTTATTTTTTTCCTAATTTTTTTACTTTCAATTAAGTTTCTGTATATTTTTACTGAGAACTGTATGTATTTTTATTTTAGTTGCTTGAAAATCAAAATTATCTGCCCATTAAACTTAAATAAACAATATGAATGTAAAAATGAATAACTTCAGCGTGGTTCATGTGGTTGTGTTTTAATTGAAATTTCTCTTTAAATAAAATGCATCTAATAGTGCAAATTTAATATGAAGAGATAAGTCATGTATTTTTTACTATAAAAATCAAGTCGAATTCTTATTTTTTTAAAGATAATTAATCAGAAAAGTAACAATTATCCTACTGTTTACATTAAAAAAGTTTATCAAAAATAAACCAAATACAAGATAACATAAAAATAAAAATCACTTACTTTATCACCAAGCGTATCACAAGATATTGCATATATAATTATGGGCAGGATATGATCTAAATTTTTAGATAATACATCATTAAATTGAGTTATTTCACAATCTGGAGGAATCAAAACAACCATATTTTCTTTCAAAAGTTGGTGTGACAATTCAACTTCTACCATAGGACAGTGATCCACAGGTGATTCAGTTAATTTTCTTGAAATGTCATCATCAGGAATGGTCACCCAATGTTCCGCATTGGCTTTTAATTCATCAACAATTTCAAATTCATGATGTAAAGTTAGGCGAACAGCTTTTTGAGTTCCATAAAAAATTTTAATCTAAAATTAAAAATAAGTAATACTTGATTAAGTAAGCTGATTCATTTTTACCCATCGCCATTTAAAACTGTTGAGTGGTAAAAGTGGTTGATCTAATAAGTTGTTGATGAAAAGTGCCTTTGCGTGGCAGTCTTGACCAAAAATTAAAATTCCAGGAACTGCTGCTAAAATATCTTGTAAAGAATCGGTTACTTTTGAATTAAAAAGTTTTTCCTTTATTTCACCTGGATAATAAAAATACACACCAAACATTATTAGGTATTTAAAGAAAATTCATAGAATAACTTACGCCCCAGTAAATAATTATTTTTAATATCTTCTAAGGCCTGTTCAGTATCTTTTAATATTCGCTTTAAGTTATCACAGTTACGACTAAACTTCCGAAATTCGATTGGCATGTTGTTTACCATCTCGAAATAATAATATCATAAACAGTGTTTTATAAATTGTATTTTTTGTCATTTGTGGATACTCTTTTTATTCATTTTTAATTACTGTATTGACTACGAATTTTTGAAATAAATGTTTTTAGCTTCATCGATGAAGAATATTTTTCTTAGAGGTTATATTGAGTGTAAAAAAAGTTGTAAAATTAGTATAATTTTATTTGCATTCACTGTTGCACTCTTTTTAATCGGCATTTAGTTTCACTGCAATCGCGTTTTATGAATAATGCAAAAATGAAACGAAGCCAAACAAAACATATTTATCTTGCAACTTATTTATATAAGGTGATTAATATAAAAGCATGTATTTTTATTTAAGGAATTTGTCTTATAATAGATTAAGTGTTAACTCTTTTATCAGTTTACATCATGTTTATAAATGTTTTCGTTCGTACTTTATAGTTGACGATGTTTAATAATAGTTTAATATTTTTTACACAAATTTGATATTTTTGGAACACTCTGTAAACACTTAAAGACCACAGAGCTAGAAAATTGAGACAGACTTGATGATTTAATATAAACAGAATTTAGAATATGTAGAATAGTAGCAGCAAACAGACACATGTTTTTGAAAGTTTTTAAAACCCTACAAACTTTTCTTTATTTTTTTAATTAACTTAAAAAACCTTTTATTTTATACTTGATTTACTAAATAAATAAATTTCTTAAATCTCTTAAATTTAAATAAATTAACCACTTCCACACAAGTAATGTGATAATTTTATTCTTGTCTTGATTATACTTTTGCCTTGACATTGATGCTTTGATATTTTATCAGTAAACGTTCTTAAACAAGTCCTATAGTAGTTTTAAATTTATTCCACAAAATATTTGCATTTAGTGAACATGGAAGGAAAATATTCAAAAATGGATCCGATGGATATTGAAATACCAAATGTGAACTTACTTTTGGAAAGAGATCACTATTTAAAACCCTATGAAAGGGAAATAAGGAGGCGGTAAGTTTAAACTGTTGAATAACATCTATTATGTTGACATTGAGAAGGTCAATTAGCTTTAAACTGCATGGATTTATGTTTTTTATTTTATTTTTAGTTATGGTTGTCTTAAAGATCTTTTGGAAAACATTGATAATCACGGGGGAGGTTTAGATCACTTTACCCAAGGTTATAAATCATACGGCATTCATGTTAAACATGATAATTCCATAAGTTGCTTGGAGTGGGCACCCAATGCAAAACAGCTTTATTTAACCGGAGATTTTAGTATGTTATCGTTTTTATTTAGAAGATTAATACTTTAACGTGTATCGTGACCCACAGTTCTCAAGAATAATTCTTCTAATTACTTTTATCGCCACGACCAAAATTTTTATACAAATTCAAGTAAAATAGCTGCGGTTAAGATAATTTTTAAATTTTTTTATTCGACATAATATGGATATGTAAACCACATTCTTCGGAATAGTAAAAAGTTTATTTTAAAGGGATGTTATTAGTTCTACTTAAAATATATAAACTATCTAGACAACTTTCATTTATAAAATTGATGAAAAAAGAGTTGGACCCAAGTGCCCCAACTTCCTTATTTTAAACGATTTTTTTTGCAATTAAGTTAATAACATTAAATTTAAACAAAATTTTTATCCAAGAGATTTCCTGTAGATTTTGTTACTGTCAAGACGTGGAAAGTGGTTATGTTAATCAGCAAAATTATCGAACTTACTATTAAACATAATTTTGTTTAAATTTAATATTATTAACTCAATTGCAAAATATTTCATTTAAAATATCGAAGTTGGGTGCAACTTCCGGTGTAAAAGAGGTTGCATAAAAATACGATTTTCAAATGGGCGTAATTCCGAAAGTATTAATTGTAGACCACAGTATGCTAGGTCAAAAATACCTTTATTAGAAAGTTCGCAATTAGATTCCTAGGTAGACAAATTTTCAGAATCAAAAACATAACCGTTCAAAAGTTAGCAGGGGGGGGGGGGGATTTAATTTATGTCCGCACAGTATATGGGTATTTTTGTTATTAATAAAGTTACAGATTCGATTAAACGGGCAATGTTTTGCAGTTTTTAGTACTTATTCAGATGCCGTTTAAAAAATGAAAAATTCCGAGCCATTCCCAAGATAAACGGAAAATACCGAAAAATCAAATTTTTTAAAAAGTCAATTATTTTGTTAACTACTAACTTCAATAGTTACAAAATTTTTTTTCAATATATCAATAGCAACTTTTTTATTTTAAATGGACGCCATATTGAATTTTTCAACAGTTAAATTGTATTTTTTTTATTACAACTATGTATTATAATCCATATTCGAAATAATTCACTATGACTTTTTGATAGGACTTCTTTAAACAAAAATGACAATTTGAGCTGTCATTTTAGATTATTGTATAGGATATAAGTCCAAAACTTGTCATATTGTTCATTTAGTTAGTGGAAAGGTTGCCATTTGTAAATGATTATGACTAAAACTTATTAATAACACAGATGCCCATGCAATGCAACTCTAATTGCGACACCCTATAGATAGTTATATCCAAAATTTATATTTTTTGATCCCACAAGTCGAAGTACTCATCCCCAAGCAGAAAGTCATTTACATCCAAGTCTGTTCTTACAGGATAGATACGTTCCGTGTAAAAAAATCGTGTAAACAAATACACTGTACTGAGAAAATAGAGATTGGTTCCAAACCTAATAAATCAGCAAAATAAAACAATAAACGGCCTGAAACTTCATGTTAGCATGTAATTGTTTCTATGTGCTTATGTTAAAATAAAATGATTGCTTTTTATATTCGTGTTAAATCAAACAGATTGTGTAAAATGATTCATGTTAGATCAAACTTGTGTAAAAACATAATTGAACATACTTGCATGTACTCTCTTTTTAAAACTTGCATATTTATCCGCATCTTTATTGCAACTAGGGAGAGGGAGTTGGAAAATTTGACGGATAGGTTGAAGGTTCTCCTAGTATATAACAGTTCTATGCTGGGGCAAGACATAATTATTTTTTAGACCATATCTATTTGGTATCGTAGCTATTTATATCACTTTTGTGTGTTGCAAATTTAGGCTCGGAAGTGGAAGTATTTCAAGCTTTCTGAATAGCTTGCGGCAGGATGTATCTCCGGGGAACCTCCATAATTGCTCTGATTATTCGCTTTTGAATTAAAAGACTTTTTGCATCTTATAGTGTGATAAAAGTCCAGTCAGCTACTAAAATATTTGATCCAAAAAAACAACAAAATTTATAAATTAGAAAAACTTGAGATGTATTTTTATTGTCAAATACCTGAAGATGGGATATAATAATCCCGAAATCGATAGTATTTAATTTATTTTATACAAAAAGTATAAATAATAAAGTTGGACTTAAAGAAAATACATCTCAAGTTTTTCTAATTTATTGAAGCAGTCCAAATATTTGTGCCATCCTTTAATTTATTTAAAAATTTATAATGTGCATTACTGAAAAATCAATTGCTTACTCTGTAGTATATTTTTTATGGATATGATTTTAATTTCACTTCAGGGAGTTGATCACTTCCTTAAAAAAACTCGTTATTTTTGAAATTTGGACCAATATATGTTTGCATCAAAAAATGAGTTATTTGCCAAAAAATGCTCCTAAAAAACATGGGTGTTGGATGGTGGATGGTATGATTTGTATGAATAAAACCGAGTTTATGCTCCAGGTATTTACGTACTTAATGGTCATTTATGTTACTCGCGCCGCGCACCGATTTAAAAACTAAATACCCAATTTAAATAAATAATAACAACAATATACACAGTTTTACATAATAATTGAAAACTATTGTACATACAGGGTGATGATAAAGTTTGGAACCTAATTCATAACTGCCGTATTTAATTATTTTGAGAAAATCGCTCGGACAGGTCAATTTTAGTTTTTAAAATCCCATCTCTTGGTATAATAAAAATATTAATGACGTCACTGGTGATTTAACAATGACGTCATCATCGATTTTTTTAAATGGAAACCCACACTTTTTTCACTGGTTTTTGATAGACATTTATGTCACTTAAACGATGATATAAAAAAAATGTTGCATTTGTAAACAAATTTTCGTTTAAAATTTTTTTAATGTTAACTTAAAATTAATTTGTACTATTAAATTTGAAAAATTTAAATGTTGTATAAGATTTATTTTGGCCGATTTCAATAAATGGTAAATTTAAAGTTTTATTTTTTGTAAATTTCCTTACATTTAAATGTAATCAAAAAATTAGTTTTTCAAGACTATTTATTAAATTTTGTTAAATACATTTAACGTTTTACATTTGTATTAGAATGCGCATTATTTAAACATTTACTTTCTTTTGTTATTATTGGTAAACTTCAAATTCATTTTAATATATTTTTATAAAACCTTTTTCGTTAAAATAAAAATTTCCTTTTTTGAATTAAAAAGATTTTTTATTCAAAAAGTTGTTTAAAAATTTAATTGTTTATTATATCATTATTTAAGTGACATGAATTTCTATCGATAATGAGTAAAAAAAGTGGGGTCTTCCATTTAAAAAAATCGCTGATGACGTCATTGTTAAAGCACCAGTCACGTCATTAATATTTTTTTATATCAAGAGATATGGCATTTTAAAAACCAAAATTGACCTGTCCGAGCGATTTTCTCAAAACAATTAAATACGGCAGTTATGAATAAGGTTCCAAACTTAATCATCACCCTGTATATTATTTATGTTTATGAGTTATTTTTGTTGCTCTGTTTAAATTGGGCAACTTTTTTTCAAAAACAACGTTTCGTACCGCACGAATAACTAATTAAAGAAATTTTTCTTTGGCATGTTTATGCTACCAATCGATTCATATTTTATGGCTTAACAAATTCGGAGAAGTGTAACACCGGGCTTTGATTAGTTTTTGAGTAATTTTACTGTAAAGTAGCAGTACTTAAGGGCCTTTAAAAATACACTTACTGTTAATATTTTTTAATTCTTTTCTCCGATTTTGTTCATTATAAATATTTTTTAATGCTACCAAAATTTGGTACAAAAAAATTAAGTAGTTTATGAGTTATTTTGCGTGCGTGGCACCCTATTTAGCATACTCAAAAAATGACTCTTCTCTTAAGAAGATAGTCGGCGAAATGTTTAAGAAGCGTACTTTTCGCTAGTAAAAATTGATTTTTGTGCATATGTAATCAAAAATTTAACAAAAACGATGCCTAGTTTTTTTCAAAATAAAGCTTTATAAAAACAATGCGAAATGTCTTTGACCGTTTTTGAAAATTCCAAAAAATAAGGTAGTTATCATTTTTATGCGTTACTTTAAGAGTAGTATGTTAGTTTCCGTTTTTACAATAAAAACTTTTATTTAGATTAATTTTATTAATTGCATCTTCAATTAGTCTTTTGACAAGTGTAGTGAATTCAAGTTAAGAGCAATTTCCTAATCGGAAAATATAGTGGTTTAGTTCTGCAGTCATAAAAGCTAGTACGAACAACATTTTTGTGTAATTTTTTTTGTAGATGATTTAGAAGTTATTTCTTTAATTCCTGCCAGAAGGAAAAATATTGGAGAATGTACAAAAAAAATATAATGATCTAAAAGTACCTTAACTTTGGACCCCTCTAATTAATTTTGTGCTAGGTTGCAGAAGGTAACTCTCTGGCAGAATGTAGCCTAATCAATTTAGATTATAAATCTGAAAAAGAATTGAAAATCTAACGAGGGAAACTTGAGTTCTGACTGCAGAACTAATGCTCAATTTCATGATTTTTCACAATTTTTCCTCCCAAACTCGCGCGCCCTCTAGGGATTCGCATTAATTATCAGTTATTTGGTCATAATTTGCAAAGAAGCTCCAGAAAAGTGGGATGGATTTTCTATTCCTTGTTATTATCTCCAACGGAAAATTTATCGCGGGTGTCTAGGAAGATGCTCTTAAACGTTCCGGCAAAACATGGTTTTTGATCGTTTATTTCAGAACAGTTCCCAGTAAAGCGTTCAAATTTGGTAATATACCCAATGGCGGATTTAGACTAATCGAGGCCCCTAGTGGTAGAAAAAAATGAGGCCCCCAGCCTACATGCAGTGGCGTAGCTATCGGACGTGGGAGGGAGGCATATTATAATTTTTAAATTTTTGTATCATTACTTTTGTCCATTTGGTTAAAAGTTGTAAAAACATTAAAATGTCTGTGAACATTGAGATCGGTGCAAAATTCGGTAGAAAATTATCTCGAAAAATTAAAATATATTTCTTCTCAAATGATATACCTTTTCTAATTTAATTACAGGTGAAGAATCAGCGCTTATTAAAAAGAGCAAAAAAAGTTCCAATAAACGATATATTCTCGTTTCATTTAAAAAAAAAATTCTCAATTTAATAGTATAGTAGGTTAAGCTTTAAATAATATTTAAACAATTTATGTATTTAATATTTTGATTTAAGTTTTCTTTTTAATTTTTAGCCCTAAAAATTGTATCTTTGATTATATCTTATATTAGTTACTCTCAAAAATAATAATTTATCATAAAATGTTGATAACTTTGTTAAATTCAAACAGTTCAGAACAAAAAATTTCAAATAAAAGTTGTTTAATTTAAAAAGTGAAAAAGAATGGTCATCGTTTATTAGTTTTTAAATATACGCAAAAAATAGATTTTTGTCTAAATTATTTTTTATTTGACAGATTTTTAATTTTAAGAGGATAGCCAGTGTAATTTGGGTATAGGCGATTTCAATGTAAATTTTTGTCGATTTCAAAGACAAAGTACGGCCATACGAAACAAAAAAATCAAAATCGATTTTCACATATCTTTTCCAGACATTTAGGAGAATGTCGAGATTCCCTTTTTTTCGTAAATTTTTGTTTTATATTTATTTGGGGTGATTTTTAAAAATGCAAAACAAAATTAAATTTCAAAAGCCTATAACGATGTTATAATGCAATATTTATGTTTTAAATTTAATACAAAACATGCCTTGGGGTATCCTTTTCCAAATTAACTTCGAAAAAATCAAAAATAAATTGTAGTTTTTCTGGGGTTTGTTTTTAAAGAAATTAGCCAAATTCGCGCAATTTTTACTTCACAAAGACAAAAATTGCAAAAAATTATAGCCTGAAGATTCTACATTGCACCCCAAAAAGAAAATTAAAAAAATCTTTTAAAGAAAAGTTTTTATGATCAAAAACACAAGACCCTAGCGAATACACCGGCTATTCTCTTAATAATAGATTCTAAAATTTTTTTGACCATTTACAAAAAATATATATCCTTTAGATTTCTGCTCCCTTTAAAACACACAGTTTTTAATTGAAGCATTTTTTCCTAAATCATTTAATTACTTTTTATTTATTTACTCAAATTAAATAATTTACCCTTGTCAAATTAAACGTTCGTTCTAAATTTATCCAGCTATTTTCTTAAAATAAATCCGAGTTGATATATATTTTTCATTTATTCTGTTTTTGATATTATTAAACTGTTAACATTTTTAGATGGTTGGAACAGAGATAATGTGCCATTTTCAAAAAAACCTTATGGTAAATGGGAATTAAATTTGCCAGCTAATAGTGACGGCAGCTGTCGAATTCCTCACTTGTCAGAAATAAAAGTATTTATTTAACAAAATGAATTAAGTAAATGTTATTTTAATACTTTTTAAGATTGTTGTCGAGTTGGAAAATGGTGAAAAGGTTGACCGTCTATCTCCATGGGCAACTTATGTAGTAGAACCACCTAAACATGAAGGTACCATATACAAACAAAAACTGTGGAATCCCCCAAGCCATGAGGTACACTTTCTTTTTTTAGATTGTAATTTTTAGATATTTTAATCACCACTATAAAAATAAACTTAAAAAACTTTTGTTGGCAAAAATAAGTAGTTTGTTTACTTTTAGCGGTATATTTTTAAAAACCGTAAGGTGCCAAGGCCAAAAGGGTTAAAAATCTATGAATGCCATGTTGGAATAGCTACATCTGAGTATAAAGTAGGAACTTATGATAATTTTACGGATAATATTTTAGCAAGGATAAAGAAACAAGGCTATAATACTATTCAACTTATGGCTATAATGGAACATGCTTATTATGCTAGTTTTGGCTATCAAGTAACAAGTTTCTTTGCCGCCTCAAGTAGATATGGTACTCCAGAGGAGCTAAAGAGATTGATCGATAGAGCTCATGAAATGGGTATATTTGTATTATTAGATATTGTGCATTCACATGCAAGCAAAAATGTTTTGGATGGGTTAAATCAATTTGATGGTTCAGATGCATGCTTCTTTCATGCAGGTCCAAGAGGATATCACAGTTTATGGGATTCGCGATTGTTTAATTATCAGGAATTTGAAGTTATGAGATTTTTATTATCAAATTTACGGTGGTATTTGGAAGAGTACCAATTTGATGGATTTAGGTTTGATGGTGTTACTTCAATGTTATACCATTCTAGAGGTATTGATGAAAGTTTTTGTGGATCCTATGATCAATATTATGGATTAAATGTTGATACAGAGGCAGTTAATTATTTAATGTTGGCTAATTATATGGTTCACAAATTTTATCCAAATGCTGTATCAATAGCGGAAGATGTGTCTGGTATGCCCGGTACTTGTAGGCCAGTTGATGAAGGTGGATTGGGTTTTGATTATCGCTTAGCCATGGCAATTCCAGATAAATGGATTGAGCTATTAAAGGAGACTAAGGACGAGGATTGGAATATGGGAAACATAATTCATACTCTTTCTAACCGTAGATGGATGGAACCTAATGTAGCTTACGCAGAATCTCATGATCAGGCCCTTGTAGGTGATAAAACTATTGCATTTTGGTTAATGGATAAAGAAATGTATACACATATGAGCACAACTTCTGATTCAACTCATATAATTGACAGAGGATTGGCCCTTCATAAAATAATTAGGATGATTACACATTCACTTGGTGGAGAAGCGTATTTAAATTTTATAGGAAACGAATTTGGACATCCAGAATGGTTAGATTTTCCAAGAGAAGGAAATGATAGTTCATACCACTATGCAAGACGACAATGGAACCTTGTTGATGACGATTTACTTAAATATAAATTTTTAAACCGTTGGGATGCAGCTATGAACCATCTTGAAGAAAAATATGGATGGCTTGGAAGCAATCCAGGATATGTCAGTTGGAAACACGAAGATGATAAAATCATTGCATTTGAAAGAGCTGGATTATTATTCATTTTTAATTTCCATCCCAATAAAAGTTTTTCAGATTACAGAATTGGTTATCAAGGCCAAGGGCAGTTAAAAATAGTGTTATGCTCTGATGATCAATATTTTGGAGGCCATAATCGAGTTGATACGTCTGTACCTCATTTTACATCTCAGGATGGATATGCCGGAAGGTCCAATTCAATTCAGGTGAGTTTATCTAATAACTAAAAGAGTAATCCGATATATTTTTGTAGGTATATATACCGTCAAGAGTTGCCATTGTTTTAGCTAAAGAATAAATTTTAAACAGTTCGTTTTGTTATTTTTATAAAAATGTTTATATTTGTTATGTTTTTCTAAAAATAAAAGGGTAAATAAAAAATGTATTTTTGTACCTATCAGCTTTTCCTCGTTTCATTATTTTAATTAATAGTTTTATAAGTCTTAAATGAGAAAAATACGCAAGTTAAACATCATCAGTTAATAATGTCGTGAGATCGAAAAGAAATGTGATGCCATTGCCATCTAAAAAACTAGTTTATATGGATTCATTTGTACAGGGTGGCACAATCGGTTATGATGGTTTTTGGGACGACAATGAATAACCGTAAACGCGGTTCTGACGTTAAACGAAGCTTAGAGCATCTTCCTAGACGCCCGCGATAAATTTTCCGTCGAAAATAATAACAGGGAATGGAAAATCCATCCCACTTTTCTGGAGCTTCGTCGCATATTATCAGCGAATCACTGATAATTAATGCGAATCGCTAAAGGGCGCGCGAGTTATAAGGAAAATATGTGAAAAATCATGACATCGAGCGCCGACCTTGTTCTAACGTATGCAGCTGGACACAAAGTGTGTAGTGGGAATTTTAAACTGTGCAGTGGGAATCTTAAAATTGTGCAGTTAAAAAATTTTAAAAAAGCATCGAAAATCAAAAATCGAAGGCAGAATGCATGATCTTAAAAACCTAAAAAATCTGGGAGACGAACAGTATTATTGCATAGTTGTAAAGTTTATTTATATTGAAGGCTAGACATTATTGGCTGTGGAGATTACCAAATTTGACCTATCCCGTCCTAACAAAAAATGCCACATTCGCACGAATGCCGTGTCGAATTGCAAGACGAGTAACGAGGCGCATATACAGGGGGAGTCGGAAGGAGTGCGTCAAACTCCGGGAGTGTGTTCTACACGTTAATAATACAAGGTAAAAAACCCAAAATGTTGTTATCAAATTTTTCTTAGTTTTCGAGTTATGGCGTTTTAAAATACTTAAGTTGGCTTAGATACAGGGTGGTGATAAAGTTTGGAACCAAGGTCATAACTTCCGTAAAATTTTTTTTTGTAAAAATCGCTCGGACAGGTCAATTTAGGTTTTAAAAATGTATTCTTTTGGATTGAAAAAAATATTCATGACGTCACTGATAACTTCACTATGACGTCATCATCAATTTTTTTAAATGGAAACCCCTACTTTTTTTACACATTTTTCATAGACCTTTTTATCATATTAATGATCACATAAAAATATTTAAAAAAATTTCAACATTTTTGAAAAAAAAAATAAATTTACTCAAAAAAAAATTATTAATTCTCAATGAAAATATGGCAAGAAAAATAAATTAAACTAATTTTTAGTTTAAAAATAACAAATTATTATTGAAAATATTCGAATTGTTCTTCTTTACACAATTGGAATTTTCTTAAAACTAATTTTAAATAACTTTTAATGAAAAAGGTAATTAAAATAAAATGTTTGAGTAATAATAAACTTTAAATAAAATTGTAATTTATTATAAATTTGAAAAAGCTTTTGATATTCAAAATTCATCTGAATGCCCAACGCCATTTGGGTTTCCTTGAAAACGAAATTGATGATTTAATTGAGGAACTACCTTTAATTAATTTGGGTGGAATGTATTTCCAGCAAGATGGTGCTCCTGCACATAATGCAAGAGTAGTGGTGGAATATTTAAATAGACATTATAATAACCAGTGAATTGGAACTAATGGTCCCGATCTTACCCCGCTAGAATTTTATTTTTGGGGAAAAAATAAAGATGAAGTGTATCTTACTCCATCTGATACACCAGATGAATTAAAAAGACGCATTAGAAATTCTGTCAATAACATTACTCCAGAGGAATTAAACAGAGTAATTAATTCGTAGACACGAGAACTTTGTATTGAAAAATACGGAGGACATTTATTGCTTTGAACGGCAGCACTTATACCTCATAATTTCATTCTAATATAATTATTGGTATTTACCACTCTTAAGGTCTTAAGACGCCATCATCATTTTTTTCTTTAACGAGGCACCCTATTATTTATAAATGATATTGAATCTACAATTTATTGTAAATACAGTCATATACTACACTTATAGTATTTTAAGTACATTTTGTGTATAAAAAAATTAAAATATTGATCGAAGTAGGATGCAAAATTATTTATTTAGTTTTTTTAACAAAATTTGTAATTTACAGTTAGGTTCATTTAGATTAGGTTAAGTTAAGTTAGCTTAGATTTAAAAAAATTTCTTAAAAAAAACTAAATAAATAATTTTCCATACTGCTGCGATCAATATTTTAATTTTTTTTATACACAAAATGTATTTAAAATACTAAGTGTAGCATATCACTGTTTCTAGAATGAATTGTAGATGCAATATCAATTATAAAAAATAGGGTGTCCCATTAAAGAAAAAAAATGATGATGGCGTCTTAAGAGTGGTAAATACCAATAATTCTTTTAGAATGAAATTATGAGGTATAAGTGCTGCCGTTCAAAGCACTTTTTGATTTATATTTTTTTTCTCTTCAAATAACTGAGTTATTTCCTGGGAAGTAAAATCTGGGCCACCCTGTATAATTCTACTTTCAGTACTTTACTTAAGTACTTTTAAACCCAGGTACTGAGTACTTAGTTAAAATATTTTTGTAAAATTACTTGTACTTTAAGTATTTTATAAAGTACTTTTCAGTATTTTAAATACTCTTCGATATTTAAAGTACTTTTCAGTATTTTAAGTACTCCTTATATATGACATCTTTTAGAATACCCAAGAACTAAGAATTAAAATCTACGTTTTATTACACCATAGACGACCAGACGTCAGACGTTGGTTCATTTTCATTGTTAATTCACATGAGATTAGAGGTTTGAAGGAGACTTATTATCAGCTTTGTGATTTTGTGCTCACGTGCATTATTTATAGTTAGTGAAAGTACCTGTGCATAATGTGAAAAAACTTATTATTGGCGCTAGCATTTCTTTTATGTACCAGTTTTCGGTGAAGCATGTTGTACCTTAATAATAAACTTGCTGAACGTGGTCAAGACATTGCAAACCTTTTCGCTAATTACTTTGCCTCAAGTTACAACAAAAACGATCTAATTTTGCCAGAATACGAGAAAACCAACTTTGGTGTTGCTTGTGACAAAATAACTTGGAGATTTTCGAAGCAATTAATAGTTGGCCTGATAAATTAACGGTTGGTCCGGATGGAATACCAAATTTTTTTCTTAAAAGATGTGCAGATAATTTATCATTGCCGCTTAGTATAATATTTAACACGTCACTTCACACGGGGGAATTTCCTCTTCTGTGGAAGAAAAGTTTTATCATACCTATTTTTAAATCGGGAGATACAAGTCAAATTACCAATTATCGCAGCGTTTGTATTCAGTCAAGTATTCCCAAACTCTTTGACTATTTCACAGCTAACCTGGATATGTAAAAATATTATTATTAATGAGCAACATGGGTTTTGCCAGAACAAGTCAATTCTGACCAATTTATTGGTTTACCAAAATCATGTGTTGAACGCCTTGGAACAGAAGTGTCAGGTAGATTCGATTTATACCGACTTTTCCAGGGCGTTCGATACGATCAACGATCAACCACAAACTCTTGGTAGCAAACTTAGAGGCGACTGGTTTTAGTCCTAAATTACTAAGATGGAATGAGAGTTTTTTGACATTTCGCACACAAAGAGTTAAAATAAATGGTTACATCTCTGTTGAATATGATGTGCCCTGTGGTGTCCCTCAATGATCCCATTGCTCACCTCTGTTATTTAATTTATTTGTTAACGACATAGGGAGATTTGTTGGTGATTGTAACTATCTATTATTTGCAGATGATATAAACTATGATATAAAACTATATCGTGCTTAGAAGATGTCGTGAGTTTACAAGAATCTTTGGATAATTTGGTTGGTTGGGCTAATATCAGTGGTCTGAAATTAAACATTAATAAGTGTACCTCCATTAGTTTTTACAGGGGCAATAATAAAATTAATTCTTTGTATTTTATCAATGGTCAAAGTTTAAAACCATCAGTTGTGGTCAAAGATTTGGGAATATTGTTCGACTCCCGTCTTAATTTTGTTGAACCCTTAAATTCTATCGTATTGAGAGCTTCCAAAATGCTGGGTTTTGTTTTCAGGAACTCTAGGGACTTTTCCGTATTCTCAGTAAAAATTTTGTTCTGTTCCTTGGTTCGTTCAATGTTAGAATACGGCTCCATAGTTTGGTCACCGTTTTACAATAATCACATTTGCTCATTGGAACGAATTCAAAACAAATTTATACGTTTTGTGGAACATAAAATTACAAATACACGCTTTGCAATATCTAAATCACAAATATTAAATATGCTAACGTTAAGTAATAGCAGAATTATGTTTGACTCTTGCTTTCTATTTAAACTTATTAACGGCCTCATCGTCAGCCCGGATTTGTTAAGTTTGATCAATTTTAAAGTGCCAAGTCGTAGTTTGAGAAATTCAGAAATTTTTTTTGTTAGAACGTATCAAACAAATTATGAGTACCATTGTCAAATCGGAAGAATAACAAGATTCGTAAATTTATTGGGAATTTTAACTACGTATAGATGGCGCTATAAATGGAGGATATTCGCTACTTGTCAGTGTCAAAAATTGTGTTTAAAATGCATTATTTTACCTTATAACTATATATTTAATAAAACACAAATAGATTTATAATTTAAAGCTTCAATAAAGCTCAAAAAACATGTACCAATGCATTAAATCGAAAAAGTAAGTACCGAATGTAGAAGTTCATATTTTTGCCACCAGAGGGCGAGCGGATTCTTAAAATTCCCAATTAGAGATTTTTAATACTTCTTTCTATAATTTTAAAAGTACAATTATTCGTTTACTACATTCTGTTAACTATAGTAATGTAGGTAATGTGATCTATTTGTTAAGTTGTTTTAGTTGTTTAAATAATTCCTAATTTTTCTTAATTTAATTTTTTACTATACAGGGTATCCCATTTGACGTTGGACTGTATGGGTATCTTTGTTATTATTGGAGATAGAAAGTAGTAGAGATTTTTTCGAATATTAACAATTCATTTACAAAAAATTTGAATATCGCACCGTTCCAACGCTATCTTGAAAAAAGATGTAAATGCGATTTTCAAAATATGGCTATAACTTCTTTATTTTCTGTGGTATCAAATTTTTTTTTTGACTTAATACAGACAATTTTTGTGTACAATGCAGTAAAACAAATTAATATTTTTTTGCCAACGGATTGACCGGAAATGAACCAAACCTATTTTTTTCTTATGGCAGCCATATTGGATTTACACATATTCGGAATTAGCGTAATTTGATATATCATATGTAATATTTTAAGAAAAATAGAAATAATTTTATTTTAGTAACCAAAAATTGCCTTAAATAGATGTAAACTGTCAATACATATGTTTTTTAAGATTTATTTTACATTTAATATTTTAAATAGTTACATTTATGTTATTGACAATTTACATCTTTTAAAGTCCAATGTTAGTTTGTAAAATCAAATATAATTTTATATTTTTAAATGTGACATATGGTATATCAAATTACTCAGAAAAAAATACTGATTCCGAATATGTGTAAATCCAATATGGCTTCCATAAAAAATAAGTTTGGTTCATTTCCGATCAATCCGTTAGCGAAAAAAATATTCATTTGATTTACTGCATTGTACACAGAAAATTGTCTGCATTATGTCAAAAAACTTTTTTGGTACCACAGAAAATAAAGAAGTTATAGCCATATTTTAAAAATCGCATTTTCTTGTTTATTCAAGATAGCGTTTTATTCGAAAAAATCTCTACTACTTTGTCCATTTAACCGACTTTCTATCTCCAATAATAACAAAGATACCCATACAGTCCAACGTCAAATGGGACACCCTGTATATTATTTATATACATATTTATATATTATATAGACAGTGGTGTGCTGTGAAAATTTTAACAAGGGGCTCGCGATTTTTTGGGCGTTTCTAAGAATGTGTTTTTTTAACGAGGGACTTCCCAGTATGCAATTTTTCCACACCCGCCTGTATTTATACTGTTGTTTTTTTATATTGTTATTCCTAATGCAATGGGGTGATCCCGTAAAATAAATAAATAAAAAAATAAAATAAAAATTCCTATTTATATGCAAAAATATTTATTTACTGACATATTCTCTAAAATAAGACGTTAAGATTATACAAAACTCTGAAAAAATACTTTTATACAGGGTGTTCTCAAATTGCGCGTATACACTTTCCGCTACGTTTTGTTTGGGGCCTTTAAGTAGACAGAATTCAAAATTAAAACATATTTTGTCACTACTCTGTCGAGGGCCCGGTGGGTGACTAGAGAAAGTTTCAGTTTTTAAGCCCAATTTAATGTCTAGTATTTACTTGCCAGAAATTACAAGACCAATGTCTTACCGCTCCGGCCTCCGGCACTTCATACTTCATGTTTGAATTTATTAATTAACCTTAGTTAGATTCCGTATGTTTGATATTAGAAAGACAGACGAAGAAATAAGTTTTGAAACCCATTTGAAATTATTTACTTACAAAGTAGGAAATTAGATTAAAATTGCAACTTATCCTTGACAATATTGTTTTCGTAATTTTATTAAAATCTACGCAATATTAGTATCATATATGGAATTAAACGAGTTTTTTGTTATTTAAAATATCATTTTTCAGAAGCGAATAGTCTTGTGTAAAGTTGATTCGTTGATTATTTGCAAAAATCACAGGAACTATTATTATCATTTGAAATTGGATATTTGACCAAAATAAGAAAAACGTATCCGGAAATGCTTCGTATGAAATCCTTTTTAGTTATGTTATAAAAAAACTATATCAAAGATATTTGCTCAAATACGCCGCAATTTAAAGGAGGTGTTTACGTCTTAAAAGATGCTCCAAATCAAATTTTTCTCGATGTTAGAATATTTTACCTTCACAAAAGTTAACCCTCTTAATTTCTTCTACAAAAAATATTTCTTGTGTCTTATACAGGGTGCGGAAAAAGTCCTGAATAATTCGCTGTAACTTTTTTAGTATTGGTTTGATCAAAAAATGTTTTATATAAAATGTTTTACTGTTTAATAATTGTTTCATATACAGAGTCTCCTATTTTAATTAATCCCGCTGAATATCTTGAAAACTGAAAACTAAGCGATTTACTTAAAAATGTTGTAACTAATTCTATGGATTTCGCATTACAACAAATGAATCGTTGACTTGATATTAATAGATGCAAGGTTTGAACTTAACCACAGGGCGGATAAAAAAATGAAGACCACCCAGCTGACGGAGGATAACCAGAAACTTTGGTTCCAAAAACAATTGGAACATTCAACAAAGTAATTTAAACAATAAAATTGCACGCAGACTTAAACTATAACATTTTAGACAAGGTTTCAAGATGACAGATGAACACTGGAACACTGGAACACTGAAAAATAAAACGTTACAATGTTTCAGACAAAAATTGTACCGGCTCGAGGGGAACATTTAATAGTCCCTTGGGTTTATAATTTTTATGAGATTTTATGGGGGTTTTATGGGGAACATTTTTTTTTCAAATAGGAAAACCCATAATTTTTATTCTAAATATTCGTAATCTATGTAAAATAATAAGCAATTTTTGGATGAAGATTTTTTAGAAAACTTCAATTTTTCATGATAAACTTATCAGAAACTTTGGGATTTCGATTCGCAAAAGGCAAAAAGTGCTTTTAAATTAAGGCGAGGATTAATAAAAATCATTATACAGGGTGTCCAGAAAATGGCGCCCAAGCTCTCCAGTGCGTAGTTGGGGACCATTCTGGGATGTCCAGAAAAATAGTTAAAAAAATCCCCGTGACCAATTGACCGAGATATGGAGGCTCAAAGTTTGGAATTCAAATTCTTTATTTTTATGAATTTTCAAAAACCGCCAATTGTCCTGTAAAGTTTGGCTTTTCTTTAGTCTTTTAGTAATAAATTTATTTTAAATTGAGTTTTAATAACTTCACAATTTATTTTTTTAAATTGAAAATTATGACAAGTGGTTATGACAGGTAATTTTCAATTTATAAAAATAAATGGTGAATTTATTAATACGCGATTTAAATTAAATTTATTACTAAGCGACTAAAGAGAAGCCAAACTTTACAGAACAACTGACGGTTTTTCAAAATTCACAAAAATAAAGAAGTTGAATTCCAAACTTTGACCCTCCATAACTCGGTCAATTGATCACGAGGATTTTTTTAACTATTTTTCTGGGGATCCCTGAAGGATCCCCAAGAACGTACTGGAGAGCTTAGGCGCCATTTTCTGGACACCCTGTATATTTTTTATATTTAATTTAATTTTTTTTTAATTTATTTTTTTAGGAAAATATTAATTCAGTTTTTTTATTATTAAAATTAAAAATAAGGTCAAACTTTAGTTTTCTACTAAAACTGATTCAAAATCTCAAAATTTTTGTTAAGTTTGGCGAATATTATGAAAAATTGAAGATTTCTAAAAAAATATATTTCAATAAAGTTAATATTTTTCATAAACTACAAATGAAGAATATAAATTAGTGGTTCCCATTTGAAAAAAATAATTCCCCATAAAACCCATAAAACCCATCAAATACCATAAAAATTAAAAACCCATGGCACTATTAAATATCCTCCTGGAACCGCTACAATTTTTGTAAAATGACACACCCTGTAGAATTCATAAAAAATATTTTTTTGATATTGAAAGAAAATGTCACTGTCCAATTTTTTTTTTAAGTTCGGTTCTTCCGTTTACGATTTCAAACTTGATACTATTATGTCTGTTATGTGATGCAGAAAAACAAAACCAAACTTGTCAATTTTTAAACCTTACAATATTCTATACATATGTTACATAAACAAATTTTTGATTAAACCCGAGATTAAACCAATATTAAAAAAGTTATAGAGCCATTATCCAGGACATTTTCGCACCCTGTATATAGCAAGCAAGATGCTTCATTTTCAAATAATAAAACGAATTTTATTCGAAATAAGATCGTTAAAAGCTTTTATTAGCTACTTTTTTGCAAATTAACCCAGATATTACTACTGTCCTTATAAAAGGAATTTAAATAAAATTAGCTTTTGAGGTTTCTAAAAAAGTATTTTTTTTGTATATAGCAGGATATGAAATAAGTATCAACTAAGAAATAGCAATATTTTATTTATTTTAGCAAAGTTATATAATTTTTTTACAAAAAATACAGAACAATGTTAAAAGAGTTTTCAGTACAATACCTGGGTTAAATGTTAATTTAACAATTAATATGCAGTTACGTAAATGTAATTTGTTGTTAAAATACAAAAGATGACAATGCGCGATTTTCGAAATCCAGTCGCCCTCTGGTGGAATAAACAACATATTAGGTACATTTTTATCTCACTTGAATCATCTGTTTCTGTCAAAACAACGACCCCTACTGGTAGTCGAAGTGACCACCATTTTAAAGCACCCAATCGACGAATTTGCGAATGTCGAAAATTTTCAAAGATACTAGGGATATTGCTTAGGAATTAAATGGAACCGTTACGTTAGCTAATCCATCCGTTTCCAAATTCGTTGTATAAATTAGTTATCACTCTCACATTTAGGCAAACTTTGCTGTAGTTCCGTCATGCACAAGCCAGTCCTTTGGTTCCTCGTTGCCTAGTGCCTTAGTCATTTAAAAAAATAGATAAGATATCTCCAATAATTCACAATTCCTCCCCAAAGATTTAAACTAAAAGTCTATTTTTAACCAACGCATGAGACTTTATTTGTCCATGAAAATGCCCATAAATAATTTTTATATTTTCATAATTTTATATTTTCATCAAGCACTAACTGCTGATGGAAAGAAATTGAAAAAATTGAAAAAATGCCTGACGGAAAATATTTTTTCTCATATTTTTATTATTTGTAATTTTTTTGTAATATTTCATTTTTTCTGAAGAATACTGAAGCTTATTCGAAGCAATAATCTTTTTGATCAAGAACTAAAAAAATCGTCTAAAAACTTACTAAATTTAATCAAATAAGTATTGTTTGATAAGAGTAATATTTTTATTATACAGCATGTTTATTTCATTATCCAAATTAATATGTATATATTCTTTTTGTATATTTTGATAGCCCCGTGCTTCTGGATACGCTAATAATATCGTTTTGGGTTTTGGTCTCTAGTCGTACAGCCTAGTAAAAATGCATTTTCATCGGTCGAGTTGCAAGGATATTACTAACTCCTAGCTCGCCCCAGAGGCGGATGGGCACCTGATTAGTGGTCCGGGAAAAATATTTATCGGCCCATTTTTGATTTTTCGATATGAATTAAAAAGGATCTACAAAGTGCCAGTTTTTTCCATGAATTTTTTCTAATACGTATAGAAAACTGATTCTTGAAAAAAAAATCTTCTAATATATTGAACATCCAATATATTGTCACTATTCAGAACATGTCAAAGAAAATTTAGAGGATAGTAACAATCTTAAAATGAAGATTGATCTTCAGTTTTTAATTTTTCTCTAGAAAGCCAATCAGAATCAAGCTAAACGTATTCAATACTTGATATGTTTATTAGAGTTTGGAACGACTTTTAGCTAGATTGGTTTTGGAATAAAAACGAAAATCGAAATAATAATTTGAAAATTGTCTACATTTTATGGTTCAAAAAAACGTTTTGCCGGAAATAACATCAACATATTTTTTTAATGTAACACCATTGCTTAGTTCAGATAAAAGGTATTTAAAAAAATTATATTTTTGTGAAAATCATTTTAATTTTTTGGTAAATTACGAAAACTTCTTTTTCTTAATCCGGATGAGTTGATAAAAACTACCAAAACTTATTCTAAATCGTGGGCCAGCAAGCAAAAGGCAGTAATAAATTAATAATATATATAACATTTTTGGTTTAATATTTTTACTATTGTAAAAAAGAATTAGTTTTAATTAGTTATCTAGAATCTAGATTCTAGATTAATTGTAGAGTCAGGCCCGTTATACCCCTTAGGCAAGGTGGCCAGATTTCCCGATTTTGGCGGGACAGTCCCGATTTTGAACATTTGTCCCGCGTCCCGCGGAATTTTAAAAAAGTCCCGCTTTTTGTCTTGAACATTTTTTTTATTATTTGTCAAATTTGGTTTTGTTTCTTGAAGATAATGTTGTTTTTTAATAACTGTCACCATACCATTAGGACAAAAATATAACATTTATTTTAAATCTACACTATCCGAATCAAATGTCGTAAATTTTTAAAAAGGAAACATTTTTTGCAATTTAAAATTATCTTCAAATATATTGAATTTTGTGAATTTTTTACAGGATATTTCAAAAATGAAAAAGTTATTCAATACGTTATTATTTTTCCAAGAGTTCTCAATAAAGTACTAAAGAGCTCTCCCGCCATTAATTAGTTTTCTTGAAATTTAAGAAAAAAATAACATTGATAATCTTAAAATTTGATTTAAATTCAATTAGATTTTAGTAAAATTTAGAACTTTTTAAAGTTTGTGGGAGTTTCACTTAAATTTAAAATAAAATGCTTATTTCAAAAATTCATGATTTCTCCAAAATTTAAGTATAAAAAATAATTCAAAATTCATCACTTTAAATTCCAGGAAATTCTTTCCTTTCTAAAGTGAAACCAAACGAAATTTACAAGAAATTCATAATTTCAGTTGCAAAAACCCCTTATTATTGGAAATTACTTATTCTTTTTGAAAAATTTAGAAATTTGGGGCGAGTTCTTTTTAGTTCGAAATCTCGATTTTGGGTCCGGTTAAAAAAATAAAAATTTATGAATATAAATAATGCAATGACCAGAGAGAAACAAAAAAGATGCGGTTATCGAAATAAAAACGGATACAAATAATATCATTATAACCCTGTGATAGTTTTTCGAAAAAAATCGTAGTATACGAAACAAGTGGGGCCAGTGAAATTATCATGGCCTAGTACCCGGTTAACTGATAAGACGGCACTGTGAAGAGTTACTTTAGAACTACTTTTTCGAATGCTATGAAGCTTTGAAATTCAAATTACGCAAATCTAATTTTTTGACTTAGTACCTTTTGCTTGCTAGCCCACGAAATAATAGAAATATACAACTGATGTGGATTCTGGCTTATAGGACTTCAATAAAAAACGTAATTACTGTCCTATAAGCCAGAATCCATATTATTTTTTTTACTATTTTAAGAAGCATTATTGCAAATAATTTTTTTTTAATAAATTAAGATTTTGGGTTCTTTCGTCCACCGGCCCGACCAGCCTCTAATCCACCGGCCCACCGGGAAAATCCCCATTTTCCCTTATGGCCCATCCGCCCCTGGCTCGCCCTATTAACTCCTAACTCGATCGTTTTTACGCTACCAATGAAACCTAGGCTTACGATAGACGAAGAGCGAAAAATAGTACTAACTTGTTATTTTATTGAATATATTATATTATTATTTATTATTTCCTACACATAAAATTAACAAACTCCAAGCCTTATTGTACTGAGAAATCTATTAAAATTTACAAAATGTAAAATGCACCCATGTACACACCGCCAACGCCCCCTTACCAGGTAAATATACCTATAATACAATTTGAAAGGAAAACAAAAATGTCATAATATTCACTAAAATGAATGAAATTTTTATATTATTTTTATTTAAATGGGGGTAGAAATACATTTGTTTTTTTAATTGTTAAATGTGCACTTTCTTTTAAAAATTTCTGAGTGTTCCACTGATTTAACGAACACCTTAACGGATTTTTGAGACTAGGATCTGATCTATTTGAAGAAGTACGAAGTCGGCTAATTGTGGTAAAGTTGGGTATTTTTGTGCTGATTAATTACCTGAAAAGAAATTTGACTTGATGACATTTTTATTTTTCAAAATTACTTTGGCTTCATCACCGAAAAGAAAGGAAGTGAACTTTTTTCTTATGGCATTACTTTCTTTCCATATCTAAATCAAGCTTTCTTAGGTTCTTATTCGTTGAAAGTGTTTAATGGTGCAATTCTGTGCAAACTGTAAGGTTTGTTATTTGTTATATGAGTTGTAATGGACGGTTTTCATGGTTACCTTACATAACAGTTTAAAGTAACGCATAAAAATCATAACTACCTTATATTTTGAAATTTTCAAAAACGGCAAAAGAGGTATCGTATTGTTTTTAAAAAACTTTATTTTCAACTCAACAATTTTTTTTTCGGTTGGCATGACGTCACTGGTTTTTATATCATAAAACAATACCTTATTGAGAGTGTTTTACAATGGTACCAAAAAGTTTATACTAATGCCATCTAGATATCATTAAAAAAAATATTTAATTTCACCTTAAGGGATAGTTTTAAGTATCGCATAAAATTCATAACTACCTTAGTTTTTAGAATTTTAAAAGACGGTAAAAGATGTTTCGCACTGTTTTTGAAAAACCTTATTTTGAACTCAACAAAAAAATATTTTCGATTAACGTGACGTCACTACGTCATCAATTTTTTTTAAATAGATTGATATGGTTTTTATACCATAAAACAATACCTTATTAAGATACATTTACAATGGTACCAAAAAGTTTATACTAGCGCCATAACTATGTCAATCCGTTGGCGACAAAAAATATTCATTTGTTTTACTGCATTGTACACAATAAATTGTCTGTATTATGTCAAAAAAAATTATGGTACCACAGAAAATAAAGAAGTTATAGCCATATTTAAAAAATCGCATTATCTTGTTTTTTCAAGATAGCGTTGGAACGATGTGATATTCAAATTTTTTGTAAATGAATTATTAATATTAGAAAAAATCTCTACTACTTTGTCCGTTTTACCGACTTTCTATCTCCAATAATAACAAAGATACCATACAGTCCAACGTCAAATGGGACACCCTGTATATTATTTATATACATATTTATATATTATATAGACAGTGGTGTGCTGTGAAAATTTTAACAAGGGGCTCGCGATTTTTTGGGCATTTCTAAGAATGTGTTTTTTTAACGAGGGACTTCCCAGTATGCAATTTTTCCAATTTTTAAGGACTTGTATGATTTTGATATAAAAATAGTAGCTCTCTATTTTTATTTTAGAAAATAAATTCAATATATTAAAAAATATACATATATTATCAAAAATAACAAAAGATCAAAAATGGAACAAAAAATAAATTCTCAAATAAGAATAAAAAAAGCTGGAAATTATAATTTTAACGAAGGGTTCGCAAATTTACAAAAAATTTAAGAAGGGGCTCTCGAGCCCCCTACAGCACACCATTGTATATAGATTATACCGGGTGGAAATGAAAACCGGGTCACCTCGATAACTTTTTTATTTATGAATAAAAAAATTTGAAATTTGGCTATGTTCTATGGTTCAAAAAAACAAATTTTATGTGCATTTTTTATTTTCGAAATCACTTCCGGTTTCACCGGAAACACCATGAACTTTGTTTTTTTAAATGTAACATCCCATATTTTTAGCCATGGCTTAAAATACTTAAAAAAAAAAGTATTTTTGAGATATTAGTTTATTTTTGTAAAAATGCCTGTAATAAAGATACTTAATAGCTAGTATCTTTATTACAGGCACATGCAAAATAATACCCCTACATATGGGGTATCAAAATAATCGTTATAAAATCCTCTTTTTAAAAAGTCGAATGACCCGGCATCATTGCATTTAAAAAAAGTGAGATATTTGATAAAATCTTCATTAACTAAGTTTAAAAATTAATAGTTCAAAAACCACTTAAATTTTTTTTCAAATTACAATTTTATTTAGGTATTTGAATTATTTAGAATTAGTTTTGGTAATTTTCACCGACTTCGAAAACCTTTTTTTTTTTGAAAAAAAATTTTTTTTCGCAAAAACTAAAAACTAATATCTCAAAAATACTTCTTTTTTTAAAGTATTTTAAGCCATGAATAAAAATATGGGATGTTACATTTAAAAAAACAAAGTTCATGGTGTTTCCGGTGAAACCGGAAGTGATTTGGAAAATAAAAAATGCACATAAAATTTGTTTTTTTGAACCATAGAACATAGCCAAATTTCAAATTTTTCTATTCATAAATAAAAAAGTTATAGAGGTGACCCGGTTTTCATTTCCACCCGGTATTATAAAAAATAACATTTTCTTAAAGTACAAAAGATTAAAAATGGAACAAAAAATAAATTCTTAAATAAGAATAAAAAAAATCTGGAAATTATAATTTTAACAAAAGGCTCGCAAATTTACAAAAATTTTAAGAAGGGGCTCTCGAGCCCCCTACAGTACACCACTGTATATTAGATTATATATTTGGTATATTTTATGATTAAAATAATATTTATAACTTATAGCATATAAGAATTTTTTTGCGCCCCCCCTTTAAAAAAATTCTGCGGGCGCACATGATGTCATGTGATAAATCATACCAGCTTTAGCGGTTTGACCTGATTCAAAACAACGGACCCACCCTGTATACCATAGCTTTGGAGAAATACAAATGTGATTGTTTGGTTGCCTATTGACTAATCTCTTCGTTGTCTCAAGTTAGCACCATTTTTAGAAATTGTTTAAAAATATATATCTGGTATTAAAAAGAAGTTTATAAATTATTTTGGTAAGTTTAGAGGTAAAATTGTATTACCTGAAATGTGGAGCAAAAATAAGGATTCTAAAAATGGTTTAGAATTCTTCGAATTCAATAAGAACCGGCTTATTGCCTTGCAGAAATAAGAGATAAATTGTCTAATTTGGGTATTTGTTTAAGTTGAAATTGTTGGAATGACAAGAATTGATTTAAATTTGAAAACCCCGCAATGAAGAAACCGGATGTTTCCGTTGGTGTATTGCGCATGCCTTGTGTTAATGTCTTTTAGTTGGTATGTAGTCATTGATCAGTGCGCTGTATGCATTTGTGTGTCATAGTACAGTTCGTGTTCTGCCAAAATAATTTTCAATATAAAAACATTTAAAGTCGAATTTATTCGACTACTATAAACAATCAATCATTGGTGATTGGTGATGCATTTAAGGATAACTGCTGTGTTATGTTGTGCAATCCTTTTGGGATTTGCTACAGCAAGTGAGGTAAGTTATAAGTTGCAAATGTTCCTGGAACTTTTACAGTCCTTATTATGGGCTTAAAATAAATAAATTAAAGAATGTTGTTTAGTTAGCAAAGCAATTTATGAAAATAATACATAATTGAAATAATATAGCGCTAAATTTACAAACAATTGGTTTAACTTGAATATTTAACCCTAAAAGCTTACGTTAACTTTTTTATTTATTGCGTTTCATTTTACAGTAATAAATAGTTAATTATTATAAGTAATATCAATTATTTCGTTTAAAAATGATTGGATATTTGGGATGTTGTCAAAATATTGAATGCTGCACAAGCACGTTCGGTTTTTAATGTAACTGTTGCCCTAAGGGAAGGAATTTTACCTAAGCTATTGTTTAAAAATAACCCTTTGTGTTTGGTGTAGTCATCTTTAGTTGTAATTTTAATTTAGGTGGGAAATGATTATTTTGTACCGAAAAAACGTGGGTGGTGCGTTTATACATGTACGACCTAACTTGAATGAATTAGAAATTACAAACAGACACATTTCTGTAAATATTTACGTTACTACCAATCTTAATTAGGAATTTGAAAATATTTTTAACACCTTCCGTCACCGTTTCCTGTTAATATCTTCATTTTATGTAATTATAGCCATTTTTACTAGCATTATGGATTATGGTAACCTAATCGGATATGCACGAGTAGTAGGTACCTACAGTTTAAAGTCATGGACAGAAGGAAGCTGTGTATTGTCCTACTTTGTACCTACTCTTTTCAAAATTATCAGTTGCTTACTTTTATGGCGCTAAATTCAAATTTGGGTATTGGGTCCTTGGTAAAGTTGAAATACCAGGCTGAAGTTACATTCGAATGCATTCGGATTCGATTTTAGCTTCATTTTTACATTCGTTTTTTGCATTCGTTATTTTTTCACAAAATGTATACTCGCAATTTTTCTATATTATGGTAATATAAGGGTAAGCAATATATGTTAGTGAAAATATTTGATCTAAGTAGGGTCTGACGTGTAAAAACATTGAAAAAATCGGTAAATTAGAAAACCACGAATGAAAATTAATTAATTTCTCGTAATCAAAAAAATGTATACCCGCCAATTTTTTACAAATTGGTGATATAATAGTAAGCAATAAAAATATGTAAACATTTTTAATGTAAGTAGGGTCCAACATAGAAAAAAATTGAAAAAATCGATAATTTATCAAGTCGCAAATGGTAATTAATTAATTTCTCGTAATCAAAAAAATATTTACCCGCAAATTTCTTACAGATTGGTAATATAATAGCAAGCAATAAAAATATGTAAAAATTTTTGATGTAAGTAGGGTCCAACATAGAAAAAAATTGAAAAAACCGATAAATTATCAAGTCGCGAACTTTATTTTTTTAATTTTTCTTAATCAAAAAAATGTATACCCGCCATTATTTGCAGATTGTTAAGATAATAGTAAATAAGAAAAACAAGTAAAAATATTTGATCCAAGTAGGGCCCAACATAGAAAAAAATGAAAAAACTCGATAATTTATGAAGTCGCGAATGGTAATTAATTAATTTCTCGTAATCAAAAAAATGTATACCCGCCATTTTTTTGCAGATTATTAATATAATAGTAAACAATAAAAACTAGCATACATTTTTGATCTAAGTAGGGTTCAACATAGAAAAAAATTGAAAAAAACCGATAATTTATGAAGTCGCCACTTTTATTTTTTTAATTTCTCCTAATTAATAGTAACAATCTGCAGAAAATTGGCAGGTATACATTTTTTTAATTAGGAGAAATTAAAAAAATAAAGGTGACGACTTCATAAATTATCGGTTAATTCAATTTTTTTCTATGTTGAACCCTACTTATTTCAAAAATTTTGACATATTTTTGTTGCTTACTATTATATTAACAATCTGTAAAAAATTGGCGGGTATACATTTTTTTGATTACGAGAAATTAATTAATAACCATTCGCGACTACATAAATTATCGATTTTTTCAATTTTTTACTATGTTGGACCCTACTTACATCAAAAATTTTTATATATTTTCATAGCTTACTATTATATTTACAATCTGTAAAAAATTGGCGGGTATACATTTTTTTGATTACGAGAAATTAATTAATAACCATTCGCGACTACATAAATTATCGATTTTTTCAATTTTTTACTATGTTGGACCCTACTTACATCAAAAATTTTTATATATTTTCATAGCTTACTATTATATTTACAATCTGTAAAAAATTGGCGGGTATACATTTTTTTGATTACGAGAAATTAATTAATAACCATTCGCGACTACATAAATTATCGATTTTTTCAATTTTTTACTATGTTGGACCCTACTTACATCAAAAATTTTTATATATTTTCATAGCTTACTATTATATTAACAATCTGTTAAAAATTGGCGGGTATACATTTTTTTGATTACGAGAAATTAATTAATAACCATTCGCGACTACATAAATTATCGATTTTTTCAATTTTTTACTATGTTGGACCCTACTTACATCAAAATTTTTTATATATTTTTATAGCTTACTATTATATTAACAATCTGTAAAAAATTGGCGGGTATACATTTTTTTGATTACGAGAAATTAATTAATTATCATTCGCGACTTCATAAATTAACGATTTTTTCAATTTTTTACTATGTTGGACCATACTTACATCAAAATTTTTTATATATTTTCATAGCTTACTATTATATTAACAATCTGTTAAAAATTGGCGGGTATACATTTTTTTGATTACGAGAAATTAATTAATAACCATTCGCGACTACATAAATTATCGATTTTTTCAATTTTTTACTATGTTGGACCCTACTTACATCAAAAATTTTTATATATTTTCATAGCTTACCATTATATTAACAATCTGTTAAAAATTGGCGGGTATACATTTTTTTGATTACGAGAAATTAATTAATAACCATTCGCGACTACATAAATTATCGATTTTTTCAATTTTTTACTATGTTGGACCCTACTTACATCAAAAATTTTTATATATTTTCATAGCTTACTATTATATTAACAATCTGTTAAAAATTGGCGGGTATACATTTTTTTGATTACGAGAAATTAATTAATAACCATTCGCGACTACATAAATTATCGATTTTTTCAATTTTTTACTATGTTGGACCCTACTTACATCAAAAATTTTTATATATTTTTATAGCTTACTATTATATTAACAATCTGTTAAAAATTGGCGGGTATACATTTTTTTGATTACGAGAAATTAATTAATAACCATTCGCGACTACATAAATTATCGATTTTTTCAATTTTTTACTATGTTGGACCCTACTTACATCAAAAATTTTTATATATTTTCATAGCTTACCATTATATTAACAATCTGTTAAAAATTGGCGGGTATACATTTTTTTGATTACGAGAAATTAATTAATAACCATTCGCGACTACATAAATTATCGATTTTTTCAATTTTTTACTATGTTGGACCCTACTTACATCAAAAATTTTTATATATTTTCATAGCTTACTATTATATTAACAATCTGTTAAAAATTGGCGGGTATACATTTTATTGATTATGAGAAATTAATTAATAACCATTCGCGACTACATAAATTATCGATTTTTTCAATTTTTTACTATGTTGGACCCAACTTACATCAAAAATTTTTATATATTTTCATAGCTTACTATTATATTAACAATCTGTTAAAAATTGGCGGGTATACATTTTTTTGATTACGAGAAATTAATTAATAACCATTCGCGACTACATAAATTATCGATTTTTTCAATTTTTTACTATGTTGGACCCTACTTACATCAAAAATTTTTATATATTTTCATAGCTTACTATTATATTAACAATCTGTTAAAAATTGGCGGGTATACATTTTTTTGATTACGAGAAATTAATTAATAACCATTCGCGACTACATAAATTATCGATTTTTTCAATTTTTTACTATGTTGGACCCTACTTACATCAAAAATTTTTATATATTTTCATAGCTTACCATTATATTAACAATCTGTTAAAAATTGGCGGGTATACATTTTTTTGATTACGAGAAATTAATTAATAACCATTCGCGACTACATAAATTATCGATTTTTTCAATTTTTTACTATGTTGGACCCTACTTACATCAAAAATTTTTATATATTTTCATAGCTTACTATTATATTAACAATCTGTTAAAAATTGGCGGGTATACATTTTATTGATTATGAGAAATTAATTAATAACCATTCGCGACTACATAAATTATCGATTTTTTCAATTTTTTACTATGTTGGACCCAACTTACATCAAAAATTTTTATATATTTTCATAGCTTACTATTATATTAACAATCTGTTAAAAATTGGCGGGTATACATTTTTTTGATTACGAGAAATTAATTAATAACCATTCGCGACTACATAAATTATCGATTTTTTCAATTTTTTACTATGTTGGACCCTACTTACATCAAAAATTTTTATATATTTTTATAGCTTACTATTATATTAACAATCTGTTAAAAATTGGCGGGTATACATTTTTTTGATTACGAGAAATTAATTAATAACCATTCGCGACTACATAAATTATCGATTTTTTCAATTTTTTACTATGTTGGACCCTACTTACATCAAAAAATGTTATATATTTTCATAGCTTACTATTATATTAACAATCTGTAAAAAATTGGCGGGTATACATTTTTTTGATTACGAGAAATTAATTAATTACCATTTGCGACTTGATAAATTATCGATTTTTTCAATTTTTTACTATGTTGGACCCTACTTACATCAAAATTTTTTATATATTTTTATAGCTTACTATTATATTAACAATCTGTTAAAAATTGGCGGGCATACATTTTTTTGATTACGAGAAATTAATTAATAACCATTCGCGACTACATAAATTATCGATTTTTTCAATTTTTTACTATGTTGGACCCTACTTACATCAAAAAATGTTATATATTTTCATAGCTTACTATTATATTAACAATCTGTAAAAAATTGGCGGGTATACATTTTTTTGATTACGAGAAATTAATTAATTACCATTTGCGACTTGATAAATTATCGATTTTTTCAATTTTTTACTATGTTGGACCCTACTTACATCAAAATTTTTTATATATTTTTATAGCTTACTATTATATTAACAATCTGTTAAAAATTGGCGGGCATACATTTTTTTGATTACGAGAAATTAATTAATTACCATTTGCGACTTGATAAATTATCGATTTTTTCAATTTTTTACTATGTTGGACCCTACTTACATCAAAAATTTTTATATATTTTCATAGCTTACTATTATATTAACAATCTGTAAAAAATTGGCGGGTATACATTTTTTTGATTACGAGAAATTAATTAATAACCATTTGCGACTTAATAAATTATCGATTTTTTCAATTTTTTACTATGTTGGACCCTACTTACATCAAAAATTTTTATATATTTTCATAGCTTACTATTATATTAACAATCTGTTAAAAATTGGCGGGTATAAATTTTTTTGATTACGAGAAATTAATTAATAACCATTCGCGACTACATAAATTATCGATTTTTTCAATTTTTTACTATGTTGGACCCTACTTACATCAAAAAATTTTACATATTTTTATTGCTTACTATTATATTAACAATCTGTTAAAAATTGGCGAGTATACATTTTTTTGATTACGAGAAATTAATTAATTACCATTTTCGGCTTGATAAATTATCGATTTTTTAAATTTTTTTCTATGTTGGACCCTACTTACTTCAAAAAATTTTACATCTTTTTATTGCTTACTATTGTATTAACAATTTGTAAAAAATTGGAGGGTATACACTTTTTTGATTACGAGAAATTAATTAATTACCATTCGCGACTTCATAAATTATCAATTTTTTTCTATGTTGAACCCTACTTAGATCAAATTTTTTTACATATTTTGATTGCTTACTAGTATATTAACAATCTGTAAAAAATTGGCGGGTATACATTTTTTTGATTACGAGAAATTAATTAATTATTATTCGCGGCTTCCTAATTTATCGATTTTTTCAATTTTTTTACACGTCAGACCCTACCTAGATCAAATATTTTCACTAACATTTATTGCTTACCCTTATATTACCATAATATAAAAAATGCGGGTATACATTTTCTGAAAAAATAACGAATGCAAAAAACGAATGTAAAAATGAAGCTAAAATCGAATCCGAATGCATTCGAATGTAACTTCAGCCTGGTAGTTGAAATATCTCTGTCTACAGGATATTTAATATTTATGTTTTAGAACTTCTGGATCAAGGAAAGATAAAAATAAAAAGTTCCTAAGAGAGCTGCAGCTCATTTAAGGACTTTGCAAAATATAATATAGGTACTTTATTTGAAAACCATTTTTATTAAATCATTTAAATTTTGCACAGTACCTAATTTACACTTTGCCAACTTCCATGATTTTTATTTTATTTTTTTTTTGCTTGATTGTAATTGTAAGTGAGATTTTCAGAGATCTTTGGTGTTAAAAGCAAAGCTAAAATCTTCATTTTATAATATTTAATTTTCAAAATAGTATTAATGACAAGTGTGTAGCGTTTTAAATTAAAAATTTGAAAGTTAATAATTTTAGGTTGTAGTATAAAGAAGTAAGAAAAAAATAAAAAATAAATCAAGGCTCTACGACTTTTTGTTAAAAAGTTATGAATTTTTATATAAAATATGTCATTCTGATAAATAAGTAAATATGTCATATTTCGCTTAATTATTAAAGTTAATAACAAAAATTCGTACAGGTAAATTTCTAAAAATTATCGATATTATCTTATTAAATTTTTTAAAATTTAATTATTTTTTAAGGTACATTACCCAAAAATATTTTAATTTTTTTGAGTTTTTGGGGGTGTCAAATTTTTTTTGGGGTGTGTAGAGGGCAAGTGACCCCCTACATTTCATCCATTTTCTATTATCTTTCATTTGCGGGGTCGATTTTGAAAAATTTCGAAAAAAAAATTTTGAAATTTTTCATGGAAATCAATTTTTATTGTTTTTTTCGAAAACTATAAAAGTTAACGATTTTAAATTTTTACCAAAAAATATTTGGTTAAAATCGGTTAAAGGGTTTTATTGGAAAAAATTCGCAAAGTTTTGGCAAAATTATGGTACAAATACGACCCTGGACGACGCAATTTTAAATGGAGAATTAAAATTTTCACGAAATTTGTGGGGGACGTGAAGGTGCGAATTTTAAGCTATTAATCGTCTCGGTGGTTCTACTAGTTTCGAAGATATTAATTATTTTGTGAAAAGTGAAAAATTTCAGACCGTAATTCTGGCTCCAATCGGAAATTTTGCATCTTTTTGCTAGATTTTCGGCCATAACTCGATAACGAAAAGAGATAACGAAGTGATTCTTTTTTTGTCGTAAAGTGGACATTGAAGGCTTTCAAAAATGTACATTACGTTGGGGCAGAATTAAATTTGAAGGGTTGGTTAGACCGAAAAGCTTCAAAAATTGTAACTTTTTTAATAGGGACTTTAAAAAAATTATTTTTTTGTTATTTTTTCGAAATTCAAAAAAACCGTATGCTTAGGCGGTTTTGGTTCTAACAGTAGATTCAGCAGAGTTTTTAAAAATGAAAATCCGTTAAAAAATGGGCGAACGGGAGCCGTCCACGCTTAAATTCCAAAATTCAGCTTTATCTTCCCAACCCCTTCGAGTATAAAAACAAAAAACAGCCTATTAGCTGTAAAAGTTCCTCTTTTTAAGGGAAATGAAGTAAAATTTGAAAATTTTTAAAAACTGTGGACGCCAGTGGTACAAACGTCCGGCCGCGTTTGGCGCGATTTTTTTAACATTTTACGTTCGATTTTTTTCTGAAGTAAAGGGGGAAAATTTAGAGGTGTCGATTTTTTTGCTTATATTCCGGGTGGAAATGAAACTAGGGCCACCCCTGGCATTTCTTTATTTATGGAAATAAAAAATTAAAATTTTAGTATATTATATGATCTAAGAAAACAAATCTTATGGATCGAATAAATTTTTAATTTTACTTCCGGTTTATCAGGAAATAGCACCCACTTTCTTATTTTAAATGTAACCCCCTGATTTTTTCTACGTAAAATCAAACATTGGTTAATTTTAAGTATGTTTATGACAAAAAAATATTTTTTTTTCAAAACTTTAAGAAAAAAATTTGAATTTATTTTTGGTAAAAAATTTGAGTAAAACCTACAAAAACTATTTTTAAACATACATATGGGATATCACAGTAACCGGAGAAAAACCCTCTATTTAATTAGGGGGTGGCCCTTATATCATCGCATTTAAAAAAGTATAGATATTTCCAAAAAACGCTACTTGAAAATTAAAAAAAATAATATCTCAAGAACGGTGAAATAAATTTTATAAATTACAATTTATTTTACGTATTTGTATTATTTAAAAATAGTTTTTGTAGGTTTTACTCAAATTTTTTACCAAAAAAAAATTCAACATTTTTTCTTAAAGTTTTGAAAAAAATTTTTTTTTTGTGATAAACATACTTAAAACTAACCAATGTTTGATTTTACGTTGGAAAAATCAGGGGGTTACATTTAAAATAAGAAAGTGGGTGCCATTTCCTGATAAATGGAAAAATTCGTACAGATAAGTTTCTAAAAATTACTGATATTAACATATTAAATTTTAATTATTTTTTAAGATACATTACCTAAAAAAAATTTGAATTTTTGGGGAGTAAAATTTTTTAGGGGATGTAGAAGGCAAATGACCCCCTACATTTCATTTTCTATTATCTTTCATTTGCGGGGTCGATTTTCAAAAAATTCTAAAAAAAAATTTTTGAAATATTTTTAAGGCTGCGGGCTTGAAATTTTTAAAGGAAATCGGTTTTTATTTTTTTTCTCGGAATCTATAAAAGTTACCGGTTTCAAATTTTTACCGAAAGTAAACACCTTGGATAGACGCGTTTTAAAAAATATTTGTTTAAAATCGATTAAATACTTTTTTTGGAAAAAAATTGCAAAGTTTTGGGAACATTTTGGTACACATACGGCTCTGGACGGCGCAATTTTAAGCTGAAAATTAAAACTTTCACGGAATTTGATGGAGGAGGTGAGTGTGCGAATTTTAAGCTATTAAACGTCTCGGTGGTGCTAATAGTTTCGAAAATATTAAATATTTTGTGAAAAGTGAAAAATTTCAGAACGAAATTTTGCCTTCAAACGGAGATTTTGCTCGATTTTGCTACATTTTGAAGCATAACTCGATAACAAATAGAGATAGCGAAGTGTTTCTTTTTTTGTCGTAAAACGGATCCTCAAAGATTTCAGAAAAGGTATATTAAATCGGGGTGAAATAGAATTTGGGCGGTTGGTTAGACCGAAAAGCGTCAAAAATTGCGACTTTTTTAAATGGGACTTTAAAAAATAATTTTTTTGTTATTTTTTCGAAATTCAAAAAACCCTATGCGCTACCAGATGTAGAACGTATTCCTTTATAGGATAGTGTAGAAAAATGTAGTCATTTTTGAAAACTGGGGGCCAAAAGTGGTACATCCAACTTAACGCGTTTAGTCCCATTTTTTGAACATTTTACTCGCGTTTTTTTTTCAAAGTACAGGGGTAAAATTGAAATATGCCGATTTTTTTGGGTTATAAAGAACAAAGTGGGGAGGCAAATACAAAATATTCGACGTCTCTAAGAGGTCTAAATAAAAAGTTACGAATTTTCAAAGCCGGCGTCGAAAAAGCCCTAATTTCAAACCACAAATTTGAGGGCGCCAAAAGTACAGAAAAAATTGAGATATCAAAAAAGCGCCCGTTTCAAGGCAAAGTATTGTATGTAGATTAGGAATAAAAAAACCGATATTTTTTTTCCTGTCGATCTTCTTAGCGAACTTTTACCGCCCGAGAAAACGCTAAATTTGTACACTCGGCGTGCCGGCACCGCGACGCCCCACCGTCGCGCCTGGAAACTTAAAAACGGCCATGATCTATCTCCACGATATAAGAATAAAAGGGGCCAAATTTCGTCGCTTCCCTTTAAAACCGGACGGGGGTGCGATTTTTCAAAGTTGGCGCCGACGAAAACCGGAAAACAAGCAAGAAAAATTGACCGACTTTGGAATTTTTTTTTCAGAATGTTAGGGCGCTTGGAAAAATTTGAAATTCGAACCTCGCTTAGAATCGACATTCCTTTTCACTATGCAACCGGAATTTTTAAAATCTGACGAAAAATACTGCCCATTTCGCGGCTCCGCGCAAAAAACTCCCAATTTCGAGGTAAAAATACAAAAACGGTCGTATCTCCGCCCCTTGAATAGATAGGTTCGGACTGGTCAAAACCACCGCCTTCAGAAGCTGGTCCCCCATAACATACTAAAATTTGGTGCGATTCATTGACATGATTCCAAAAAAAGTTTCCTTCGTAATTTTGAATTAAAATAAAATATTCTCTTTTAATAAAGCAACACCGAAATTAATTGCAAAAAAAAATTCAAACAAAAAAGGGCAGATTATTTGGTTTAAATTTTATTTTTAAGTGAATTTTTCTCAAAGATGCCGCATTATATCGGATTCACATTTTTGTAAAAATTTCATTCAAAAATACTATTTTGAAAAAAACTCTCATGAGAACGTAGTAAAAAACACCACCAATGGTCTTAAAATACCAGTTACAACCTCGGTTACAACCAAGCAAAAAATCTCAAAAAAAGTTACTTCAGCGTATATTTGGTGATGTACAAAATTTAAATTATTTACTATGAACTGTTTTGAAATAAATAACCAAAAAGTTCTTTTTTGCCAACACCTTTAAGGAGCTGCAGCTCCCTTAAGGCCGGTTTACACGTAACAAGTAAACGGCCCAGTAGCTTGGCTCGTGTAAACACTCACTTGGACGGTTTTTTAGGCAAGTCAACCGTCAAGTAAGTGTTTACACATGGCAAGTTACTTGGGCTAAGCTACTTGGCCGTTTACTTGCTACGTGTAAACCGGCCTTTAGAATGCGAAATCGGATACAAGTTTATAAGAACTTTTTTTCCTTATCTTGATTCAAGGAATCACCAGCAGAAATTTTGGAATATAAGTATGAAACACCCTGTATGAATTTATGGATCAAAATTAAATAAAAAAATAAAAACTTTAAATATCGCATTGTTTCTAATGATATTAGATTTTGCTGGTTACAACTATCGTCAGCTAAACCAAAAGTTCAAAGTTTGCACTTTGCTTTAAAATAGCAAATCAGTTGCAAATTTTAAAAACGAAACCATTAAAAATATTAATGAAACACTTTTTATATTTATTTATTTATAAGTAATCAGGAAAAAAGCCCTTTCGTTTATCAAAAAAGTAGAGGTGCACCTAATAGTGATTTGGGTTCACCGAATATTCGGCTCCCCCTCCAACGTCACGTTTCATTGTTCGAGGTCATCACACATTTTTCGTATGAAAGGATTTTTGTATTTTATGCCCCAATTCATGTTTAAACGTTTCAATTTTCGACTTATAAATAAGTGACACAAAGTGACGAAGTATAGTAAAATGTGAAACTGATTTAAAATTGATAAGAACAGTGTGTTTTTAATAAAATAATATTTTTTTCCGAATATTCGGCGATCTGTATCAATATCCGACCTTTCGCCGAATAGTTACCGAATATTTATTTGGTGCACCTACATAAATGGTTCTGACCACATAAGAAATTTCTCCTTCGAATCTGAATTTGAACTTCCAAAACATTCCCTTTACTTTAAGAAAAATACTAATCACATAATTTTATTTTGCTACTCTTACTACTTTTTGAAAAAAAAAATAATAAAAACGAAATTATGAAATAAATACACGCATACAGCTCTCGAAAATTACCTCTAAATAACTTAACTTGGTGACTTAAAAATTACCTTTTCTACAAAAAAAAAAAAGGAAATATCTCTTTTGCATAAAAATGCACCCTGTCGAATTTGTCCAAAGTTTTTAAAAACTTTTCGAAAAAAAATTCTCAATTTTCACGAACCATTTATCTTAGTTAATGTTAGTTAAGAAGATACTCGGCGAAATGTTTGAAAAGCGTAATTTTCGCTAGTAAACATTGATTTTTGGGCATTTGTAATCTAAAATTTAACAAAAACGATGCCTAGTTCCAATCAAATTGAATTTAGTTTTCATATAGAATTTTTGTTTTTCATGTAGAGTGTATGATAGGGGCGTACTTTATGAACAATTATAAAAAATGCGTTTTTATTTTTATGAAAAACAAAAGTTCTATATGAAAACTAAATTCAATTTGATTGGATCGTTTTTGTTAAATTTTAGATTACAAATGCCCAAAAATCAATGTTTACTGGCGAAAAGTACGCTTTTCAAACATTTCGCCGAGTATCTTCTTAACGTTTTATGTTAGGTAAAAATTTGATCTTGCTACTTAAAAAAATAAAGAAAAATTAAAAAAAACGTTTTTTTTATAAATTACCTCTAAATGGAATGATAGAAAATGATTAAAAACTAGATAAAAAATTACGTAGTTTTCTTACTGACCACAAAAAGGGCCTTTTACTTTTCTCTCAGAAAGGAAATGGTTTGGTTTTATGCTTTTTAATCATATTTACTTACAAATAGACAATAGACAAACCGTACAGTAGCAAGAGGTGGAATTGCAGAAATACCAAATATAGTAAGATCTGTTGACTTTAAATAAACAGAACGGAGAATGAAATAATGCAAAATGATTAAACTTATAAACGTAAAACCAAAATCTGGAACAAGATATTCGGTCATTTTTTACTATTCGGTGGAAGGCCGAATCTGAGGTGGAAGTCTGTAAAGCTATACGATAGTTTTCGTACAACGAAAGAACCGTTTGTTGACTAAGTTGCTTGGTAACAGATTTTCTATATCTCTTTCTTATGCACGTTTTGTATTGATTGAAAGAAGACAAAATCCGTCACTATAGCAACATATTCAATAAACGATTTTTTCGTTGTACGAAAATAATCGTATAGCTTACAGACTTCCACCTCGGGACCGAATATCAATTTTAAGGAAGTTCCATATTTTACTATGCTTATTGACCAGTGTCAATTAAAATTACAAGGTACGAACTACGAGGTTTAATACCTGTTTTTTAATAACTATTAAATTGAAAAATCTTTCATTTTTAGGGTACTTATTTTAGGTCTTGTTAATTAAAAATTCTGTTGTGCCATTTTAAGTAGAGGTGCACCGAATATTGATTTGGACGAATATTCGAAAATTTCCGTCGCTAACTAAAAAATGACCAAAATGCAAAGGGAAATCTGCCGTTTGAAACTTAAGCTTCAATTGTGACATCGGCCCTAAGCACAGTAAAATATGGAACTGTCAGGAACTGCTTTGAAATTGTTTACAATAAAATTATATTTTGTTTTATTCGGCCTTCGGCATCAATATTCCGCTTTCCGCCGAATAGTAAAAAAAATGGCCATATACTCGATGTGCCAAATAGTTACCAAACCTCTAAAAGTAATAAAATTGCAAAGTAATCCAATTCCAAAATATTTAATATGTATAACGGAACTGTAATTGTAAATAAACAAAAACCACAAAATTACAGAAAACAGCCTAAACCTATAAATTAAAAAAATGGTTGTGTGGTTGAATTTAAATTTAGCTGAATTATAAATACATAAATCAGCAAAAACGTAAGATGATAAACTAAAAACCGTTGAATGACGCATTTTAAGATTGCAAAATAGCAAAATTTTAAAATCGCAAATTATTAGAATTTGGAATGCTGAATTGTCGTTTTGTAGAATCTATAATTTTTTTATGAAATAAAGATTTAAAATTTGCCTATGTTGTATGATTCAAGAAAACAAATTTTATTTATGTATGTATTTTTTTATAATATCGCTTTCGGTTTTAATAGAAATAACATCAACTTGATTTTTTAAATGTAAAACCCAATTTTTTATTCATAGTTTAAATTAATTTTTAAATATAAGTATGATAATTTTTGGAAATAACTCTTTACAAATGCTGATATCTTCCCGAATTTTATCCATTGTTAGGGACATCGTTTAAACACCACCTTTTATTTCGGCAAATATGAATTAATGATGAGACAAATGATGCCGGGCCACTCGATTGTTTAAAAAGTAGATTTTATAACGATAATTTTGGTACCCATATGGGGAACATATGGTTACATATGGTAATGTCAAATCCTTTTGCATATGCCTATTTTTTTGTACTCCGGACACTATTTTTTTTTTAATTTTCAAAAAAAATATCACTACATACTTTTTTTCTAAAATTGTTTTAAACTATGAACAGAAAAGTGGGGTGTTACATTTTACATTTAATAAATAAAGTTTGTGTTATTTCCGGTAAAACCAGAAGTGATATAAAAACAATAATACATAAAATGTGTTTTCCCGAGTTTCAAGTTTCATATTTATATCTTCATAAATAAAGAAATTGAAGGCCTCAATGCAAAACTAGATAATTTTAAGTTTGCCGAAAATCAATAAAAACTTCCTACAAACCTTTAATTGCTTACTTTATGTTTCAAAATATTTTTTGTGGTACTTACTTCTCTGATAACATTTCTAATTTTTTTTTGGATTAACGCTAAGCGGAAAATGGTGTACATTTTGGAATGAGTAAATATAATGTAGTGTTGAGTTTTTAATACTAAATAATATTAAATCTGAATAATGAAAAACCTGGTGTTTCAATACATTTTGCGATATTCCTTTTTCGTATTTAAATAGACGATACTGCTATTGTCGTGTGGTAGTACATTTATATTTGCAAATATGGCATTAGACCTGCTGCATGCCATATTTGCAAATATGTAAAACAAATTCCTACCAAATATGTTGCCATATCTTTTGGAAGCAAGAAACTTTCGTCTCCTGGATTTAACTAATTTTTGAATCCAACTGTTCACTAAACTTTACAGTCTGTTTTATTACGTTAAATTTGGCTGATTTTGTACGAAAATATGCGTATTATCATATTCTACATTATACATAACAGAATAAAGGTTCGTTCGAAAATGAAGTTGACTGGTTTTTGCACCGAACCCTTCAATTATAGAGGTGAATCATGTTTCGTTTACACCAGGTGTTCCAGAATTGCAAAAACATAAAATAAAAAGAAATAAAAATTGTAAATTAATAGAACATTATACTAAAATTGTAGAATCCAAATAATAGAGATTATTAAAATTGCAAAATATGAGAGGGCCGTATCAAATATTTGCGAAAAGGGGGGCACTTAACTCAATTTCTACGTCACTGGAATAAAAGTATAATAATCAAAGATATAATTGTACGTTGTAAGGAAACAGTTACTAGAACTGGTCCGCCCTCAAAAAATAATAGTAGGATATATGGTTGTGCTAGAACAATACTAAGACAACTTTTAAGTTACTTTATCATATAAGTTTTCTTAGTATTGTACCAGTACAGCAATATGTCTGTATATGGTAGACCTTTTAGTTTTATTTTCACATATATGATGAATATTTATGAACGATAGAAAATGTTCTGGGAAATTGGTCAAATGTAGAATCAAAAAACGGGACAATAGCCAGGGACTAAAGCAGGAAATCAGGCTGAAGTTGAAGTTACATTCAAGTGCATTTGTATTCGATTATAGAAATTAGCTCTATTTTTATTTTCGTTTTTGCATTCGTTATTTTACATTTATAAGATTTGAAGTAGTCTTTTATATTTTAACTGATGTTTTAAGGCAAAAAAATTAATTTTAAAATAATCTCAGTCAACAATATCGCCAATACTAGTACTACTTTTTAAATTTTTATTAAAAATATTTTTTTCCATTATTTTTTTTTTAAATGAAATTAAAAAATATTTTTGTTTTTGGAACTATTTTTTGTACTGGAAAAAAATACGAGAAAAAACATGTTTAATTCGAAAAACAAAATAAACCAGATCAAAAATAACGAAGATACTTTGTTACCGTTTTTCGACAACCTTTTGTATGTTTAAAAATTCATAATTTCATTCTTTTTACTCGCTTATACCAATATGTAGTTGTAGTAATGAATGATATAATATGTTTAGAACTTCCCAAGATTCATCATAGGGTACTTTTTATGGGTTTAATAAAAAAAGATTTAAAATCCAAATTAGTCAGAGTAAAAATTAACATATCTAGTATTACACGGGTGTAATATTATATTCCTTATTATCAAGAGGACTATGTAATGGCAACGATTTGTCTTTGAATGAATAAAACAAGGGAGGTTCCTTTTATCCAACTTCTTTAATTAATTTACTTGATTTTGTTCCAACATGACTGATTTCGCCGATTCATAGGCTTCATCAAGTTCAGTATTAATTATGTGTCATAAAATCAAGAGGAAAAACTTCCTTGTTTTATTCATTGAAACCGAGATTGAAACACTATCTAAATCCCCAATAACATCCTTTATTTATCTGTCTTTGGTCTTAATTTTGTTATTCTGAATCACGTATCTGATATAAAACTTTTATATTTTCTTGGTTGTTAAAACCTGTATTATTTACTGAATTAAACACTTCACTTCACAATTTAAATTACCGGGCTGAAGTTACATTTAAATGCATTCATTTTTACATTCATATTTTTTTTTATTAGAAAATAATGTAAGGGCTCATTTTTTTATATTTTGTTACATATACAGTCCTTAGTAAAACTACATAAAAAGTTGTTTCAAAATCAGACCATGAGTGGAAAAAAATTTAAAAAAGAATGAAAATAATCAATCAGTCACTTTTTCACATTTAATTTTTTTAATCAAAAACAAAAAAATGTAAGGGCTCAATTTTTTTATATTTTGTTACATATACAGTCTTGAGTAAAACTGCATAAAAAGTTTTTTCAAAATCAGACCAGGAGTCAAAATATTTAAAAAAGAATGAAAATAATCAGTCATTTTTTCACATTTAATTTTTTTACTCGAAAACAAAACAATGTAAGGGCTGAAATTTTTTATATTTTGTTATACATACTGTCCTTAGTAAAACTGCTTAAAAAGTTTTTTCAAAATCAGACCCGGAGTCAAGAAATTACACTTTTTCAGATTTTATTTTTTTTAGCGATTTTGAAAAAACTTTTTATGCAGTTTTACTAAGGATTGTATCTGTAACAAAATATAAAAAAATTGAGGCCTTACATTTTTTTGTTTTCGCTAAAAAAAATTAAAAATCTGAAAAAGTAACTATTTTTTTAATTTCTTGACTCCTAGTCTGATTTTGAAAAAACTTTTTATGCAGTTTTGCTAAGGACTGTATCTGTAATAAAATATAAAAAAATTGAGCTCTTACATTGTTTTGTTTTCGATTAAAAAAATTAAATGTGAAAAACTGACTGATTATTTTCATTCTATTTTAAATATTTTGACTCCTGGTCTGATTTTGAAAAAACTTTTTATGCAGTTTTACTAAGGATTGTATCTGTAACAAAATATTAAAAAATTGAGCCCTTACATTTTTTTGTTTGCTCTAAAAAAAAATAAAATCTGAAAAAGTGACTATTTTTTTAATTTTTTTTTTAATTTCCTGACTCCTGGTCTGATTTTGAAAAACCTTTTTATGCAGTTTTACTAAGGACTGTACCTGTAACAAAATATAAAAAAATTGAGCCCTTACATTGTTTTGTTTTCGATTAAAAAAATTAAATGTGAAAAAGTGACTGATTATTTTCATTCTTTATTAAATTTTTTCACTCATGGCCTGATTTTGAAACAACTTTTTATGTATTTTTACTAAGGACTGTATATGTAACAAAATATAAAAAAATTTAGCCCTTACATTTTTTTTCTAATAAAAAAAATATGAATGTAAAAATGAATGCATTAAATGTAATTTCAGCCTGGTATTTAAATTTCAAACAAATATCGAAAAAGTTAACCATTTTTTGTTTTGAAATATTTTTTGCTAAAATAAAGCAGCAGGAAAATACTGATCATCTTTGAAATATTTCTTTAGGTATTTGTATTTATCAGTAAGTTTTAAATTATTTCGAGGAATAAAAAGAATATGTACGTGATTCCATTGGTGATTCGCAGCTCTCGATTTTCTCTCTTTCCAAATTTGATTAGCTATCTTAACTTTATAATTGTGTCAACAAATATAATATTTCCGTTCGGGATACCCATGGACAAAATTAAACAATCGATTGAAAATAAAATTTTCGATTAGTCATTATTGGGATATTAATTACACGTCAAAAGGTACTGATCGGATTTTTGTTTAAAATTAAAATAGCTGTGACATGACAATGCAATCAGCCGTAATTTTGTTTGATTCCACAGAATGTAGCAAATCGTGAATAGACATACTAAAGCGATGTATGTAGATAAGAGGGGGATAAAATTTGAGTTTTACATTTTATGTTTTAAGCCTGCTTTTGTCAGGACTGAGAGGATTACTTTTAATTTTCGCTGCAGTTTTGTTTTTTTAAATTATCGTTTTAATTTTTTTGCTTAATAAATGAAGCTTTATTTAGATTTTTTTTGCATTAATTGCTGGAGGCAGTAGGTAGCCCGGATTTCCGACTCATCCCTAATTAGAATTGTACGATTTATTTTTAAAATACACGAAACACAGCAGTTAGTTTAGACTTCATTAAAATATTTAACAAAAGACGATAAATGAACTTGAAATATATGATTGTTTATACCACAATAATTGCGCGTGCTTCTAAAAATACGTATTTTACTTGAGCTGAATGTGGTAGTAAATGTGACAAAGAATATAATAAATGTTTTAGATTCACGTGGAAGGTGAAATACACCACATATCCCTAGAAAAGTAAAGGTACTTTACAAAAAATAAGGCCGTTATAAATTTTTTGTGTCATTTTTACTACTAAATTTTACAGCTTAAATGTTACATATATATTTGTATGTTCAGACTTTAGGCATTACAATTTTTGCTCATAATTTGTGAAAAAACTACTTAACCAACTTTTTATTGGATGATTGCCAAAATAGTTCTTAAAATATGTACAAAAATATTGTTACGCTCCCTCCCTTAAGTCAATATATTTTATTTATTTGACGTAGATTAGATAAGAATTGTTTAAATTATAAATGATAATAAATTGACATAGACGATCGTTGTATTACATAATTTTATGATGATTAAAATATCTAACGTTCAAAATAAACAAACAAAAGGTAAAAGAAAAGCCCACAATTTAACGTAAGTAAACAAAGATAATAATAAAAACAGCAATAACAAGTAAATCGACTGTACTTTTAAACTACCAAAACCGTTTATTTATTTCGGTAAAAAAACTTTTGCAGAAAGTAATTTTATCAAAAAATGGGGTAGTATTAAGACAAATTTATGAATCTGAACTTTTCTTAGCAATATGCACAGATTTTATTAAGAAAAGTACATTTTCGTATAATAGCAGCGAATTTGATTTAGTTATGATGTTTATAAGTAAATCAAAAAATAACTATTATAATCGAAGTGTTTTAGGACTATTTTCCCCTCAAATAAGAATAAGGAGTTATGTTTAAAATTTAACACTACAGGGTGTCCCGTTCGTGGTTCACCAAACGCCAAGGTTAGAAAGTAGAGCAAATTTTATCCAGAAAAAACCAAAAAAGTAGGGGTCTATCTATTATGGTTTGAAAGTTACAGGGGTTTGAATTTGGCATTAAATAATAACAAAAATGAAGGCGCACCTCAATTGTATCTAACTATGCTTAGAATCAATTCTCATAGGAGTAAGTTTAGAAAGCTCTAGGGTTTCAAATTTTTCATAATTTCTAGAGAATATCTTGGAGAAAATCTTCAAAAACTGCTAAAAAATCGATTTTTTCTGGATTTTTTTTTCTTTTCGATTTTTTTAATACTTGATAAACGATTTGTGTTTTATCATTGTGACCAATGGAAAGAAGATACTTTCAGCTTTAAAATTATATATTTTTTAAATCTTTTTACTAAGTTTCAAAGCAGCTATTGATCATTTACTGATTTCTGGCATGCCAAATTCAAACCCCTGTAGCTTTCAAACCATAAAAGATAGACCCCTACTTTTTTGGTTTTTTCATGATAAAATTTGCTCTACTTTCTAACCTTGACGTTTGGTGAACCACGAACGGGACATCCTGTATAATGATTAATCCAAAATGTTTTTAAAATTGACAGATGTTATTTTTTTGGCACTTAAGTAATTGCATGAGATTTTTATTATCGTGGGTATTTACAGCGTAAAATTGTTTATAAAATGTAAACAAAATTAAATTTACTTATTTGCTAATTAATTTAAGATTATTTTTAATGTAATAAGTGATGTCAATGGTCAAAAGCCACTGGTGTCATTTAAATCTCACTTTGCAGTTTTATTATTTTTTCTTATATTATAAACAAAATAAGAGATTTATTTGTTTTTCCTAATATCATCGATTTTTGTTTATGATTATGTTTATGCAATTATAAATTGACGTAAGCTCCAATAAAAAACAAAAGTGCAGTGTTTACTTATTGTAATTTGTAATTAATCGGTTAACTTCTAAGAAAACAAGGTTTATTTATACTATTTTGTAAATTATTGTTTCATATTCCGAAATCATCAATCTTCATCTTCTCACAATTTATACTTATTTTAACTTTAACTTTAACTAACGCTTAACTGTAAATAAAGGGCGTTTAAAATTCATAGGTACTCCATTGCATTTAAATTAAAATTATTTTTCCTCCACAATTTTCTTAAGATTTATGTTTTACTTATCTGAGCGAAAGTAATAATTTTGTAAATTTAGTAGTATTAAATTGACTACAATTATGAATAAATAATGTTATGCGAAAAAATAAAACGCAAATTAAATACTTGTTTCCTTCTTAAAATAACGAGTTTTATAATGTTTATCATTTATAAGACAATTAAAATAATTTTAATTTAATCAATGGCTTATTTTAATTTAATAGGTGTACTTTAATTTTATTTTTTTAATACTCACATTACATTTCATGTTCTAATGAAAACTTGAAATGTCAATATTTTCGAGATTAAAGCACATTTTGGAATGAAATTCAGCTGGGGGAACTTTAATATTGCCTAATAAAGCTAAGAACTTTTAAACCCATACACGAGGCTTTTTACTCTTACCTTAAATTTGCAAATTATTAATTATATCGTTCAATTAATTTTTGTGAATTCAAAAATACAAAATAATTCGACGATTAGATTGAAACTACTTTTTATTCCATCCACACAACTTTTACTCAATTAAAATTATTCACCCAATAAATTAAATGATGATGACACACTGGGAAAATCTGATTCTTAATGAAATAAAATCTATTTGTTGTTTTTGCACATTCACAATAAATCATTGATATTAATATTTTAAATTTAATTAAGTCGAAAATTTTAAATTAATTTTCCTAAAGTACTAGAGATAAATATTTATCAAGTAATTTTAAGTAAAGATGTTTTATGTTTCTTAAAGAAATTTTATTTAATTATATTAAATATTCGAAATTTTTAAATTGTCAAATTTTTTGCTTAAATTTTTTGTATTGAATTTCAGATGTTATTTATCTAAAAACTAGTATAATCATCACAACGCTCAGGTTTGTGACCTTGTATGCATATTTCCGAAAAAGGTGGGATCGGGTGTTCCATTATACATGTACACCTATAAAAATTTCATCGCCTAAGGAAACTTCCCATAAAACAATGACATTCGTTAAATGTAGAAGAGCTTCATTTTCCTATATACCAATTGAAACATTCATTTTTTGTTAGTATACAATGAGAATTATTATCAGTACTTTAATTATGACACGTATGCTTGTTTACTGCCCTCAAAAGGATTAAAAAATAATACCGCTATCAAAAATATCCTGTACTCAATTTTTGGTGACAAAAAATAAACGAATAAAATTGGGAAATAATCAAAACTTTTTAAACTTAAAATTTTAAGTGTAGGTATCTCTTAATAATTCGATATCATGTTAGTATATTAATGCAGTCACAATTCGATTCAACCAATTTAAGAAGTTCAGTAAAAATAATTTTGTCTCCGAAAGGCAATTAATTGTTCTGTTCATGCACAATAATTCTGTTATGGACAACTTCTTGGTGTTCTTTTGATATATTTGGTCCTTTAAAAGACTTCTGAAATACCTGCACATCCAGTCTTTGTTTTAAAAGTTAGTAAAAGCTATTTGCAGTGTTTAATACTGTTAAGAAACTTGTGATAGTGTACCCACCTACTCGTATAATACCTTTTTACTGATAAACTAATTAAATCTAATTTATCATCACTCGGTAGACTGATGCAAGCTGTGTACATGTTTTTAAAGCAAGTGTTTCAGAAAATTTAATTTTCTCCGTATTAAACTATAATTTTAGTTGCTTATCGATTTATTTACTTGCAAACTATTTAGTTATTTATACATAACTATAGAATAAATAAATTTATTGATTAAAAGTAAAATGCTAGACAAAAATAAATAATAATTGTTCGTAACTACCTACATATAAAGGCTAAACCGTGCCATCGAGTACATAAAGGGCTAATAATAATAAGCGCATATTATTAACGAAACGAGCAATTTTAAGCTGCAGCTGTGAACATTAACCCTATATACGTTCATTTGCAAATAGGAAACTATTTTTTGCTTTTGTCCAAATAATAGTTTATTGTATATTGTGCTTTATGTTCATTTTGATTTTATTTTTACGAATATACAGGGTGTCCGGTTCGTGGTTTACAAAACGTCAAGTTTAGAAAGTTGAGCAAATTTTATCAAGAAAAAACCAAAAAAGTAGGGGTCTATCTTTTATGGTTTGAAAGTTACAGGGGTTTGAATTTGGCATCGCCCATTTTTGCCAGAAATCAGTAAATGATCAATAGTTGCTTAATAATCAATTTTTATAAGCAAAAGTTAAATTTAGATGGCTTTTGAAACAGTTGTATTATTAAATAATAACAAAAATGAAGGCGCATCTCAATTGTAACTAACTATGCTTAGAATCAATTCTCATAGGAGTAAGTTTAGAAGGCTCTAGTGAGTGCATAAAAAGAGTTAGGGTTTCAAAATTTTTCACAATTTCTAGAGAATTTAACGAATTTTTAGAAAATTGAAAAAAAAACACGCCCTTTAATAGGTCATATCTTGGAGAAAATCATCAAAAACTGCTAAAAAATACAATTTTTTATGGATTTTTTTTTCTTTTCGATTTTTTTTAAACTTGATAAACAAATTATGTTTTATTATTGTTACCAATGGAAAGAGGATACTTTCAGCTTTGAAATTATATTTTTTAAATCGTTTTTAAGCAGCTATTGATCATTTACTGATTTCTGGCATGCCAAATTCAAACCCCTGTAACTTTCAAACCATAAAAGATAGACCCCTACTTTTTTGGTTTTTTCTTGATAAAATTTGCTCTACTTTCTAACCTTGACATTTGGTGAACCACGAACGGGTTTTTAATAAAAACAATATTCCTCTAATATTCTTCCAATTTTATTAACTTTCGCTTCGAAAACTAAAACTTAGGTAAGCTACGTTTTCTAAAAATACTCGGATTTCCCTGATCAATCCAGTGGCAATAATCTTGAACCATGAATCTTCGTGCACTATTGGGGTGTTTCTAAATATATGTGAAAAAATTGGAAGGAAAATCTTTGAACTTGAATTCTATGATAAAAGTTAAATATGCATTTTTTTTAGCATATTTGTTAATTACGAATGCAATAACTAGATGAGTATTTAATAATTTTGATTAAATTATTAAAAAAATAAAGCAGTTATGCTAATAAAAAATTATATAAAAACCTGTAAATAAACAATTATTTTTGAGAAAATTTTTTGTTTTAACTTAGTAATCATCACCTGATTTTTTCGAGTATGTTTCAAAACACTAAGTATACTCCAGACGAAGCAGCAAACATGAAAAAGTGTTGGGCAAGAATTTCGTATGGATATTTTAAGTAAATCAGAATATAGGCATTTCATTTTAAAAGTTGTTACGGCATTAATAATTCTGCAACCACCAATAAAGAAACAAGTTATTTAATATTTTTTTTACACGATACAATGGATTCACCTTCTACTTCGGCCTTTAAAGTTATCTCAATTAATATTGAAGGATTGTCATCAGCAAAGCAAGATTTAATTGCAGATATATGTAGCTACAATAATTGTGATGTTTTATGTTTACAAGAAACACATAAAGATTTAAATTCAAACCGTCCGTTGATTAAAGGTATGACATTAATAGTAGAAAGACCTCATAAACAATATGGTAGTGCAATTTTCGTGAGAGATGATATAACTTGCAGTTCCAGTTATAAATCAGATAATAATAATATCGAGATTTTAACCGTTACCATTAATAAAATTAATATTACATCATTATATAAACCCCCAAATGAATCTTTTAAGTTTAGTACTCCAAAAATGTCATCACCATCATTTGGACAAATTATTATAGGAGATTTTAATAGTCAAAGCCCTACATGGGGATATCAAAAATTAAACGAAGATGGACAATTATTAGAAACTTGGGCAGAAAATGAAAACCTTAATATAATACATGATGCTAAATTACCATATTCTTTTAATAGCAGTAGATGGAAAAAAGGTTATAATCCAGATTTAATTTTTGTTAATAATAATTTATTAAACAATTGTAAGAAAAGAGTTTTAGATCCAATCCCCCACTCACAACATAGACCTATCATGTTGGAAATTACAGCTATAGTTGTACCACAAATTATTCCTTTTCGACGTCGTTTTAATTTTAAAAAAGCAAACTGGACTAAATTTTCTAAATCGTTGGATCAAGCTGTTTTATCAATAGAACCTAAAGTAATTAATTATGACTTATTTATTGAAACTGTTAAACGAATATCTCGTAAATTTATTCCTAGAGGATGTAGAGTTCAATACATTCATGGACTTACTAAAGATCTAGTCAAACTATATAAAGATTATTCAAATAGTTTTGAAACAGATCCATTCTCTGAAAGTACCTTTGATTTAGGTAATCAACTAACAACTCAAATTAGTTTAAATCGCAAAGAAATTTGGCAAAAACTTATAGAAAATATCGATATGAAACATTCTAGTAGAAAAGCTTGGAAAACTTTAAATGTAATTAATAATGATTCAATACGACCAGTTATTAAATCAGACGTTACGGCTAATCAAGTAGCTCACCATCTTATAATAAATGGAAAATCCAATAAAATTCCTAAAAATTACATTATAAGAGACTATGCAAAAGAAGTAAATAGTTACAGTTCATCTTTTAATTTAAATGAACTCGAAATTGCGATCAATATGCTAAAATGTGGAAAATCAGCAGGTTTAGATGATTTAAGAAATGAACAGATAGTTAATTTTGGACCAAATACTAAAAATTGGCTGTTACATTTATTTAATAACTGCATTATTGAAAATTCGATTCCTAAAATTTGGCGCAAATCAAAAATTATTTCTCTTCCGAAACCTGGAAAATCTCTAGATGATCCTAAAAACTTTCGTCCAATATCACTTTTATGTTGCCTTTATAAATTATTTGAAAGAATGATATTTAATAGACTGTCATTAAATATAGATGATAGACTTATTCCAGAACAAGCAGGATTTCGACCAAGAAAAAATTGTTGCGGTCAAATTTTAAATTTAACTCAATATATTGAAGATGGTTACGAAAAAGGTTTGGTTACTGGAGCAGTATTTGTTGATCTCTCAGCAGCTTATGATACTGTGAATCATCGTAAACTTTTACTGAAATTATATAATATAACAAAAGACTTTAATCTTGTTAAGATCATCCAGCTATTATTAGAAAATAGATGTTTTTTTGTGGAATTATGGGGAAAAAATAGCAGATGGAGAAGGCAAAAAAATGGACTTCCTCAAGGTAGTGTTCTAGCTCCTATACTTTTTAATATTTATACCAATGATCAACCAATTACGATCAATACAAAAAGTTTTATATATGCTGATGATCTAGCAATTACAACCCAAAATAAATCGTTTTCTATTATTGAAGGAAACTTACAAAATGCTCTTCAAAATATGTCAATATATTATTATAATAATTGTCTACGTCCAAATCCGTCAAAAACCACATCAAGCCTTTTTCACCTAATTAATAGATGTGCAAATCAAAAATTAAGACTTAAATGGTATAATCAACAAATAGAGTATAACGCATACCCAACATATTTAGGAATTACTTTAGATAGAACATTATCTTTTAACAAACACATTGAGAAAACGAAAGCCAAAGTTTCCACTAGAAACAATTTACTTCAAAAATTGGTTTGTTCTAAATGGGGTGCTTCTCCCCATACCTTAAGAACTACCGCACTATCTTTATGTTTTTCGGCAGCAGAATATGCTGCTCCAGTTTGGGAAAGATCTTGTCATACGAAAAAGTTAGATACTATTCTACATCAAAGTTGTAGAATAATTACTGGATGTCTAAGACCTACATTAATTAGTCATATTTATATTCTTAGTGGGATTGCTCCTCCAAATATAAGAAGGTCTGTAACAAGCATGTATGAACGTTATATTCAACAAAATGATATTCTTCATCCAATGTATGGTAAAAGAGCAGAAATTAATCATCTAAAATCTCGTAAAAGTTTTTTATCTAGTGTTCTACCTCTTCTGGGTACTAAATCTAATAAGAGAATTGAGTTGTGGGAACAATCATTAAATGATAAAGATAGGAATTTACTTTTAAATCCAAAAGAATGTCTTCCACCTGGTGCCAATCAAGATTGGATAATTTGGAAAAGTCTTAATAGATTACGTACATCAGTTGGTCGTTGCAAATATAATATGAAACTTTGGGGCTTTTATGATGGATCTCTTTCCTGTTCTTGTGGTGAAGAAATTCAAAATATGGAACATCTCTTAATTTGTCCAAAACTTGAAAATTTTACAAATAATTCTGAATTAGCTGAAGCAAGTCCATCTGCAATTAATTGTGCGAAGTTTTGGTCTGGTGTTATATAACTGCTTATATTATTTATTGTTTCTTTTTGGATACGAATATATATATATTTTAAAAGAATTGCCAAGGTGATGGATGGTTTAAAATTTGCAGAGGTATTCCTTCTATAAAACAATGAAAACATGGCTTACATTTTAGGGCCCAAAACTTTCAAAATAAATATCAAGCTTTCTAAAAATATATTTTTATAGGGTCTTAATCGAAAGATAATTAACATTGATCAGACTCTTTTGGGCTTCTTATTTTTTACTGGCACCCCAAAAACTTGTTATCTCGTTTCGTTCCGGAGTTATTGTAAAAAACTTGATAAAGCAGGTTTTGATATTTTTTTAGAAAAAAATAATATTTGTTCGCATATAATGATAAAATAGTTTAAATTTAGAATCTTCATCTTTGGAGTAAAAAAAGTTAAAATATTGAGCTTTTTACAAAAATATTTGGTACGTCACAAAATAATTAATGTTTTTAGTGAACCAATTGAGACCATGAGAATGATAATTGGCTAAGAACCAAAAATTAAATTTTTCAGATGAAGCAAAAATGTTTTCTGGCCTACAGTTGAAAGATATCGTTTAAAGAAATGATGTACTGGTTATTCAATTAAATTTGGGTATATAATAAGCGATTTTTATTAAAATTAATAACAAGAAACGCAATTTTGTATATTTTATTGAATATGCATACAAATACACCTCATTCATAATCAGAGTTTTCATTTTCACTCACATTTTCACCAACCTTTTCAACTTCAGGAGATATCCGAGATATCTTTGCCAAATTTGATACCAATTAATTAGAAAAACAGTTATTAAAGTAAAAACTGCATATATTTGGTTCATAGGCATTTTTTAAACTCAAAGAATATAAATAATAAATAAATCATTTATTGGCACAAAAATATTATACAATATAAAAATTATATTTTTAACATTAAAATGAATAAACATTTATGGCGTATACTAACATTATTTTTACACCAAAAGGGTCTAAATCATCTAACGGTCAATTAGCAGCTGTTCTTCCTCTAGATCCCAGAAACAGGTATCATAAATATTATACCTTATCAAAAAAAATGAAAAACATAATAAAAACTTCACCGTTTTCTATAGAAAAAGAAAAATTACAAGGAATCGCTTTAATGTGAATATTATATTCATAATTTTGATTGCTTATAAAATAATTTTTTAAAGCTGGAGAGTGAATGAAGTCAAAATCGATAACATATTTCGAGATATTATAGGAAAAACACCGTTTCAATAACTCTGATTTATGCTTGGGAATAGTAATATACATCTTTTTCTAATGTTGATATTGTACACATCAGCTCGAAACCAAATTTTGCTGTACAAATAAAAAGGACATTTTGTGAATATTAAGTATTAAAAAAAAAGAAACATGGAGTTTGAAGAACTCGTTGGTTATAAATATTGAGCCAGTTTAATTCAATTATTTTGTGAGAAATTCTGTCTGATTTGCGTATCCCAAAAAAATCAAACTGACGCATGACGTAGGAGGTTGAATACGCTTTACACTAAGTTGATCCAAACAAAAATGAGACATGCTTTGAGATTGGTATCAAGAGTAACACCCAAGTTTCTTTTACAAGTTGAATATTTAATTTGATCACCATTGATTTTTAATTTTAAACCATTTTCAATAGCATTTCTTTAGATTTTGGAGGCGAATACTATAGCGTGAGTTTTAGATGCATTAATAACTAAACAATGCCTTTTTCTGAAAAGTAAACAACCTTAGCAAGTCCTTGTTGATTAATAAGTTCAGCCTTATAATAGTATTTGATTTAAAGGAGCAAATAGCTGCATATAGGCGATACGAGCAATTATTCAGTACTGACATTAGGTTTAGGTTATTCGTGTAGATAGTGAGCTCTGAGGTACCCCAGAATATATAGAATTTAGATACGAATAGTTATTACCATATTTGACCACGCAGACGATTGGAACCTAATATACTTTAATATATCCAGAAGAATCAAGAATCTTATAATTTATTGTATCTAAGACTTACTATAATCTCATAACACCAAAATGGAAGTTACATGGGATTGGGCAGAGCTACAATTAAATCGAGGTCGAAAACCAGATTGACAATCAGGTAGAATATTAAAGTTTTGAATTTTGAATATGTTCATTCAAAGAAAATTTAAATTTCATTTTTTAATGCGCTTTTGCTATAAATTGGGCAGTATAATAAACAGATATAGAGGGTGCTGACAAAGTTCTGCATAATGGCTATAACAGTTTTCATTTTAAACAATGCGGGTAATACCAGTGAGAAATTATATGACCAAAACTCATTTTTTTTTATATTTCTCGCCCGAACCATGTACACTACAACACGAGCTGACAGCGATATTCGTGCCGTATGACGTCAAAGCGAACAAAAACAGATTTCGTTTGAGTGAGCTTACAAAAAATTAAATATCTCCATTGTTTTTTGCGATATCGAAATAAAATTTTCACCATATTTAACACGTTAACTGCCATACGACGCGCCGGTCGTCGTACGCATTTCTGACTGAATGCGCCATACGACGACCGGTCGTCGTAATAACGCTTGTAGTTTCAGCAACATAAAGTCAATCTTTCTCTACATTTATTAGTGTTATATGTGAGCAGTTGCCACATATGAATGTTTATGATGTGAAAAACATCGACTGCTCGTCCTAGAAACCTATTACATTTCGAAAGAAAATGATAATTGTTTGAATATGTTTTCAATAGTAGGTAAATGTAAGTGAATGTTCAAAATGACAAAAACTTTGTAGAAAACTATTTTATTTACATATAAGTAATTAAACAAGTAAATTCTAAATTAAATTAAATTTATGGAAAAGAAAACTTAAATTGTACCTTTCAATGATTTTTTATAAAACAATTGGCACACATTGGAGGTTTTTCCGGGCATTGTGAGCAGTATGTAATAACTCGAGGTGTTACACTTCCTTTATCTGCTTCACGGCTTCCATATTTTCGACGATTTTTAGAATAACAGCTGACACAACGTCTTCTGATTTTTCTATTTCGTTCATCGACTTCTCCATTTTCTTCTAATTTATGTTTTCTTGAATTATTTGTTATATTTTCGTCATTATCGTCGTCGACGTCAAGTAAACTTTCGACTAAATACTCCCTGAATTCAGTAATGGATAATTTCTTTTGAGATATCTTTTTATAGATAATATACGCATTTACCACAGAAGTACCAAAAATAAGTTCCATTGCAACTTTGTGATACCACTTCACAGATTTTCGTATTGCATTGGAGTAACTGGAGAATTGATCAGATAAATCAATACCTGCTTTTCCTGCATTGTAGTCTTGAACTATTTTCGGTTTAAAAATTTCTTCTTTTTTTCTATTGTTTTTACCTGTGGAGGTTATTTCTGTTGCATGTCTTGTAGACAACATAAGAACATCTCGTTTATCTTTCCATTTAACTACAACTATTCCTTTTTCATTATGCATTCCAATAATTTCGTTTTTGGAGAGGTTTTTGTTTACCACCTGTTTCGGAATGCGTTTTCTATTTTTTCTAAGTGTCCCTGTAAGATGTGTATTTCTGTTTAATAAATATTCTGCAAGTTCTACTGACGTGTAATAATTATCCGTAATAAATAAACGGCCTTCGTCAAGATAATTTTCTCCTAGCTTGAGAACAATATCAGTTGATAGTGAAACGTTTATTTGATTTTTTTCTTGCTTCCCTTGATAAATTTCTATTCCGTAGGTGTATCCAGTAATATCACAAATTTTGAACAATTTAATTCCATACTTATGTCGTTTATTTGGAATGTATTGACGGAATAATAAACGTCCTCTAAATGGAACTACTGTCTCATCCACACATAGACATTCGCCGGGTACATTATAATGTTGATAAAGGTCTTGAAGTTTGTTCCTGAGAATATTTATTTTATGTAGTCGATCGCCATGAGCTTCTTTGTTATTTGAAAAATGCCACATGGTTAATAATATTTCAAATCTGTTACGCGGCATTGTTTTTGGGGCAATACTATTCTTATATATTCGCTTTGTACTCCAATAATCACATAATTTTGGATATCTAACCAATCCCATCCATAAAAGAAGCCCAAAAAATTTTTTCATTTCCTGTGGACTGGAATCTTTCCATTGATTCAATCGACTACTTCTACTGACTATTTTTGTTGACAATAATTGTGCAGCATAAAGGTTAGTTTGATCCGTTATGTGTTCCATAATGTCTTGAGTTATAAATATTTCGTAATATTTTATCGGTTGGTCACTTGCAGTTAAATTTATATTTTTGATTCCTTCCTTGAACGTTTGTATAAAAACCGGCTGTTGTACAGACGAGTTACTGCCTATAGTTTTCCATTCATCATTTGAAGAAGTACAAAAATTATTGTCATTCGTTTCAACTAATTCATCTTCGATATTTAATAGTTGTTGATAAATGGATTCACTTAATTCCGATTCACTTTCACTTTCATTTTCAGAATAATTTGGATCTCCTTTCATATCATCACTATCAAAATCGTCTTCACTAGAATTATCACTATATGAACGAGTTGTTGAATTCTTACTAAAATTTGCCATTTTCGAATCACTACAGACGATAAACTCCAACAACCACTTTCAAAAATACAACTGGCGCTTTATTTAGAAAGAAATTATTTTTATAAGGAAATATTATAATATTGTTAAATATACAATAAAATAACACAATAAAATAATACAATAAAATAATAAATAAATACATACGACGACTGGTCGTCGTACGGCCTCCTAATAAATACTATTCATTATCAGGCCATACGACGGCCGGTCGTCGTTTATATATTTTTACTTATTTTATCTAAATTAAGTACTATAAAAAAGTCTCTGCATTCAAAATTTTAATTAAATAAAAAATGCCCAAGATATTTACTTTGGCTCTCAGCGTTCCACGATATCAATATATGGGCGGCAGTTAACGTGTTAAACTTAATCTTAGTTCTATAATATCGTGTTAAATTGATTCCTATTTTTATCACATTCCTAATTGGATAATTGAAATCGCGATGGTTTTAAACCAAATAAAATTTTTAAATACGTAAAAAGTTTTTTACTGTTTTATGCCTTCCACTTCCATCCAACACTATTCACAAAAGCCGAGGATTTGCCAATTAAGCATCCAGTATTCAAACGCACGTATAAAAAATTTCATTAAAAAATCTTTTTGCTTTGGCTACAATAAAAAAAATCTATTTAAACAAATCTTTGGAGACATATCACTGCTCCGGGGTATATTTTTGGATATAGATAGATGGGGTCATATCAACTTATTTTTAGGGATGGGGGTTGCAATTACCATTCTTATTTTGTCGTAAAAAGATGTCCCCCTAAAGGTAAAAATCGACCTGTCACCACTGCATTTTTTCAATTATTTATTTTTTTAAGAGTTATTTAGGGTGGCTCCTTTTAAATGGAACACCCTGTAGTTTAAGCCGCTTGTTGACCGATCAGAGAGGATATAAGTGCTATTATGACCATTTGCGACTGTCCGAAGCAACCCGAACATTAAAATTGTCTGCTTTTGGGGCTTTGGATTGTTATAACATAACCTCTTCTAAAAATGTATTATAACCTGTTGGTATTACACAAAATTAAATAAAGACATTATTTGCCAGAAATTATTTATTAAATGCTATTTTCTAGATCAATGATCAGTGGGTCGATGGATGCTTTATTTTAATACATTCTGTCGTCTGTATGGCGGCATTCGATTTGTTTAGAATATTTGTAATGTCGCGAGTATGGCGACATTCGTTCGCTAAGGGGGTTAATAATTATTAATCCGAATTTTAAATTTCAAAATTTTAGGTCATATCAACCTATGTTTGCGCATAAACACGCATAAAGAACTTGACCACAGAATTATTTGTTTGAATAAAATTATTAAATATTACACATTGGTACAGTTGGTCCCAGCTGGAAGTAGGACGAAAGTAATCACGATGGCGTATTCTTTGTCCTACTTCCAGCTGGGAGCAACTTTACAATTTTATGCATTTATTATTTAAATTAAATATTTCTTATTAATATTCTTTTGAAGTAATACTTAAATTCTTTTTAAAATTATAATTGACGTTTTTTGTATACGTTGTTATGGAACCAATATTGCATTGCAGTTTTTTCAACTCATTTGCGTGAGCAAAAGCATTTTGCTCACTTGTGATTAAATGACATTCTTTACCCTCTAAATTTGGATCTGGCCCAATTCCACCGAAGTATAGCCGCTTATTATAGAATAATAACAAGAAAAAAATATAATTTTCGAGGATTTTTTTACATTTTAAATTTGAATAATTTGAAAAGCTGATGTGATAGAAAAATATTATTTACAGATTTGAATTCAGCGTACGAAAATCTTTAAAGTGAATATGTAGTTTTATTTGAGCTAATTTTGTTGTAGACCAAATGTATTTTCGTGAAAAGTACATGACTATAATTTCTCGCTTGTAGAATTAATGTTCTATTTTTCTAATTTTTCTTTTCTTTAAACAAGCTTGATTGATCCAATCTTTAGAGTATTGCCAACGACTAACCATGTTTCATTTTTATTATTTGTATTTTATTTTTCATTCAAAATATTTGTTACGTTTGTATTAATTTTTTTAATGGGGTTTTCTCAAGTCATCATTTCTTAAATCACTTGAATGTTATGGATATCTCTTCAGGAAGTAAATGTAATATACTTTTTAGTTTTTGCACCATAATTATTTTAATTTAAAAATTTTAAACGTGAAGTCGCTGCCACTGCACAAGGTTTAGTGGATTTTCTCTTTCGAGCATCATCTAACATCTAACGTATGATCATACAGAAATATAGCAACGTTGCTAGTCTGTGGAATGATAAAGAATTTAATTTTTTAGCTCTAAAAACTAAAATATTCAGCTCGATTTCATTTTCGTAAAGGTTATTGAAATCCACATTATTATCTTCATAATTTACTACACACAGGCGCAAAGCCTTGACTGATTTTTCACAGTCACTTATTTTTTGGCCATGTTAACTTATTTCTTTCGATTTTTTTGTATTTCAGTAATTTCGGTGTTGACAACCTCTTTCCAACTCCTTCTTGTCCCAGTTAAAACTTTGAGTTTTCAATTTTAATAAAAATATTCCAGGTCGTCGTAGTCTCACCTGGAAACCGAACACCTGGCGCTGCAGTGCAGGCCTTGTTATTCATCTTCTTATACTTTCGCTCTTAGTTTTATTATTACGCCTACATAAAATATGCCCAATCTAGAGGGTAGAGACAAGAAATGCAAAACTTACATAAATAAGCGCAAAAGAGTAAAACTACCACACATCTGGGTTATAAAAGAAACAATCTATACCCGATTGGATACGAGTATTCGCATTTTAAAGCTCTAATCTAAAGCACCGAGTAAATTTAAAATATAATATCAAAATCGGGAATATCGATGTATTATTTTCAGTGGTTAAACAAATGGTTTCATAAAAAGTAGGTAGCTTTTATCTTTTATTTAAGATTCAGGAATGCATATATAAAATAAATATAGATCTAATATCATATTTTAAAATAAAATGAAAGATTACTGTTTTATTCTATTGGAAACATTTTTGTGATAAACGAATTCTCCACTCATGTGATATAGAAGCAGCAATTCTTACAGGGTAAATACTAATATCCGTTTTATGGTTCGAAGGAAATCTGCCTCTCGTTGAAGCCGAGGCGGGCTGAGCAGATGGCGGGCTTATATAAATTTACGGAGAAACGAGAAACATTATGGAGTGCGCCTAAATTTATATCAAATAAAACGACAATTTTAAAGTCCCGGCGATAATAATCAAAAATGTATTAGCCTGAACTTTTGGAACGTTCTCCTTGCATAATCGTAATTATGTACTAGGTGGGTGGCAAAGACATAGCAGTAAGCACAACGTAACTACAAATTATTTTTTTATATAATACACGCAACTCAAACATTTACATTACATTTTATTGATATTCTCAGTATTAATACTTATTGAGTAATTAAAGTGACAATTGCAAGTTTACATTACACATCTGCATGTTGCATATATGACCTAAATGCACAGATTTAAGAAAATTGCTTTATGTAATTCGAAACATGCGGTCGAACAGTTGTTACAAGAATTTGATTATTGAAATTCTTTAAATATGTAAAATAGGACAAAATAATTACCTTCAAACCACAAATGTAAAATTTTAGTATTTTATTTATTAAATTGCCATTAAGTCAGTTATTATTAAATTGGCTGATGATAATATTAAAAATAAACAAAGCCGTTGGGACCAGCTACAAAGCATAAACTTTGGCAACAAGGAACAACATCAACAACTTTGTTGCTTGTTGTGTTTAGTGGTGATGAGGAATAAGTGAAGTATTTTGCGGCTGAAAAATTGTTTCCTGTTGGTGGTTTACCAATAACTTTTAGTTTTCACATAAGTTATAGAAACAGGAAGAACAACTTTAACATCGGCGCTAAAATATTATTTTAGACTTTAATATTGATGCTTGTAACGATGATGGTTGTCGGATTATACCTATAGTATGTATACAGGGCCGGTTTATCCATTAGGCCAACCTAGGCGATCGCCTAAGGGCGCCAAGTATAAAAGGGTGCCAAAATCTAGGCTAATTAAGTTTTTGATCAGTATTTCTTCCTAATTGGGAGGCCATAATAATTAATATTGCAGAATTAGAACTTGACTCCTAATAGCTTAACTCGAGTCTCTCATATTTTAAAGCCGCATGATCTTTGGGTATGGAGTATGGATACAATTGTACTCCATGCTTTGGGATTTGGGCTACTTTTAATTTGCATTTGTAGCGGCCCTAAAATTACCAAATCTCATTTCTTGTTTGCGCGACAGCTTGAATTTGGACACGAACTTTATTAAATATTTCAGGAAGGTTTATTTTTTCCAAAGTAACTCAAGTAAAGTCAAAGTAAAAAGCCTATTGAATTAGAAATATTTGAAGATCTTGCGCAAGCTCCATGGAACCTATGTATTTTTATAGATAATCTAAATTCCACTTTGTAGAAAGACTTTGGGTTCGCAAACTATAAAATGATAGAATTGCACTTTAAATAAGATAAATTTAAACTTTAATATTTATTTCGGTTTTCGCTTCAACATAAAAAATATTCGAGTATTCATAAATATTTTTACTAGAATTTTTGAGTTTGTGCTTCACTTGTGTAATTTTCGAAAATGGTTATAGTACCTTCAAGTCCTATTCATTTCTATAGGTTAACTACAACTCTTTTAATATTCTGTTATAATTATACAGGGTGAGTTTTTAGTGCGAAAACGGTAGCTATATGTTTTATTTTAAGGAATAAGAAAAAAGAACGTAAATTATAAAATTTATTGGTTTATTGATGCGTATAACCAATAACCAGAAATTATTTTTGTCTATACTGGGTGTTAGAGGGTACTATTTCCCGGACTTTTTTTTATTTCCGAGAAAAGGGAAATCTGAAATAATAATTCCCGAGAATCCCGAGAAAATTAGAAAGTTAATATTATAAGGCAAAGAAATTGTAAAAATAGTTAAAAGGAAAATGAAAATGAAACATTTTTTCTTGACAACATAAACAAATAAAATAATAATAGAACGTAATTAATATCAAAATAAATCTAAAAAATATTTTTTAATAAATATAAAATTTAAAGAAAACATAAGCTCACTGACTTAATATTATTTAAACTTCTTTTAATTATAAACATATTATTTATTCAAAAAATTACATTTCAAAAAGGAAAAAAATAAGGGATTGTTCTTTTGTTGCATAAAAATTGAGGTAGTCTGTAATATAGTATTTAAATCATTCAACAAATTTTGCAAACTTTGGGTAAGGTTTTCTGTCCACATAAATTATCACATCGAATTTCCATTTCAACATCAACTTTGTGGCATTTCAATCTCTTTATCATGTAAAATGGAGAGTTTGATTTAAAAAAAAATGATTTTTTAATTAAATCTTTTTCCTGGGATTTTTTTTTCGCTTTCCGCGCAAACGGGAATAAAAAAATAAATAACTTGAAATTTTCCAAGGAATTCCCGGGAAAGACCCTCTACTGGGTATTTCGTAACTGTAGTGCAGGTTATTCCATCTTTTTTTTTTAATGGAAGACCCTGTATATTTTTTGATATTTGGTTTAACACTAAGTTAAAGAATACAACGAAATTTTGTGTTTATTGAAAATTTGATTGAAATGTGTTTAATAAGTAAAATTATAATTTTGGCTTTAAATTTATAATAAAATTTACTAGTAAAAATAGAGGGCGCTACTATAAAAATCGCCTAGGGTGCCAAAATGTCTTAAACCGGCCCTGTATGTATACCTTATACCTATAGTAGCTATTATATTATACCTATAGTAGCTATTCCGATTTTTATGAAACAATAACAAAGTTTTATTATTATGTATTAATTTTCTCTCATAAAGGGTTATTTTTAAACAAAGAAGGTAAAATTCTAAAATCAATATTTCATGCAGGATGTAATTAATAATTTTCTTTAAGTCTAGTGAATTTTGTTTAGTTTATGAAATGTTTTGATAAAGAAGTTTTGACGTAAAAAAAATTTATTATTCCCTCTGTTTATAGATACTGGGTATAGAATCATATAATTAAAAAATAATATGTTAAAGATAAAAAAGTTAAAAAATTAAAAAAAAAATCTTTTAAATACAGTGTGACCCAGTCATCCGTAAACGGTCTATAGATTCTTTGCCATAAAACACATCGACTTGCGGTTTTCACCAATATGTAGATACATGTATGCCCACAATTTAAAAATATTTATATTCATGTGTCCCAACATGAACTACTGAACCAAAGTTATATTTTTTTAAATGGGACACCCTGTGTATTTTCAGGCTATTGTATTCTACTTCAAAAAAGAATACTATTTTGTATAAAAGAGATTACTACAAAAATAGCTATAGATGCTCTTCAAAAAATTCTCTACGTTCACCCTGTATATTGTCGGCATGCTGTGAATTAAAATAAAAAAAAACTTATTTAAATTAAAAACGAAGCATTTTAGAGAAAATATTTATTCTCTGTTTTCGTCTTAAAATTGGTCAAATAGTCTTCTAGGAAGTCTCTGGTATTTATTTTTAAAAAAAAAGCCACCTCTGTTTAATGCAAAATTCGCATACAACTTCGTAAATGTTTTTAAATAACTTCTAAACCGTACCAGCTGTGAAAAAATTAAAAAGATCAAAAATTTTCAGAAAAAAGCAAGGAATTAAAATGTTAAGTGGGGTAGCACAAAAAAGTTATGGCATAAAAATGGGGTCTATACCCCCAAAATACATCCAAGTGTATTTTATTTCGATATTTGATATTTTTATCTTGTTACGACTATAATAACTGTTTAAAATTTGATCAAATTATCTTAAAAAATAAAGAAGTTATACTCAAAAAATGAGAAAATTTTTATTCTTTACTTTTGTCTTAGAATTGGTCAAGGAATCGCCTGTAGAATTTCTTCGCATATATTTAGAAACACCCTGTATATGTAAACTAACCACCGAGTAGAATAGTGTATTATATGGATTTCACTTTTATTTTGTGATCATTGTGGCAGCAAACACATAAATTCAGTTTTTTCTTTTTTTTTATAATTCGATAATATCTACAACCAGGGTCAATAATTTCCTATCAAAATACTTCATAAATATTTTTCAAAAAGTAAACAGGATCTCAAAATTTTTATCCAAGTTTGCAAATATGGTAAATTTTAAAGTTGTTACTTTATCCTCCTCTCATTTTTATGCGCCAATACCTTCACCTTTTCAATATTTCCAAACTAATAAGTTTTAGAGATAAGGTTAAGTGGGGTAAGTGGATCCGCAAAAACCTAAACAGGGTGGACCAGTTAACTTGAGACAAATGCTGTAAAATGCTTAATTTCCAAAATAAAGCAGCGTTGCCGAACTTTATTTATAAAAAATTTAAACCCTGGTAACTTTCAAACTATTTAAATAAAAAATTATGTTTCGTAAATCTCTGATAGCAAGCTATAATAATATGCAATAAAAATAAGTTGCCCCTATTTATAAAGTGATTATAGCCTGATTACTGTTCAAGGTCATGGAAAATATTTTCAGATAGTGCGTCACTAAGAATCGTACAGCTTTTGTTTGAAACATTTTTCTTAAAGATTCTTTATTTCAAAAGTAAACGGTTCACCCTTTTACACTTTGATTTGAAAGAAGAAAAAAACTAAATTTTTGGGTAGATAGATTACACTTGCTCCGTTATTCACAAAAAGTAGACTACATTGAAATGTTTGTAAAATTCTTTGGTGGTATTTAACCTCAAACGTTTGTTTATTTTATAAAAATAAATCCCACTTAATACTTTTATTTGGCAGAATAAACAAAATAAGCGTGGTTAGATTATACCAAGACCAGTTATGACTGCTTGGTAATTTGGGAACCATAAATAATTCAAATGACCATTTAGTGGTTTAGACGCGAGACTATCATGTTAGGTGTTATCTATTATAATAGCAACAAAATATAATAGATAACGCCACGATAAAATTTATTTATTATTTATAACCAAGAGTTCTACTTACCCCAAATTTGCCTCACTTTACCTTACCAAGGCTCGGGGTATATTTTTTTCATCTTTAAATCAAGAATTATTCTTAACTACAAATTAAAAACTTATGGCGTTTTGGTACGTTCAGTTTTATTTAGAACAAAAAAAAACATAATAAAATATGAAAAGAACTGCTGATTTTATATACTTAGCTGATGTAGATAGGTCAAAAATTATAATTTGCAAGAGTTTAGTGATCCATAACAAAGTTTCGTTTGGTACATAATGCTTCCGTTCTACATTGTTTCTGTATGATATTTTAATAATACTTATTAGCCTTAAAATTCTTTACATTTCCCAGTAATAATGAAATATTTAGTTGTTTTCTGAAATTTTCGCCCTGTGTATCTACCAACTAGTAACTACCGAACCACTTCAACATATTTTCAATAGAGGCTGTACCTATTTTATTTGTTATTTGCTTTCTAGAATTTGTGAAATTTAGAAACATGAACAATTTTTCTTTACTAACTCAAGTGGTTTAAAATTGCCCTTATACATAAAAATGGATGTAAACGAAACATGGCTCAACACTATAATTTCTATATTTAAGAAAATAAAAGTTTGAAATTTGACTATGTTGTAAGAAAAGGCATTTTTTGCTCATAGTATAAAACAATTTTAGGAAACAAGTATGCTTGTGATATTTTTTTCATTTAAAAAAAATAAAAATAATTAAAAAAAATTCTTCATCTGAAGTTGATAAAAACTACTAAAACTCATTCTAAATAATACAAATACTTAAATAAAACTGTAATTTGGAAAATTATTCAAAAAATTTTATAAATATTAATTTTTGAACTTTTTTTAGGACCATTTTTTGCAAATACATAACTCTTTTTAATTCAAAGATGTCGGGAAACTGATTTGACCCTACATATGGAATACTAAAATAATTGTTATAAAATTTAAGTGACCTGGCATATTTGCATTAAAAAAAAAGAGTTATTTGCCAAAATGCACCTCAAAAAAATACAAATTACAATTTTATTTAGATATTTTTACTATTTTGAATGAGTTTCAGTAGTTTTTATCAACTTCGGATTAAGAAAAATTAAAAAAAAAATATCAGAAACATACGTATTTTCTAAAATTGCTTTACACTGTGAACAAAACATGGGGTGTTCAACAAAAACCGGAAATCATATTGCAAAAAAAATTAGTGCATAAAATGCGAGATAAAATGAATTTCTTGGACCATACAACTAACTCAAATTTCATTTTTTTTTCATAAATAAATGAAATTATACAGGTGACCCACGTTTCGGTATACATACGTATGTTTTTTAAATTAAGGCTTTTATTTAACTTTACCAAACAATTATTATTTAAAGTCTTATTTAATATAAAATAATAATTTAAATCAGCAGCAAGTTTCATTTTATTTTACCAAAATAAAACAAATTAAACACACAATAATTACTTTTCATAGCTTTATATAATTAAATATTTATCTTGTTTCGAAACTTTTGTTAAAATAAAGACGAGATTTAGTACAAATTAAACACCAAGAAGAATTTCTTTTAGGGGTATTAAAAAATGTTGTTTTAAAGTTATGAATTTATAGGTAAATTAATAAAGTAGCTAAAAATGTACCAAATATTACCTTAAAGAATTTGTCGGAAACTGAAAAAAAAACTTCTTTGCGATTTCATAATTTTTTCTAAAATATGTATAAGAATTAGGAATTTTCATTAATATTATCTTCTAAAACCAGCACTTATTTAAAAAGTTTGAAGTTAAAATATATTTATTTACGTCAACTTTCTTATTTTAAATGTAACACCTTATTCTTTTGTATATTATTAAACATTAGTAAGTTTTAATTGTAATTTATGAAAGTCGGCCGTTTTTGAGATATTCATTTATACAGGGTGTCCCGTAATTATGTGGACAGACATAGTGGAACGGGTTTATTACTTCAAATTAAGGTGACTAGTTCCTCTAATGCTTGGCCCAAAAATACTTCCCTGCAAAGCTACTTTTCAAAAAACAAAAACCGTCATAACTTTTCTTCCTATGAAGCTATCTTGATAAAAACCAACGTGGGGGGGGGGGTAATTTTAAGTTCTTCACGATATGGTATTGTAGTTTTGCAATTTCTCATTCATTTACTATCAGTTTACCTAAATTTTGAATTTAAATTTTACCATAACTTTTTCTGCTATCAATTTTTTTGCAATTTAAACTGATTTTCTTAAAAAATAAATAATTTACTATGAAAAAGGTATACCTGTTTAGAATCGCTAAATCCAATCGTTTTCGAGTTAATCACAATTAAAATTTCGAAATAAAAATACGCTTTTATTGTTAAATCAAGTAGGCTATTCCCTAAATACCATTATTAAGACATTATTTTAGAAAATATAAAAACGTGATTTTCTTTATGTGATCAAATCGAAAAAACATTATAATTTCTTTAAAATTTTAAATGTTGAAGTAGGCCTAATTGATTTAATAAAAAAATTAATTTATGAAACTTTATTTGAAATTATCTTTAAAACTATGAGATTTATCGATTTTCAACAGGTATACCTTTTTCAATTATTTGTTTTATAAGAAAATAAGTTGAAAGTGCAAAAAAAGTGAAACCAAAAAAAGTTATGGTAAAACTTAAATTCTAAGTATAGGTTAATGTTAGTAAATGAATGAGAAATAGGAAAACTACAATACCATATTACAAAGAACTTAAAATTAGTCCCCTATGGCAGTTTTTAAGGAGGAGTTACCTTAGAGAGAAAAGTTATGTGGGTTTTTATTTTTGGAAAACTGAACTTTAACTGGTTGTAACTTTGCAGGGAAGCATTTTTGGGCAAAGTGTTGGAGGAACTTGTCATCTTAATTTGAGGTGATAAATCCGTTCCACAATGTCTGTCCACATAATTACGGGACACCCTGTGAACAAGTGTCGAATAATCTAGGAATGGGTTTTTGGACCAATTTTAAGACAAAAACTAAGAATAATTTTTTGCACTAAAATGCTCCATTTCGTTTACTCATTTTTTTCAATTTTTTAACATAAAATCTACATTTTTAATAATAATTGGCTCAAATTTTGCACATACCTTACTATTGGCAGCCGCCTTGAGATGAATTACCGAATTTTTAAAAAAAGTTAGGGTGAAGTTTTTCGGGTGAATTAACCCTTTGAAGAACCCTCTTTAACTTCCACTTGTGTTTTCAATTATTTTTACTGAATACGTACGAATTTAATGATTTGAGAAATTTATTTTATTTTTCACAATTGCTATCGAATACGGAGTCGGAATTTTTTGATATTTGGCTAGGGTAGTGTGGGGTTTTCAAGAAAAATATTGCTTTTGAGGTTAAATATTAATTAAAGGAAAATGAAAATGAAAAAGCTGACCTTTAGCGAGATAAAAAAAACGCATAAAAAAACTCCTATTTTGTTGGATGAAACTTTATAATAACAGGGTGTTTGGATAAGTCTTGGAAAAATAATTTAAAAGTTGGTTAAAAATATGCATTGAACCATTTGGTTTACTTTGTACATCTCTAGCTGTTGCCTGATATTCAATAAAAACTCACCCGATATAAGTAATAATTTCTTAATTAATTAATGTTCAAATTATTAGTGTTACTTATAATATTATAACCCGGCAAAAGTTTTACTTTAATGTTTTTTTGTAAAATAAAAATTGTACTGATTAAAAGAAGTTTTTACAAAGAAATTTTCAAGAAGCTCCAGTTTTATAGTTATACTAATTGCTATGAAACGCAAGGTACTTACTTGCTTTTGAAGTCTCGGCATAAAGTAACACTGGACCAGATATAAAAATATTACGAAAAATTAAAACTACATCCTGAGGTTTTTAAATTTAATTGAAAAAAAAATTAATTAAAATGAAGTATTTTTTTAAGCTGACCTTTTTCATTTTTATTTATTTTATTACGATGAAAAGGTTTGGTCGTATCTTGCACTTCAAGTTTAAGTATTCCGTCTATTCGATCAGTATCCGGTTTGGTCCTAATTATAACTGTAAATCTTTTACATTTATTAACTATTAGTTTTAAGAAGTAAATTGTAATTACATTATTATAAAATCAAAATACAAGGTTAATACGACATTGATCATTTTTTAGATACAAGTATTAAATAATAAATATTTAAGAGGTAGACTGTTGGGATATTAGAAAACAGGGACCCGACTGCCTAATTTAAAAAATATGTACATATATTACAGTCTTTTAAAATCTTAGATTTTCTTCTATGTTTTTGATGATTGTTTCGGATCATGTATAATGTTGTCATTGTTCATCTTTTATCTTCTATTGGGAATACGCCAGGTCCATGTCACAAATAAGTTGACTTTTTTATCTCGCTTTTACTCACTACAAGAGTAGAATCCACTATTGAGTGGGAGTGAGCGTGACTTACTCGTGACATGGACCCAAAACTTAATTCTACAATATTTTGTTGCAATATTGGGAATTACGATGGAACTTGAATAAACTTTTCTCCTAAATCCAAAGGTGCATAATATTTTTCTAAATTATTTGTGCAGAACTTATGGAAAACAATTTCTTGGTCCATTTACCTTTTAAATGTTATAAAATTATTGATATAATTTAAATATTTTGGAACAGATATTTTGGTTTTAAATAGCGTACACATGATCCAAGGCGGTGGGATGGTCGGATATGGTGGTTAAATCGGATGCCGCATCAACCGAAACCAGTTGAAATAGTCAACCGAAGTTCACACGTATCAAGTTGAGGAGCTTCAACTTGAAAGCAAGTGGGCATAGACTGTGTAGACTCCTCCTTTGAACGATAAACTTTTCTTGATCCATTAAAAAGTTGATCGACTCCATTGAAACCCAGGTTCTCTTTATAGTTTTCGTATCTCGTGTTTTGAAAATCTCTCTGTTGTTTTCGTTCAACTTTTGTATATCAACTATTATCGATCAATTAAACCTGAATCGTGAGAACGCCGCTTCACCCTTGTTTTCTAAAAAATGTCACTTATCACTTTTGTGAACTAAGGTATCGATATTCATACCAAACAATAATTTTGGAATGATGGTTACGTCTGAAAATATAATCTGGACTTTAATGGGTTAAGAAATTGGTTAATAAATTTCACACAAAAATATTAAAATCGAAACTTAATAAAATGTTAAATTAAATGGAAAAAAACTTCAATTTTCAAATAAAGCAGGAACGAATAAAGAAAATTAAATACCAAGCTGGACATTAATTCAAACAACTTGCAATGCAGTTTTTGTGAATAGAGTTAATGAATTGTTGTTCTCAAGAAGCAAAAAATAAAATAATTGATGACCCTCGCCATGTTTAAAGTAATCCATGGCACTTCAAGGATTTTTATTAAAATTTTCACACCTTGTTTTTAAATAATTATAGTATTGTCATGTCATCCCTATTTTTCTTTAGAATATTAGATATTTAAATACTAATTGAACAAATTACCAATAATTAATGTCACGATTATCCATCTCTATTTTTATTGGTTTAAAATGTAAATTAATTTTCCAAACAATTTTACTACCTATATTATATTTGAAAGAAATTGTTTTTAGTAAAATAAATCAATTGGTTACTATACCAGTTCACAGTAACTTAATAATGTGTCCTTTAAATATGTAGTAAATTTATATGTATGTAATTACTTTCATATGGCCTTGAATCGGCAAAGTCGGTTGATATCAATCAATTTCAGCTCCAAAAACTATAGTTAATAAATTATATATCAGATTTATTTTAGGAACAGTAATTTGAAGTTGTATTTCTTTACTATTTTATATAAAACAGAATCTAAAGAAATAAAAAAATTAATAAGAATTTTATTAAAATGCAAAAATTCGTATGAAGCCATTTTTTTGATTTATAATGTAATGTAACTTAGGAAATAATAATGTATTGCAAAGCCAGTTGGATACCGTGTCTATTATACACCCACCCTTAGTGTCGACACGTGTTACATCTACAAAATGGTGTAATTTTAAGGCTTCTTTGTAACACACGCCATAATTAAATATTCTTATGACATGCTATAGAATTTCAAGTAGAAATAATTTGAGTTTTTCCTTGTATATATTATTATACTGCATAGTTTTTAATAATAATTCCAGAACACAATTTTAATCAAATATCAATTTTAATATAATTTGCTGTAAACATTGAAATTAATAAATATGTTTTTAGCCAATAAAATATGAATAAAATTAATACAAATTCTCTCAACTTAAATATTTGCTTTCGATGTTATGAAACTAGAAATTATTTTCGAAACACAAGATAAATTTTAAAAAATAAGCTGAATATAAATACCTAAATATTGATATGTTTAAAAATAAACTAAAAAATTGTTAATAGAGATGTGCGTATACTTGGTGGAGGAATTCCTCTCATTAGACCTTTAGAAATATTAAATGTTCATGTATACAGGGTGGTGATTATTTCGATGCTCACCATTGGTATATTTTAAAGTGGAGGAGATACGAGGTCAATTAAATTAGAGAAAAGTTGCTCATTTTTATGGCCGTTAAAAATCTGAAAGAAAATTTAGGATATTTAAACTAGTTGTAAAATTATGGGCAAAAAATGTGATTTTGGAAAATAATTTATATTTGCCAAACCTACATCAATGAAATTTGGTACCTTTAAATTGTTGACTATTCTGAGTTAAATGGCGTAAAATTTTTTTTTTGGTCTCCTAGATTCGAAGCCGCGATATTCAACTTTTTTATTTCTTATGGCCGCCATGTTGGATTTTTACATCATCAGATAATAAATAATAATACATTTTCAGATTGCTAATTAACTTTAATATATTCCTTTAGAAAATGTGTTATAGACAGTTTCCATGGTTACCATAATAATATCTCCTCAAAATTGATCTAATAATAAAGAAAATAATAATAATAAACAAATGACCTGCAATAAGAGCATTTTATGTAAATAACAGGTGTCTTTATAATATTAAACAAATAAAATGATTAAAGTATTTGCTTTTTTATTATTAGAATTTTGATCAAATTTAAAGTTTCATTTGAGGCGATATTTTTATGGCAACCATGGAGACTGTCTATAAAACATTTATTTCATTTGTTTTTTATACAAATTTAACACATTTTCTAAGGGAACACATTAATGTTAATTAGCAATCTGGAAATGTATTATTATTTATTATTTGATGAGGTAAAAATCCAATATGGAGGCCATAAATAGTCAACAATTTAAAGGCACCAAATTTCATTGATGTAACAGTAATGGTTTGGAAAATATAAATTATTTTCTAAAATCACATTTTTTAGATTTTTGGCCATAATTTTGCAATGAGTTTCAATATCTTAAATTTTCTTTCAGATTTTTAATGGCCATAAAAATGCGCAACTTTTCTTTAATTTAACCGACCTCGTATCTCTTCCACTTTAAAATATACAAATGGTGAGCATCGAAATAATCACCACCCTGTATATGTATTATGATAGTTATAATATTATGTATTTATTGTATATTATTTATTTACTTACTTGACAATTTTCGATACTTGCATGTAAAAAATGTCTTTAATAGTTTTGTTCCAATTTATATCTAAATTTATACAAAGTCAAAGTGAAGTTTCCAAAAAGAATCGCAGATGTTTATAAATTTGACCAAGTATATGTGTAACACCAAAATTAAATGGAGCGTAGGCCAGAAGGTTCTAAGTGCAAAATTTACTCTAGAATATTGAAAGCTGTCAAACATTAATTTTCTGCAAAAATAGTGGCAAACCTATTCCCACGTCATAATTCCACATTCACCAAAAAAATTCATTGGTAAAAAACTAAAACTGGATGTTTCAAAAAAATGCACATAAAACTGGTGGTATATTTTTCAGCTACATTAAAATTCTTTAGAAAAGTGTCGCTTTATTTATTTTTTGGTTAGTTACTTTAACATCAACCAAGCTTAATAATATCGGTTACCGGATGTGTTTACTAAGATTAAATCGTTTATGGTTGGAAATAAACCATGTAAATTTTTAAATGACAATTGATTAATAAAATGGTTCTCTTAAAATTCCTGTAAGCAAACAATCATATCCAATGGAAATTTCCTAAAAACATTAGTCAGTGATATGAAATTCCTATACCTTAGTCATGCGTAGATATTTATTTGGATTAACAATATGCATCAAACATTTTTGGCGTGTTTTATTAAACGTAATAATTATATTTAATAATTCATGCTAAAAATAAAAAAAAATATATGATATATTGAGGGTGAAATTAATGATGTGTAAATTATGGTGATAACATGAGCATTGTATCTAATTTGATGATTGTATGTCATGTCAGATGACAGTGCATCAGTCTACCATGGTATTGTATAAGTATGAAATGGTCTTGCATTTGTTCATGTTCCAGCTAATGCATAGTGATAAACCCCTCGCTTAAACGAAATCTTCTGGTGAAAAATTTCGTAGGTTTTTAGTAAGTGGGTAGTATTAATTCTGGGCAAGATTGAGGAAATGACGAATGCGCATAAAATGCAAGAGCTTGAGACGGCAACTACGTTATCTAAAAATACAACAATTTACAAAATTTGCTTATAAATATTTTGTTTAATACGCATAAAAAATGCTTCGAGGAAAACTGTTAAAATTATGGCTTTTCTTATCAATACTGTTTGTACTTTACGATTAATCATTATTTTATATCACTGACTCATTAGTAAAGACGCAAATTTTAATTACTTGTTGTTTTCTTTTCGCAAGACATTTTAATTGCAATTCGTGCTTTTTTACAAAATTCCAAATAACAAACAATTATTATTTTACTTTGGACATTTTCATGGAACTATAAATTATCAATAATAAATAAAAACTAATCTTTTAATTAATGATGTAATAATTTTCATTTTATTTATTTCAATTAATTATTTGAAACGCAGTGTTATCGTTTTCAAAGAAATTGCAAATAAATTTATTTAAAACGTGTTTGCTTTTGTTTATCTTAGCATTTCTAGTTATTTTAAAGTACACGAGAGTAAATGTAAATATAGTGTCATATTAGTTGTAGATAATATCTATATTAATTTATTATATATATTAATATATAGTTTTTTAAGTACATATTCGTTTATTGAAAAATAGCAACAGTTTTTTTTTTATTTGAAAAAAACTAATGATTGTACCTAAATTAAATTTTAAAACATAGAACATAGATTCTTAAGAAGATACTTAACAAAAAACGATTCCTAGTTCCAATCAAATTGAATTTAGTTTTCATATAGAATTTTTGTTTTTCATGTAGAGTCTATGATAGGGGCGTACTTTATGAATAAAAATAAAAACGCATTTTTTTATAATTTAACCATAAAAGATAGACCCCTACTTTTTTTGTTTTTTCTTGATAAAATTTGGTCAACTTTCTAACCTTGACGTTTGGTGAACCACGAACGGGACACCCTGTATAATCGCCATCTTTAATGGGCGGTAATAAGAGTACAAGTCAAAATGTGACTAAATTAGTTTAACTGGAACATAATGTATAACTCCTCTTTTGCAAAAATCTTAAATCGCTACTTTTTAGTTTATACATTTTTCTGCTCTTCTGCAAATCGACATGTTTTTAATTGTACTGTTATTTTTTCCTTATTTCACTGTAATTCAACCTATTCACTCTCACAGAATTTTAATTAGAACAACAAATTAGGAAAAACTTAAAGATCAAATAGTTTTTATTTATGATTTCTATGTAAAAATATTAAAATAACTAGGGATTGCTGTGTTTCATCTCTTTTTCACAATTTATCAGTCTGTTGTGGTGCAATTCTGTGCAAAACCTAAAGTCCTTACAGGAAATATCTGTAAGGCTTGTGATATTGGTTGGGTGTTACAGGTTTGCACCAACCGTTTTCTGTTTCGTTTTTTTTTTTAATATTTCATAAAAATCAAATATTGAAACAATTTTCAAGTCATTATTATATCTACCTGACTTATTTTTCTAGTTATAAAACCTAAATTTTATAAAACACCTGTTTAAAAAATTGTGAAGAAAATCACATTATCCATAAATTTATGAACTGGTATTATAAAAATAAGATAACCCTGTTTGAAAATAAATGACATTTTCTGTTAAACCCAACGTTTGAGCGAAATTTACAAAAGAGATGAACCATGTAAGAAGGCTGTAGGGCACTTTATTCCCATTTTGTTCAACTAGTTTTGATTTCAGTGGCGGAATTTGCACAAGCGCAACGTTTTGTTTGAAAAGAATATTGAAATCATGAAGTTTTGTCGAATTTAAGAAATTCTATAGAGAAGCAAAATCCCTTCTCAGATATAAGCCTTAAATACCTTGGTCAAATAAACTCCAGATTTAAAAAATTTTGATTTTTTTCTGGACGTATATGTATTTAGAATTCTGTAATAAAATATGTTTGCATTGACGGTCATTATTTAATTGACTTTCTCGTGATTTCCACTTCAACAAATAATTTAAATATACACAGTTGAAATTTATTAAAAATTAATAAAAATGTAAGTACATTAAAAATTAATAATATGCATGCATATTTTAGTTTAAACAGTTCTTTTTAGAAAAATTAAAACGATGATATTTTAAATTGAAAAAACTAAGATAGCTTTTGATTTTCCTTGAGTTTGTCTCAATTATTAAAATATTACAATTCTCATTTTAAATATTGTATACTCGCTTTTATTATAGAAAAAATAATTATCTTTCAACTTAACTCGCCTTATTATAACCGGTCTATAAATTTTTAATTATTTGTATAAAATATAACTGGTGAAGTTTTATTTTTAATTATATTTTTTTAATAATTTTTTTTACAAATGATGTTATTAAATCTAAAAGAGAAAGTTGTAATTCAAGAAAGCATTACTTTTTATAAAATTTATATTTTTGAATTTTTTTTAACGGGTTAGGAAATAAAATATATTTTTAAAAATTTAAAAAGGAGAAAAAAAAAAAGAATTAGTTAGGTAATTAACATTCGAATAATAAATTAAACCTAAAATATTGTTTATTTTAATTTTTAAAACCTTAAGCCTCTAGTGAGTGCATAAAAAGAGTTAAGGTTTCAAAATTTTTCATAATTTCTAGAGAATTTAACGAATTTTTAGTAAATTAAAAAAAAAAACACGCCCTTAATAGGTCATATCTTGGAGAAAATCTTCAAAAACTGCTAAAAAACAATTTTTTCTGGATTTTTTTTTTCTTTTCGATTTTTTTTTTAATACTTGATAAACGATTTGTGTTTTATCATTGTTACCAATGGAAAGAGGATACTTTCAGCTTTAAAATTATATTTTTTTTTAAATCTTTTTACTAAGTTTTTAAGCAGCTATTGATCATTTACTGATTTCTGGCAAAAACGGGCGATGCCAAATTCAAACCCCTGTAACTTTCAAACCATAAAAGATAGACCCCTACTTTTTTGGTTTTTTCTAACCTTGACGTTTGGTGAACCACAAACGAGACATCCTGTATATGGCGCCCGTTTTAGACTAGCTTGACAGTTTCACAAATTCGCCGACAGAGGGACAGCTCGTTCCTAAAATTCAATTACAAGATATTTGCCAATATATTATCAAATATTGATATTGATATTTTTTTAGGTTGTGTAACTATTGGAAATTTTAACTACCAATAGGTGGCGGTGTTTTATACTAGCTTCACAGTTTCATAAATTCGCCGATAGGGAAAAGCTACCATTTAACAGATTTTTATGTTTTGTAACTTTAGGTTATTCATGTTACATGGGAATAGTTGAAACCAAAGACGGTTCAAAGTATTAAAAAATTTGAATTGGTACCAAATGAAAAATGACAAATGATAAAAACGTTTTTCCAGGCTCAAAGAGCTTTAATTTGAGGTGTTTTAAAATTTCGTCTTTCTTGAAACAAAAATTTACCTGTTTTAACAACTCGAAATTTTACTTACATTTCAGAGGCTACAAATTTTAGTTGGGATTTCCTGTATATATTTTATTTACTTTTTTTGTTCTAACAATTAAGATATTTTAATTTATGTTGTAATTTGTATGATAGTGTACACGTATTTATATACATACCTTTGTAAGTATTATATTTATTGTATGTATTTACTTACCTTGACTCGTTATTGCTTTATTGATCGAATTGTCTCAACATTCTTTTGTTAGTTTTCATGAAAACGTTAATTTACATTTCGTTTCTTTATTTTATATTCAACATTCGTAAAACCAAAAAAAAACAGCTTCACTACTATAAAAATAATCTTTCAAACAAATAAAAAACTTTAACAAAAAGTTAAAAAAAACTATTATCATAGTCCGAACCAATCTTCATAAATGCATTCGGTTCGTTTTATTTTTATTAATAAAAATGGAAATGCATCAATAGAATTGTAAATAGACATCGTCACTCTCAAGAATTTTTCAGTAAACGCTTCGGAATTTTACGATATATTCTAAGTTTTCGCATAAATATATTGTTTTGAAGTTAGTCTATAAACGATTTTAATCGGATTAAGGTTGGAGTCTATATTTTGCTTATAGAAAGAGATGCAACATATAAAATTAAATGTTTTTTGGGTCTTTGTAGGAAATTGTGATAAAAATTACAAGATTGTCGTATTATAAACAATAAAAATTATTACTAAAATTACTATACTGATGTTGCTTTTTGTAAGCCAAAATAAAATTATACATTTTTTAGCAATAATTTATACAATACCGAGGTGTGCACAAAAAACGGCCAACGATGTAGCTTCGTTATTTCTTATTCGATTTTAATAAGTGATATATCAAATTGAATGGTTTGAAGAATACTACTATTAGATAATAAAAGATTAATTTTATTTTTGAAAACAACAGCGGAGGAGGGTGCAACTTTTCTTTTTCAAATGGGAACATATTTTTTCGATTCAGAAAAATCATTAACAAAAATAATCTAAACCAATTAACCAATAATTTCTTTTTAATTAATTTTTGTAAATTTTTTTTTCTTATTTTTTTTTAATTTTTTTAAATTTAATTCAATTGTTTTTTTTTGAGTTTTTTATTTTTTTATATTTTGTTTTTTACTTTATTATTAATAAATTAAAAAATTATTAATAAAAAAACAAAATTTAAAAAACTGAAAACTCGAAAACAAAAAAAAACAATTAAATTAAATTAAAAAAAATTAATAATAATAAAAAAATTAAAAAAAATTTTTTAAAAATTAATTATAATTGGTTTAGATTATTTTTGTTAGTGATATTTTTCAATCGAAAAAAATATGTTGCCATTTGAAAAAGAAAAGTTGTCTCCTCCTCCTCTGATATTTTCAAAAATAAAATGATTTTTTTTGTTATCTGATAGTAGTATTCTTCAAACCATTTAATTTGACATATCACTTATTAAAATCGGATAAGAAATAACGAAACTACATCGTTGGCCGTTTTTGTGCACCCCTCTGTATGTATTTTAATTGTTAATATAACACTTTTCACATTTTAAACTTTTTTCAAAGACTTATTGATTTTTTGTTAATATACAATCTTATGTATAACTTGTACATTTCAATGTTTTATGTGAAGTATTTTTACTCTCTAAATAAATAAATTTGTAGTGATCGAATCTTCTCTTTCAAAATTTGAAGAACCCCATCTTAAACCGAAGCTTTTTACAATAATAAACTAAACACTTAATTGTTGTCTCGTGATTTCCTGTTAGTTTTGATGTTTCAGGTAGGAAGTAAAAAAGATTTTCATTACTTTTTTGTAAATAAATAAAAAAATATTTAAAATATTGTGATACATAAATAAATTGAGAAATCCACCCCATGTAACTTTATAGTAACTGATTAATTAGAAATGATTGATAACCAAAACTTTATATTATGTTTAAAGCGTTAAGGGAATGAATGTAATGGTCCTAAATTTAATAAACATCATCCAAAACATTTAATCATTATTTGCATTTGAGATAAACCCATTATACGCAAAACTGTTACCATTATTCCTAGAATATCGCACAACCAACCAAACTAACTTTACAATAAACATCCCTTTATAAATGACGAGGAATTGTAAACAGTTTTGACATTCTCGCATCGAAGCGAGCATCTATACAAAGGGAGGCGGCTAGTAAATGTGCATATAGACATTATTAAGTAAATTAAATTAGAAAAGAAAAATAAATGAGTAACTTTAATGTAATTTGACGTTTTTTTCCTATTTCGAATTAAATATTACAGCATTTGTGCCGCAATTGCAGCAGTTATCGACCCATAAATGTGTACAAATCCCTGTCACGTAAAGAGACGAAATAAACGAAAGCACCCCGGAAAAAGTTTTAGTTTTATAGGACCCGACAACACCAGAAACAAACAATTTGATACACCCTTGTACGTTATCCTAAAAAATTATTTAATTAAAAATTTCTATTGCGTATGTTACTTTTGTTATTAAATTTATTAAAAATGTCGCTTGCTCAACGGAAAAAACCGCAAAATTTAATCCTCTCGTTTTATAAGTATCGTTAAAGTTTTAAATTTATAGTGGAATCGTGCTTATGTGGGTTCAAAAACAAAATTTTAGAGAACGTTAAGATTTATGACCTCTGCAATATTGAAACCTTAATAAAATAGTACGAACCTAATTGCATAAAAAACTTGACAGATTGTAAAATATTGCGGGATTGAACTGGATTAAAGTTTTAGAACTTGACTGACAGTTTTCTGTGTCAGCTTTAACGAAAACTTTCTATAATAAGCAAACGGATATTAAAAAGTTGAAATATTGTTAAGCCGATTTAAAACTAAAATTTTTAAGTTTTCACAAAATTAAATGTGATTGTTATCTTCTTGTATGTTATAATGTGGAACTATTGCAATTTTAGATCTAGTTATTCTACTATGGGATTTAGTTGAGTGCAAGAAGAAGAAATCTAATTTAAAACGTTAGTTGCTAAATAATATATATTTCAGATGACATATATTTATAACTAGTTCGAGTATGCAGGTTTTTATATTATAAATTATACCCGAACATTTATGTTATTGATTATACTGTAGCTTATTAACTTTTAGTTATTGTAATATCGTTTATCCTAGTAATACATAGGACTATTTATTTTTTTATTGATTCTTGATGCAGAATTTCTTGTACTTTTAAATTAAATACTCTTATATTTTATTGTGTTTTAATTCTTTTTACCAAAGTTGTAAATTGTAGATTGTAGGTGGTAAATAAGAAGCTTAAATTTAAAATACAAATGAAAATACTATTTAAAGCTTTCTTTCGGAGAAAAAATGGTGTTGCTGACATAATATCTAAAGTGAATTTTCATTACTAAGTCCGCACAATGAAAATTGTAACTATGTTCAAAGTCCAAGTATGAAATAATATACGTACTTGAACTTTCTTGGTATCCATCACGCTTTTAAATTGTTTCAATTAATTTCAGATAAGATTTCTTTTAACAATTATCTAAACTTAAGAAAATCAACAATGAGGAAGTGAAATAAAAAGTTTTAATATTATAGATTTCTTAAGACGATAGTCGGCAAATTTGAACGCTTGATATTTGTGGTTTTGGTCATATTTTTTTTCCATTAAAGCTTTTTTAAAATTTCTTTTTTTGGTACACAGAAGAGTCTTGTGGCTACCAATTTCTTCTTTTTTGTTTTGGTAAGTGAAACCAAATAATCATACGGCAGCAGTAAAACGGGCTCTTTACAAAAAATGTACGCTTAGCGGCTCTTTGAAACATTCTAAAAAAACTAATAATTGAAATAATATTTTTTTCCAACGCTAGAAATAAGTTAAGATATAAACGAAGACTTTGATGTTGCGTTTTTTTGCTTTAAATATATTTTTAAATTTTTTACAGCATCTCAAAAATTTCTTAAAATTTTACTTAATTTTTGGGATGCTGTAAATATTTTAAAAATATATTTAAAACAAAAAAACGCAACATCAAAGTGTTCGTTTATATCTTAACTTATTTCTAGCGTTGGAAAAAAAATATTATTTCAATTAGTTTTTTAGAATGTTTCAAAGAGCCGCTAAGCGTACATTTTTTGTAAAGAGCCCGTTTTACTGCTATCGTATGATTATTTTGTTTGACTTACTAAAACAAAAAAATAAGAAATTGGTATCCATAGGAGAAATTTTATAAAAGCTCCACTGGAAAAAAGTTATGACCAAAATCGCAAATATCAAAAGAATTTCAAAATCAAGCGCTGAAATTTGCCGACTATCGCCTTAAACTGTCTTCGTGATCATGTTATTTATTTTTTGTAAAAACCTAGGTATTGCTCCCTCCATCCAAAAATATGGTATACATCTTGAAAAAGGATTAACGATATGACTTTTTTTGTCTTTTTATATTTTTATTTCTAAATATCTGATTATGAGGCAACAAATAAACAAATTGAGCATAAATATTCTGATATGTTAAAAATTATTTATAAATTTAAAAGTCGCTAATGACAGCCGCTAAATCTGAATATTGATCAAAGTTGCGTTGAAATGAACAGAACCAGTATACTACAAAAATTTAATATTTGGAAATGGTTCTAATGTGACAAATTGTAGAAAAATAAAGACTTTGGGATGTTTTCCAGTAATTTTTATAGAATTCTATAATCAGATGTTAAACGGTTTTTCTTTCTTTCAAAAACATCCGAAAAACGATAGTCAACTTTTGTTTTTCAAATGGTAACATGAGTACAAAAAATGAATTTCAAAAATAATCTCAGCCAATAATACAAATCGTAAATCATCGGTCTAATGCAGAACTATCCTAAGTCAAATTTTACATAAAATGGAATAAAGCCAAATTACAGTCCAAGATATACATTTTTTAATGCAGAAACATCCAAACTTAATTTCAATAAAATAAACCAATCTGGATAATGTTCTTAGAAAGCCTAGCGTTAACGTATCACTAAATTTTAACATATAAACAAATTAAAAAATAGGTTCTCCTGAAAAACGTGTTTTTTGGCTTAGGATAGTTTTGTATTAGAACGGGGAAATGCAGTTTTTGAATTTTTTTTAATAAGTATCTACTGATTCAAATAATAATATTTTTTAAGTCTTTTATTTCATTTTTATTGTTTCTGTACCTAATGTAATGTAATAATTGGCGTTGTTTGTAATACATAATTAATAAATAATTAAGGACATACAAACAAATACATAAGAAATAAAAGTACTTGAATTAAAACGTAAAAAAACTTTAAAAGAATTAGGTAAAAATTAGTCCAAGAACAGTACGACCCTAAAAATTGCCGTTTTTTGTAAACTAAGTTCTTAGCACAATTTAAAATAATAAAATCCATAACCTGAAAATATATTTAGTTCAATATCAGTATGTTTTTTCCTATAAATGTTGGCATAAAAATATCGTTTCAGGTAGTACTGTAGTTTTCTGTACAGTTGGTCCCAGTCGGAAGTAGGACACAAAGAATCATGAGTAAGTACGGAGAAAAACGTGCCGGCGTACATGCAGTCGCCTGAGCTCAGCTAGCAATCTAGTCTTTTGTGTCCTACTTTGGTCTGAAATTAAGTGTACATACCAAAGCTGAATCTCATAATTAAATTTTTTGATCATTCTTTTCTTGGGCTCAACGATTTTTAATTGTATACAATTATTCTTGGAATAATTTTCTAGTACTCATGTTGCCATTTAAAAAATAAAAATTGCCTATAGTTTTTTGGCTATTAAAAAAAATTAAAAATCTTTTAATATCCAATTATTGGGAATTTGAACTACGAATAGATGGCGCTATAAATGGAGGATATTCGGTACTTACCAGTGTCAAAAATTGTGTTTAAAATGCATTCTTGTACCTCATAACACATTCAACAAAACTCAAATAGATCTATTATTTAAAGCTTCAGTAAAGTTCAAAAAACACGTACCAATGCGTTAAATCAAAAGAGGGAGTAGCGAATATTGAAGTTCATATTTTTGCCACCAGAGGGTGAGCGGAATCTAAAAATATACAATAGTATTCTTTAACACATATCTCTTTTTTAAATCGGAAAAATTATAACTGAGCGGTGTGTAGCTTATTAGTTGCACTATTGGACTTTTTTTTGCGTCAAACCTTTAATTTATAACGCTTTTGAATTTTATTCTATTTTTAGATATTATTTTTAGTGGTATACTTAATGCCTAAAAGGTCACCTTTAAGATATAGTTGTGAGCTTTTCATGCTACTTAAACTTTAAACATGTTTCCCAAAATGCTACAATAAGATTAAAAATGTAAAAAACACGAAATACTTGGTGATTTATTTTTATAGACGTAGTAAATATACACGGTATTATGTTTTTTTAATTAGTAATTTATTTACTTTCTCTTACTAATCTTGTTATTTAAACAATTTAACAAACACTTCATTCTAATATAATTCAATGGATGTAAAGATTATAAGCAAGGTCTCTAAACAATATCTCTGTGATCTCATTGTTACCAACATTCTATATTATGAACCCAAAACGCGACAAATTAGACCGTTTTAATTTTTAATTTAATATTTAAATATGTAATTATTAAACTCTTTGATGCTTGCAGTAGGATTAGGAGTCCTATTGTAATAATTAATAAAAATGTATTTAAAGTAACCATTGAATAAATTAAAAAGTTTTTAGTTTTCACTTTGCAGCAGGAAGATGGCTAGGAATAAAAAAGCAGGCCATCAACGGAACTAAACTAAACGATTTGTTTCGCTTATGTTAGTGCAGCCTTTTTTATGTAATATTCGAAGCCCACCTTAGTACCTGTACAATAAAATTAAATTGAAATAACTGAAGTCCCTCGTCCAACTTTGCTTAATATTTCAGCCCTTCAGAAACACAAGTCCGCTAGGTTTAACCTAAATTTAATATTTTGCAACTCATTTGATTTCTTTTTTTTTGTAATTAAACTTTAGTACTCAACCAATTTTCCTTAATCACTACTTAACTATATATTCGATCAAAGATATATTTTGTAAATTGCAAACTTTTGACCATTCAATCTTATCAAAGATTAACTACGGCCGGCTACTTTTCGTTCGATCGTACACTCACTCGTGGGTAAATTTTTGACGATCCATAAAATAAAGATGTCTTGTGACGTTTGACTTGAATCACTAATAAAAATCGAATTGAAGTATCTGATTTATACATTTTACAGCACGTAAAAATCTGTAATGGAAGTCCATCATACTTAACAGTGATCTTCTGTGCTGATGAATAACGTAAAATTCAAGATAACAATTTTATTTCTATTTCTTGAACTTTTACTCAGCTAAAGCTCACCTACGTAGTAATTAATTTCGTTATTTTGTCCTCTGCAATTCTCGGAGAAAATCCAGGGTGGTAAAGCTTCTATTTTTATTTTTTCTGCCATTAAAAAAATAATTATTCTTAAAGCGTCGCACCTTGTATTTCAACCTTTCTTTCATAAAAAATAAATTCAGGCCAATGTAGATATCAAATTTCATAGCGAATGTTAAATTTACTCTTGTTTTGTTTACGACTTGTGTTGAACAACATCGTGAAATACGTGCTCTATGCAGATTTTTTAACAAACCCAAGCTTTCATAAACTTTAATATTCCTAGGGTTTTTATTGTTTTTTTTTCCTTTCTTCGTAACACGAGATCACCACTGGCACCGGTGGTCACTATCCTCCCACTTAATAATGTTAATGAAAAAACTGTTTATAATAATTTTAGATTTTTAACTTGATACTTGCCAATAACCCTAATTATGATGACTGCATGGAAGTCCGCAGACTGGATTTTAGCCAACTCTTAAATTTTTTAATTTTAAATTCGAGGGATTACGTGAGCGAACCGGAAACTTAAAAACAAAGTTACCGTTTGTTTTTATTGCAACTTTAAGAATTTATGTTTAAAATCTTGACATATTCATCTTTTTCTAGATAGAATTATTAAGATATTTTTTATCAAGAAGCTTTTGAAAATAGTACAAAAAAAATAAAAAAACTGCCCTCCTATTGTGTTTAGTATACCTAATATACAGGGTGGCCAACTTAAACGAAAAGGACGAATTTTGAATTAGTTAATACAAAATTCTGAAAAAAGAGCTCGGACAGTTTAGTTTGAAGGGAGTATTTTTAACATAGAGCTTACGCAAAAATTGTTCATTCCTGGGCGCAATGATCACAGCCCCTACATTTTTAAATGGCATGATCAAAAGATCTTTTTAATCTGAGTAATATACAAAAAACAAACGTTTACTGAGATAGATTTATTTTAAAGATATTCAAAATTTAAGAAGTAGAAATTACGAGAGAAATTAAAATGTTAAATTTTGAATATCCTTAAAAGTTCGATTAAAGATTTATTTTTGTATGTTATTCGGGGTAGATCTTTTCAATGAGGTATTACTTACCCTAACATTCCATTTAAAATTTTAGGGGTTGTGTTCATAGCGCACAGGAATGAACAACTATTGCAAAAAACATCCCCTTTGAAACTAAACTTGTCCGAACATAACAGTAATTGAAAATTCTGAAGTAACTAATTTAAAATTCGACCTTTTCATTTTCATTGGCCCACTCTGTATACAATGCATATAACAAAAAGTCAGAGAAATTTAACCTCTAAGTTATATTTTTTTAATTCTTCATGTTATTAATTAAAAGTCAAATAATTAAATGTCCTAATAACGTTCTTTGGAATAAATAATAAAATACCACTCGTAAATTGGATAACATGTATTATTCGAACGTTTTCTTGATGGGAGAAATATAGTTGCTTTTTGAAAACACCAATCGTGATAGAATTTTTGCTAATAATTAGTGCTCCAATATTTAAGGAAATTATGTATAAATAATTGACAGTGGCGATGAAGTGGAAACCTTAGAAAAGGCGGCACCCTGCTGGTGACCCCCATTCTATACAAGTTTGGATAATTTAATTTTTCCTAAATCAAGTAATCTATTTATATTTACAAGGACGCGAAACACAGTACCAAAATTATGCGCAACATTATAAACAAAATACATTTATAGATTATTAATTCTGACAATATCTCAACGATTAAAACGGGGGTAATTTCGCATATTTTAGTAAATATCCTTTTATTGCATCAGTTATCAAATATTGCATAGCGTATTAAATTTATAGCGTTTTGTTTATGACTTTAAACAATGTAAAGTACGTGCCATATCCATTTTTTATAAACTTAAAGTGGTTTCATAAAATTTAATGTTGCAGGTGATTTTATTTCTTTTCCATTTAGGTCAGCTCAAGAAAACATTCATAAAAACGGCCAAAAACAAATCTCAAATTGCTTCCTAGCTCGAGGCTTCAATATGATAAATGTTTGAGCTTCGTTTTCTCGGACATTAAATGTTTCGTATATTTAACCATTGAGCTGTAGACCTCTATACACAATAATAATCTATAAAAAATAAAAATAAGTATTCCTTCTTTTTTAGTGATTTACTAGGTTAATTTTGCTATTTATATTCAAATATTTGTATTTAACTGAATTATGAATTTCAACCTGAAACCTATTTAAACACCATTTTCAGTCATTGTATTCTCTTTCCAAATATAACTCGTGGTAAGATAAATATAGATATTTTTTTTTTAGAAATGGTTGCCTCATTTTAATCCCAATCTTGGAAAATGCAACTCGTGACGCGCACTCTTTGCATTTTCGTCGTTGGGATTAAACTCGTGAATTTCTAGAAACATGTCGATAATATTCTTACCACTTATAATATTACACTTGAAAATACCCTACTTCAATTTATTAAAACAAAACTGACGATTACTTAAATAAAGTTAACCAATATTTTCTTTCTTATTTTTAGCGAATAAAAATATTTTATCTTTATTTCCTGAATGGTTTGGGGCGACGTTTGAACGAATTTAAAAAAAATATATGTACAGTCGAACTTCCATATAACGTTTTATCACTGGAACCTTAAAAAATCGTTATATAAAAAAATTCCTATATAGAAATTCGAAATTTTGATATAAAAAATTTGTTATTTACTTTATAGCTCTTTATTTTAACTAAAAATGTGAAAAGGCGTTGTTGTTAATTTTACAAAAACTAAATTTGCTCCAAGTCGCAAGTATAACTTATAAGTAGACCTTTATAAAAAGACTTGACAAATTTACGTTCATTTATAAAAATTCTAATTACCTACTACAATACCTATCTGATTTTCTATTATTCTTTACACTAATCCAATATAAAATTCTCCGAAATTTTTAAAATTAGCTACCTATTGATTAAAATTTTGAAAGATTCTAATATTTACGTAAAAAAAATTCGTTATACGGAAACTTTTATTTCGTTATAAGGAGTAAAAAATACATTAAAAACGCCTTCAAGGTGAAGATTCTCAAAAAACATTTGTTATACAGGGTGGTGATTATTTCAATGCTCACCATTGGTATCTTTTAAAATGGAGGAGATACGAGGTCGGTTAAATTAAAGAAAAGTTGCGCATTGCAAAATTATGGCCGAAAATCTAAAAAATGTGATTTTAGAAAATAATTTATATTTTCCAAACCATTACTGTTACATCAATGAAATTTGGTGTCTTTATATTGTTGATTATTTTGAGTTAAATGACATCATAAAATAATTTTTTGGCCTCCTAGATTCGAAGCCGCGATATTCAACTTTTTTATTTCTTATGGCCGCCATGGAAACTGTCCATAAAACATTGATTTCATTTGTTTTTTTTTTTTTCCAAATTTTCAAATTTAACACATTTTATAAAGGAACATATTAAAGTTAATTAGCAATCTGAAAATGTATTATTATTTATTATCTGATGATGTAAAAATCCAACATGGCGGCCATAAGAAATAAAAAAGTTGAATATCGCGGCTTCGAATCTAGGAGGCCAAAAAAATTTTTTTACGTCATTTAACTCAGAATAGTCAACAATTTAAAGGTACCAAATTTCATTGATGTAGCAGTAATGGTTTGGCAAATATAAATTATTTTCCAAAACAACATTTTTTGTTTTTTTGGTCCTAATTTTACAACGAGTTTAAATATCCTAAATTTTCTTTCAGATTTTTAATGACCATAAAAATGAGCAACTTTTATCTAATTTAACCGATCTCGTATCTCCTCCACTTTAAAAGATACCAATGGTGAGCATAGAAATAAGCACCACCCTGTATAGAGATTCGTTTTATGGAAGTTCGTTGTAGGGAAGTTCAACTGTACTTACTTGAAAATTCGAAAAGGACAATTCACTAAGACTAGGTAGTTCCGCTACGGGAGAAAATGTTGAATTTTAATGCAACGACTCAACTGAAAACTTAATTTTATTGTTACATATTTCTTACAGTTAAAAACACAAGAAACGACTTTACTGTCTTCAAATTTTATATTTAATTTATATAAAACAGGATTTGCGCTTGGTTTTAATTTATTCCAATTTCTCATTTAAATTACATGGGTTATTCTATACCTAATAATTTTGAATTATATTTTGTATCAAAAAAGTAATAAAAGCGAGATAGATTACAAATGATTTGCTTTGCCATGTAAATTATTCAAATTAAAATGTTTGTGGGTGAATTCGTTAGGGGATTAATTATGTAATGTATTATTGGCGACGATTTATTTCAACGGATATAATGAAAAGCTGCCTTAAATTTTAAATGAGTCGACTTCAACAAATTAGAATTTTTACTAATTTTAATAAGATATTTTAGATTATTTAACTGTTAGATGGATACAGATACGCAATGTAAAATAGAAATGATGCTTTTATTATTTCCTTTCCAATAAAAGAAGCAATTTTTCAAACTAGATACTTAACGGCAATAAAGAATAAATTATTTCTTAGTATCGTTTCTTTGTCGCTTAGTTCAAAACGAAGCGGATGAATGAAATTCCTTCCAGAAGTGTTATTTTCTACGAAGGAACATTGTTAGGGTGTAACTTAGTACCTATCATCCAGGTAAAAATACAAACCGCACTTCATTTTTAAGAAGATAATCATAAATTTTAAATAGTCCTTTCTATACATTGCGGTCATTTAAACAGATGAGGATTATGTTTACCCATGGCACGTTTCCTCGTTTGGCTAAATTAAAAATTCAGTAACCATCGTGTTTTATAGGTTTTTAAAATTGTTTTATTATCTTTTTGTATATTTTCCACTGGAATAAATTAAGACAAAAAGATCTGTTTTACAGCTTTTTTTAGGAAGTTATAATAGAGGCCAAAAGAGTTCGAAATAATTTTAGGGAATTTTGCTCGTTTGAGTTTTGGGTAAATGTGTACATTACACACATTCATAATGTACATACAGTCAAAACTTCCCTAACTCAAATCTTCAAGGGACTTTAAAAAATTCGAGATATAGAAATTATTTCGCAAAGTTAAAAACGAATATTTTTACAAACACATTACAAACTAAATTCGAGTTATGGAAAAATTCGACTTACAGAAGTTCGAGTTATGGAAGTTCGACAGTATTTTTAAAAAATTTCGTCAGAACTTCCACGAAAAACTAAAGATGCACACCCGGGTATTTCCAAATTTATTTCCTTTATTCGCGATTTTGGAGATCAGATACGACCTCTGGTGGTCATTTGATAAGGTCATTTGATGGAGTAGTAAATAAAAATCTGTTTTTCTTTAAACGTCAGTAAAACATGTCATTATATGCTTCAATACAAAAGGTTAAACATGTGTTTTAATGCCTAGGCTGTTAAAGTAATTTTACTGCCAGCCGTGAGCGGCAGAAAAAGTTACTTTTTCTGTCGCTCAAATGTGTCAAATATTTATACCAAATGTCAAATCAATTGAATTTAACATTTTTATTCTATTGAATTTAAGCAAAACAATTTGAATTTAATTTACAAAAACAGCTTATTTTAATAAAGAAATAGAATTCTAAATTTATAGTTCAAAATAGTGAACAAAAATAGAAATCATATGTTTGCAAATTGGATTGCTGAAAAAATGAGGTTATGTTGCTTCAACTATTATCATAGAAAATGTAAACATATTTAATGGAATTGTTAAGTACACACCAATAAATCGGAAATAATTGAACAAGATCGTCCTTCGACGTTTTAGTGAAAATATTAATTACAGTCGAATTTTTCCATAACTCGAATTTTGTTTGTAATGTGTTTGTAAAAATATTCGTTTGTAACTATGCGAAATAATTTCTATATCTCGAATTTTTTTTAAAATCCCTTGAAGATTTGAGTTAGAGAAGTTAGTATTTTAATTTTAAATAGACGTTTGAAGAAAAAATATCATGTTTTATTCGGAGCTAAAGTGCTTTTCAGTACCTCGTTCGCAAAATTGGAGGACGAGACACTGAAAAGTGTCACTTTAGCTCCTAATAAAACAATATACTATTTTATGTTAACTGTATATGTGGGTACTTATAAATTAATTTTAAAGTGATCAAAAATCCTATAAACGATAGCGCAGTTACTAAAATCAATAAAAACTCAAAGCACAACAAAGCCTTTACATTTCTTCCTCCATTTTGAAATTTGATTATGCAGTATTTTCTTTAACATCACTTCCGGTTTAACCGGAAATTAAATCAACTTTATTTTTTTAAATATTCTAGGAGGTCCCTTTAAAAGCAAAATCTTAGTAGTTAATTTTTTTTACAATTAGTATCACTAGAAGTAAAACTGTAAAGGCGCGTACACATCTGATCACGTACGCGAACGAGGCAAGGCGAGGCAATACTTTTTCTCCCATCTATTTCTGCATCGCACAAAACAGATAGGAGAAAAAGCATTGCTTCGTACGTTCCATTAGGTTTATCTATTGCCAAACATTTAAAGAGAAATAACATATTTCTCATTTTCCACGCTATTCGCAGTTTTGACCTGTTTTTTCAAAATGTAGATTTTTCCAGAAATCCAATACTTATACAAGTTCATGATAGTAATTTCAAGTTAATTATGCAATTATCTAATCAGTCCAATATGTTATCATACTTTAATCTAAACCAATTATTGCAAATAAATGTACTATAGTTAATTTCTTTTATAAATTTCCTTTTTCGTCTCGTTCTTACCCACTATAAGTACTGGACTCATTTGTGAGTGAGATAGAGACAAAAAAAGAGTGATTTAGTCAAGAATTGATATTATGTAAAGTTGCTCCCAGCTGGAAGTAGGACAAAGAATACGCGATCGTGATTACTTTTGTCCTACTTCCAGCTGGGAGCAACTGTACCTACCTGCTTTTTTTAAACTTAAATCAAAACAAAAACTATTATTTGTTTATCATCTTTTAAATTCGTCATAAACAGATTAATGTTTGTTGAATTTTCAATTAACTTCAACTACCAAATCAAAGATACTCGGCATTTCAACAAAAAAAAAACGTAGAAAAGCAAAAACTGGCGCAACTATTATTAAAGATTTGAATGCTGACATAAACAAAGATACCTCTGACGACTTTTTGTTTATCATTTCCGCACATTATGAATCGCTGACAAACGAAATCCTAAATAAATTAAGATGGTTAATTAAAACCAAAAGGGTTGTTAAAACGCCAGAGTCGAATAAATATGTTTTAAGTACCTTAACTGGCGGATATTTGGCTACTTCTACCTTTTTATCAATTAATTTAGTTTAAAAATATACTTTTATTTTAGAATAAATAGATAAATAATTTTATTAATATTTTTTGGGCACTATTGAAAATTTCGCTACCTGTAGGGGGCGCTGTTTTGACTGAAACAGCTGATCAAAAAGAGTAAAAAAATCCCATTTAATTCATAATTTAAGCAAAACTCCATTATTTAATTATTTTAGCTCATAAAATATAAACAGGTAATATTGACCTTTTATAAGCGCGAGTTATAAATTAAACGTCAATTTTTCTTTGACTTTTACTCATTTCGCGTAGTTCATAAAATTCCACCAAAGGGCGTCTAAAATCTAAAAATCGCCAATCAGTTTTTCGAATAAATTAATTGTTAAGTCTTCTCCAAGCTCATGATTATTCTGTTCTAAATAAAATTCCTCCATTTTAGCGATTGATTATCAAAATTTTTAACCAATCATTGTTTTCAATCCAAAATAGGATGTTTATAACAGTTTGGTGTTTTACTTACTGACCTTATTTAAATAACAATTGTACTGTAACTGACCGAACATTAATTAAAACTATAGAATAAGATTTGTATCGAGCATGTAATAACGTTGTTGCAAAATACGAGTGAGGGAAGCCCATAAGTTTGTATGTACCGTTTCTTGTTTCCTCGTGTGTATTAATCAAAATTGGAAATTATTCTAAACTTTGACGCAGGGACCTAGTAAAATAATTAAAAATTGTAATTAAACCTGAATAATTTGCAGTTGAAATTACACTTTTATTAAACCCTCGCGGTACTAATAAATAAAATAATTTAAATTACAAACACGTCAAACTTTTTATATTTAAATACAAAAAGTTTTCAATAAATAATTAAAAGTTTTAACTTCGTTACTCCCATACATTGTGGTATAAATCTTGCTACGGTATTGAAGTTAAGTTAAATTTAGTTTAATTAGAAAAAAACCAGCCGAACTTTATAAATAATTGTGAAAGTTATTGGAATCTTAAGTTACTCACAAGATCTAATGATCGGAATAAAATAATGCTAATAAAAGTATTTGGAACCAATCAATGTTTAAAAGTTTTCTTTGGAAATTCATTAAATTTAAATTTATAGACCTTCTTATTCCTATCTATTTACTAAATGTAAATTTATTGTAATAGGGTGAGTTTATAGTTGAAAATCGGTCAATGTTTTAAGTTTTTAGAAACATTTACTAAAATTAATTAGATTATTCCTCTAATAACAATCGTAATTAAAACAATAATTGACTTATAAACAAATTTGATGTGTTTTTGGATATTCCTAACTAAATATAAAGTTTATAAATGGAATTTTAAATAATCGTGGATTATAAAAATATATAATATATATATATTTTTTAGAAATATGTGTACACTTGCCTCAAATGCGAGGTACAAATGTAAAAATCGTGTACGATATTATAAATTGAAATATTTTAAACCTCTTTTCATGAATGTTTACAGTATACGAAAACGTGTCACCTTTTGTAACCCACTAAAGGTTTTTATTCACATTTCATCTATTCTGCTATGGGAAATTTTTGCGATAGAAAATATATTAAAAATGCACCTTTAGAAATGTTAAACCCACTACAGTCGAATTTAATAGAAACATTTTTCTTCAAAACGTAAATAGTCCTTAAAAGATTTCGCGAAACCATCAAAAGGATTGGGAGTTTAAGTAGAACCGCGCTCTGATAGTAAACGTGTATTTTGAGCTTCTTCTAGAATTTGGGGAAGAAATTTTGACCCAAAGTACATCCCATGTAATTAGGCTGAAAGTACCAATAAAAATCTTCATTTCTGTTATATTTTAAAATTTGTATCACCTAAACTACGAAGGTATTTGCTGCTTTTACAGGTAAAATGCGCGTTCAAAATTTACGAAATATGCCTTGCATTATTTCAAACTACAACCATATTTTGTAAATAATATTAAGTTTTATAATTGCATAGTTTAAATAACATTCATGGCTAGACCTTTATACGACGACTTTTAAAAAAATTAAATTATTAAGTCCAAAAAATAAGTTTAAAATAGGCCAAATTTTACGTATTTTTAATGATTTTTTTTGGCCATTTTGGATATAATATATTAAAAAACTGTCGCATACAAGTCTTAAGCAGAGGTTCCACTTTCGTATGATATTCTTATTTTGTATATAGCTCAATAAATATTCGCGTAGTTTGAAATATAAAAACAGGGAAAAACCCATATAATTTTGTAGACCCCATATCCTCTTAACATCCTTATCCTTATTAATAATTCTGAGTTTTCCAATTATTTAATATGTAGCATTTTTTTCCATATTTCGCCTTATTTCAAGTTGTAGATACTAAACTTAAAGATAGATAAGGATCATATAGTTTTTATTTACTTTTTCATAAGATTAAAATAAGTAAAATAGTTAAAACTGTTGCTATGTTTCCCCCTCGTTTGTACAATTTCCTAGTTAAAAAAATATAAAACGCTACTATATAAATTCGTGCCTTTTGTTAATGACTTGAATGTTTTTGTAAAAATTAATCTACTAAAATTAGAATGAAAGTAAAAGTTGAAAATATACCTATTTCTACAAACGTATATACACAAGATATCCCTGATGATTTAAGAACAATAAATACGTTTAGCTGGAGCATGAATTCGGCTTGGTTTGACCTCTACCATTTGAAGTACATGTAAAAGGTCAAATCAAGCCTAAACGTAGTCCATTACATTAAGATTGGGCCAAAAATTTTTAAGCATACGATGTATTTCTGTCAATCGAAAAGGAATATAATTTGTTTAATTTTTTTCTTAAATAAATGTCAATTATTTCTACTATAAACTCATATAATGATACAAACTCTTATGATCTACATTACATTACTAGGGGCGCAACCAGGAGTGCTGAATTTTTACATATTATAATATGTAGATAGATACAGGGTGATCCGTCCGTGAATGATCAAACGTCAGGATACGAAAATACATAAAATTTTATCGACAAAAAACTAACAAAGTAGAGGTCTATATTTTTTAGTTTTGACCGTTTTCGCCATAAAATTAATACCATCCTCCTCAATAGTAGTAACAATAGTAATATAGAAATCAAAGAAAAAAGTTACAACGTTTTTTTCAGTTTTTCGGTTATTTCTAAAAAAGCCAATTAACACTGTTTAAGTAATTTATTATTCCTACAAATCAAGAAAATTTAACTAACTAATTTAAAAAAAACAATTATTCAAGTAATTTTTGAGATTTTGAATCTTTTTGATGGACCCTTTTGCAAGTATATGTATAACTCTTTTTTTAATGCAATGACCCCGGTCACTGAGTTTTTTAAAGAATGTTCTATAAAGATTATTTTGGTGCTCCAAGTAAAAAAAATGTGAAAAAAAGACAACGAACAAAGAAACGAAGAAAAAACTCAAAAAAAACCCAAAGAAATATATTGTGCAATTGATTATAGTAAGCCTATTTTTTGGCTTGAGGCTGATTTGTTTAAGAAAATAGTAATTCGGTACCCGGTTAATTAAAAAATCATTGGTATAATTACTTCCATGATTAAAATGGCATTTTCAAATATTATTTACGTATTTTTGAAGGAAATAACTACAACATCTTCGAGAAAAAAAATTAGTCGCAAAAGAGTCGAGGAAAGATGTTTTGATGGCCTAGTTTTTCAATTTTTAAGTAGATTTTATAGCTAAAAAAACATTTCAACAATGCTTTTATACATATTGTCATGTATTGAAAGTAAGAAAAGACATTTCGATTTTGTTGTGAAGAGCAATTTCCTAAACGGAAAATATAGTGGTTTAGTTCTCCAGTCATAAAAGCTAGTACGAACAACATTTTTGTAGAATTTTTTTTGTAGATGATTTAGAAGTCATTTCTTTAATTCGTGCCAGAAGGAAAAAATATTGGAGAATGTACAAAAAAATATAATGATCTAAAAGTACCTTAACTTTGGACCCCTCTCATTAATTTTGTGTTAGGTTGCAGAAGGTAACTCTCTGGCAGGATGTAGCCTAATCAATTTGGATTATAAATCTGAAAAAAAAAATTCCCAAACTCGCGCGCCCTCTAGGGATTCGCATAAATTATCAGTTATTTGGACATAATTTGCAAAGAAGCTCCATAAAAGTGGGATTGATTTTCTATTCCTTGCTATTATTTCCAACGGAAAATTTATCGCGGGTGTCTAGGAAGATGCTCTGAAGTTTAAAATTGAAGTATCTTGAAAAATTTCTTGCCTTGAAACAATAGTTACAGTGGAGATTTTGTTTATGTTTTCAAAATAGATATAGGGATCGACCGTAATAAATTTAAAAAAGCGCCCTGCTTTAAAATCAATAATACCGAGGTGATTATCAATGTCATTGTTTTTCAAAAGCGAGATGCAATTGGATATCCACCTCGGAATTAGTGCTGCTTTTGCCTGTAATATAATATCAGGACATTTGTCATTTACCATGAGAAAAGCTTCAGGTGTCGTTTTATTATACATATTAAAAAAAGTTTTAATTAATGACTTTTTAGGGTTTTTATTTATGTATTATAATATTAATTTATACATAGTACTTTAAAAATGACTGCAGGGCCAGTGAAATCGGTGGATGATAGTAACGATAGAAGAATTGTCTTTAGGATACTAACTTTCTATATTACTGTTAAATTTGTTTAAAGAATAAAGCAAAAATAAAACTGCACAAGGAATTATTGTCGCATAAAAAATATTAATCATACCAGTGAGAAGTATTCACAATAAAATTATATTCCTTTGTTAGCACACTTTACCTTAAACAAAGGCCATAAAAAAGCATATTCGTAAAGTATTTCTGCTTAATCAACTTGTTAATTTAATTTATTTGAGTCACGTTTTATTTATTGCGATTTTATTTCATATTGGATATACGTTGTAATGTTAGTCAGGAATATTTAGCCGTTCAGTTCTTTTTGGGTGGTATTACTAAGCCGACCTTAAACAACTTTATTAAATAAGTCTTCTCAAATTTCTTGCTATTGCATCTAACATATAATATGCATTATTTTTGCACACGCACTTCAGTCTTAAGAGGTGTTATGTTGTAAACCATTCACGTGCTCTGACAAATTAGGAGATGACATTGATTCTAATTTATTTTTATGAACTTTCAAGTATTAAATGCGACCTAATTTTTAGGTACTTACGTTGTTGCTCCTGACATAATTATAAACAAACAAGATTGCTACTTGAAAATGTTTCGCTTAGCCCACGGAAATTTAAGTGCGCAATTTTGTTTTGTTCTCATGGTACTCTACTTGTGCTTCAATTTACTAATTCAAATGTCGCGTTCAAACCAGCTGCATATTACAATTTCGTCCTGCAGTCAAACATCTGAAATTACTTAAACTGAGTATGGTTAAGTCAAAATTACCATATCTTATTCAAGATTTTATGCTTTGATTTAAATCCCATAAAAGTCTTTAGGCTCCCCATGGACGTTACGTTTATTAGTTCACAAACCATTTTAAAAAAAGCATCGTTTATGCTAAATAACGGCCTTGCTTTATGTTTATGCGTTTATGATGACTTGTCACGGTCCAGTTTAATGTTTTGGCGCTAGATCTGGAGTGCCTTCTTGCAATTCTTGGTGGTCTACTTAACTATAACTTTTTTATGTCTTTAATAACAAAATGCATGCACCGTGTTGTAAATATTTTGAAAAGGTCTCGTGTCATTTTCTAACGTTTATTCTCGTAAAAAATACAATATTCGGATAAGAATTTTAGTAAAACATGAAAATATTTCTCATTTTTATTGAGGTAAGTAATAAGTGCAAAAGAAAAGCGAGGGGATGTTGTGTATAAAAGACCGTTTTATATTTCATACTGGAATCTTTAGAAACTTGCAGAAGAAAATAAATTAAATAGTTCTTTACTTTTCGAGAATTAAAACAAAACACATTCTAGGTACTTTTAAATTAAATAATGTTGATTTTCGTGAGTCATGAAAAACACCTGTAAAAGCGAAACAATCTCTTTATAGTTCAGACGAAGAAAAAGCCACTTGCATTACAGAGCTATTGGAAAATAGAACTAAAAGTAGATTTCCTTTTGACGCAAATAATATCCGAGAATTCCTCCTTTAATTAGCAAATGTTTTCCCGTTTTTTAGAAGCATAGGGCTAACGTTTGAATTTGATCTTTACATTTATTTCAGTTTAAGAGGTTTTAAATGACAGTTAAGTTTAAAGTCTAACATTTATTGTGGCAATAAATGACAAATTTAGAAATAAATTTGTATATGTCGTAGGCAAATGGTAATTTCAGGCAAATAGCATTTTCCTAGGAAAATACTATGTGCCTGGGCAAATAGCTTTAATTTCTATTCTCCTAGGCTAATAGTATTTAACCAGGCAAATGGTATTTGACTGGACACTATTTAGGCAAATAGTAAATGGATTAATTTAATTTTATGCCGTTTTTATGAAGGAAATACATAACTATTATATTATCATTTTAGTGTCATATTAAATAGATTTAAATATTTTGAATGCATATACCAAATTTATACAGGGTGGGTTTAAAGTAACACAATAAATTCATAACGTTTTTATTGCAGTAATTTCTTTCTAAATTATCATAATCCAATGCAATATTTAGTTTCCAAATCGAAGATATTAAAATATTTTTTTTATAATGTGACAGTAATCTTAATTTTGTATAATAAAACAAAATTCAATCCTACTTAAAGTAGATACTTATTTATCTAAAATTTGATTTAAAATCAGAAAATCTTTATGAAATTTTTTATATTTTATTGAACGGTTTTGTCGTAGAAAAATAAATTGTTTCTAAGGATGTTGCATTTTTGGAGAATTTACAATATTGGGAGTTTTCAAAAATGTTGGAAACGTATCGAATAGTATTTGAAAAACTTTATTTTGAAGTTATATTCTTTTTTACCTTTTTATGAAAATTACAAGTAATAAAGCATTTATGAATTTTATGCGTAACTTTAAAATTACCCTGTATAACCCAATTTATACAGGGTATGAATTGGGTACCTATGTGCATTTAAAAGATATCAATTTATTGAAATTAACAGGTGCTTTATATTAATATGCATGTATTTGCAAAAAAACAGCATTAAATATTAACCAATGCTAATAGCTTAAAAACTGTTCCGTCAAATAATATTTGCCTAGGTAAATACTATTTGTCTAGGAAAATAGAAATTAAAGCTATTTGCCCTGGCACATAGTACTTTCCTAGGAAAATGCTATTTGCCTACGACATATACATTTTATTACCTACTTAATTAAAATTTTATTAAGATATTTTATTTAGTTTATTTTATAAAAAAAATTTATATTTTGAGTACTTCAAAAGTTATTTGGAATATAAATCCTGCATAAAAAGCATAAATTGCAATTCTTTTTGATATCTATCATTTTTATAAATTATAAATAAATTATTTAATTTTGGTTGTTGGACTTATTTTTGATTTGTTAACATCTGTAGTTTAAAATTTTTGCGGAAAAATGTTTCTTTTGAACGCATTGCTGTAAGAAATAAAACGAAACAAAAGTTTGATATTAAAATGATTACTGCAAACGGCAGACGTACTTATATTTTACTTTGGAGCCTTGCAGTCGCTGTTTCGCCACTTTTCTTATCTGTCTACGTCAATATGTTCCAGAACTCGTAAAAATACTAAATACTATAAATGGGAGCAAACTGAAATTTTTACAGAATTTTCCGTAAAAGTTCTTAATATTTTCTCAAATTATTACTTACAAATCCATCAATCTATCAATCTTTTTTACAAAATATGTTTTTTTTTTTGTAAAAATCGGGGTTAGAATTTAGGCTCAAAAATGAAGATATCGATTTAATACTTTTTAAATGGCCCAGAAGCCAAAAAAATATGTTTTAACACGCAAAATTAATATACAGGTTGTTCCGAAATTAAGTAGCCAAATTTTAGGAAGGGATTCTTTGATAAATTTTAAGAAAAAAACTTCCTATCAACATATATGTCCGATTTTGCTTCCTAAGAGTTACTCACCCTTAAGACGCCTCAATACCAATTGCGTTTCTCCAAAGTAAAGAAACCGTTCTTTTGTATAAAATTTTTTGTTGGCAAAAAAATTCCAAAAAATTGAACGTACCGGAAAAGCTAACTTATGAGTAATGTGTTATGATAAAAAATTGTTTATACTTTTTTGTAAAAATCACAGAAAAATGAAAACAAAATAATATTTTGTTTTTATTTTATTTTACAACTTTTTGTGATTTGTGCAAAAAAAATATAAACAATTTTTTATCACTACACATTATTCATAATATTATCAAAACAATAAAATAATGACATTTTATGAATTGCGAAATTAAATACTGAATAAGTTTATGAAAAAAATATCATTTTATTTTAATCATAAAAAAGTTTAGCCTATTTTTAACCCCAACTCTCCCTAAAAGTAGCCTTTCAAAGCTTGGAAAAAATCGTGAAAAAATCAAGAAATTGCAAAAGTGTATTATGATTCACACCAAATTTCAAAACCCTCCCAAGTAACAATTTTGGTCAAAATTACGTAAAATTTACGTAATTTAGGTATATCAAGTCGTCGTGCCATATACGAATTACGTCGTTATTACGTAAACTTTACGTAAATTGGCTGTAGTTTCGACGTAATATTTCCCTAATTGTCGACCTATAAGGCAGTTACCTATAAGTTATTTACGTTAAATTTACGTAATGCCGACGTAAAATTTACTACATATTTCCCAAATATTTCCTAACCTCAATAATAAAGATGTTCTACAACGATTTTGGCTCACGACTACCAATTTTTATTTCTTAGAATAAAATATGTTGGGAACATGAATCCATTATAGGTTAAAGTATCCATGATAGTTTACTAATATTTATTGTGCATTATATTATGTGTTCAGGGTGTTGTTGAAACTACTCGCCTATCGCCTATGCTTCAAATTTGGTTGCGATAAAAAAATTCTGTGAAACTTATAGATTTTACCTTGAAATAATACAATTCCCCATTCAAAAATCTTAGTTTAAAAATAATTTTTGTTATTAATTAGATTAGACTTTTTTTGGTCTTAGCTTTATATGTGTAATTTCAATTTTTAAATATTTATTTAAAGAACTGTCGTGTGATTTGTTAAGTTTTTATTTAAAAAACTTTATTTTAAAAATAATCATTAATCTTTGATAAATTTATACTTAACCTAAAATTTATTAGTAATAAATATGGCGTCATTGCTAAAATTTACCTAATATCTTATAAATTTGACTTTATAGTAATTTTGCCCTAAATTGAAACTTTTTACCTTAAAGTCAATAATACTTTGAAGTATTTTTGTCCTGAATAAGTAAATTTGACTTTTAAGGCAAGAATAGGGCACGAAGTTCCCATAACCTAAAAATTTGTAGCAGTGGTCTCTTTTAAATTTAAAGGTTCATTTAAATTCTGTGTAGAATACCAAGATTATAAATGTAGATGTGGAATCAATTTGACTTCCTTTTGTATCCCCTGGTAGTATTTTTTTATAAGTAATAATATATTGTAGACATCCGATATGATTTTATGAAAGTTCTTCCCATCATGATAAATCAGCTATGCTTTTGAGACAGAAACATTAAACTCGTTAGATTTAATAATAATCTTACAATTTTAAGGTATACATAATGTTACTACAAAAATATTATATTATACATCAACAAGTAGCTCTGGACAACTTTGAATTAAAAAGTGTCCTAAATTACGTATTTTTTTCTTCATCCACCACTACATAAATTGCCTAGAAAGAATTATGCCTTTAAAGTCCTCCAAACTAGTAAGTTTGACCACAAAGTTATTAATTTAAATTTATTGACTACAATAACCCTAATTTCGACCAATAAGGAAATTTTACTATTATAGGAAACGCAACCAAATTTTACTATGAAGTATTTTTTCCCTAATAGTTATTGACCAGTAAAATTACAGTAAGTTTTACTATAAATTTGACTAACAGGACATTTTTACTTTAAAGGCGACGTTAGGTAAAATAATTAGGTAAATTTTACTTTATAATTTCCCTATTTTCAATTTTGAAGAAATATGACGAATTAGTAATAAATTAGGTCAAATAATGGTAAATTTTTCCTAATATTCGCCTTATTGGTAAAAATGTTTATCAGGTAATAATGCCTTAACTAATGCCCAACGAAATGCCTTTAAAGTCGTTATTTTTGGCAATATTATGTAAATTTTCCTTAATTAGGTAAAATTTATTTAAGCACAGGGATATTTCCCATGATCTGTTACTTGGGCTACATCAATTCGTTTTCGAAAAATGTACCTTTAGACACTTTAGACTGTCCCCCTTTGGAAGCGAAATCGGACATTTGTTGATAGAAAATTATTTCTTAAAATTTCGAAACATTCTGTATAATGTATAAAACACTTTATTTCATTTAATTTTTTAGAAAAACGGTGATATAAATACGTTAAGCTGTTTTGTTTTTAATTTCTTTATACATTTTCGCCATTTTAAAACTTGCACTTTATTTAAATATTTTTTTATTTAAAACTTTTAGAGTAGGTACTGCTAAATTCTAAAATATTTATGTTAAAAATGTTGTTGAAACTTAAACATTGCCTGAATGTGTTTGAAATCGCGTCGTTTCAGTGTTTGGCAGAGTAAAATAAATAAACATGCAAAAATCAACAATGTGCTATATTGATTAAAATTTAAATTCTATTCGATGTTTAATTAGGACTTGTTTGTCGTTCAGTTTTGTTGTATTTTAACATCGTATTATTTTAAAAACTCTGTATCGAGGCAATCGATAATTTTGAAAGTGTTTATGCGAAAGCCTTTTGCCTTTTGATAATTTTCTCGCTCCATAACGTAATAATTTCCCTTTGTCACGAATGCATGAACAGAAATTAAATGGCGATGTTCTTTCGTTGTTGGTAATCTCACAAAAAATTGTCTATTTTGTAGAAGTTCGATAAAAAGCCTCCCATTGGGAGCGACCTAGATTTGTATTAAAGGTACACGGTACAAAAAGGAATATTATTTTCAAAATTACTATACATTTAAAAAGATAAATTTTTAAATTAAACAGAAAACACCAAAAGTCGCTAATTTCATGAGTAATAAATTTAAAGTGCCTCGTTTTAATTTAAGAAACCATTTATTTTTATTCTAGTCCAATGCAGCGACATTTATTATTTGAAAGAATGTTTCCCAAAACTACCCCGAGGTAAATTTTAACGCATACACAAATCGATCTACTGGACTTTTCATTTTTTGTTTTCTTATTAAAGTATTTTAATGACCCCGGAATTTACTAATTTTTCGCACAATTGTACATTTCCAGTCTTGGTGCGATTTAAAAATTCTCTCGCGCAACGTTTATGCTCTTACTTAAATTAGCATTTTAAGAAAGAACTTCATGAAGATAAGGGTTATCGTTTTTATTTCACGTGCAACCTCGTTTTAATAACATTCCCCTAATAATTAAAACGCTACTCAAATATCGTGTTAGAAATGTTGTCTCTCCGGAGTAGGATTCATGAGAGAGTAAAAAACGATTTTATCTAAGTAAATTAATAAAAAAATGAGTTTTAGGTCAACAAAACAACAATGAGAATTGCATGTGGTTAATAGGCATATAAATTTTGATTGGCATTTAAATTTAATTACTTCGTGGCAAAATCTAATACTCTGACTATTTTTTTAAGTGCACATCCCCACTCCCTACTATTTTGTGCGTAAGTGTACGGAGAAATTTTGTATATACCTTACTAGGTCATTAAAAGATACATCGGAACTACCCACGTTAATGTGTTTATTGTAAGCAGGTAACTTACCTCGGAAAAATGTGGGTAGACCTGAAGAGCGGCAGGTAGAAAAATTATCGGAATTTTTAACACTTCAAATAGATCCGAGCCATAGAATAGATTTTAGAAACTTTTTACTTATTAGTATTTTTCTTTAGATGTAATAGCTGTTAACTTTTATCTATTATGTAATCACAATTTGATTTATTGCAATAATTTCCAATTTAAGTTAATTAAAACATTTCACCAAAATACTTAAATACAGATAAAATTTGAGTTTTAATAATTTGCAAATAAATCCATTTTTTTTTAAATATAAAAATCTATATAAACTGGTTGTTAAGTCATGAATTTAGTCACGAAATGCTTTAAAATTCGCATAAATTCAATTCCGGTTTTACGACCTCTACACAAGCCGGAAGATACAAAGCTTTTGAAAGGATTAACTAATTTGCAATATTACAAATGCCTCGTAATAAATCGAACAAAAAGGATACACAGTTGTAATGTACAAGTGAAATCATTTTAATGATGATTAAAATCAGTAAAACGAGATTATTGTAAACAAACCCTAGGACAAGTTTAGTATTTTGCATAAATTAAGAAGGATATGAAACTTTGATATTAGGTTAATAAGATTCCACAAAAATTTTACCTCTAAGTATTAGAAAATAGTACGCTTTTATGGCCGTTTTCACAAACTTTACTTAAAATTTAGGTACTGGTGGTATTGGCTAAACAGAAATAAGAATTACCTAACGTCAAATTTTTTTCACCAACGCTTAGGTATTACTTATAGCGCTAAGCAATACCTAAATTTAGGCATCCCATAAACAGCAACTTAAAAGATGCTGTTATCAATTAAAATAGCAGTAAAATAATAATGTTATATTAAGCAACGAGTTTCATAAGTCAAGTTTTATTGCACGAGTCCAAGTTTAAAAAAAACGAGCCGCGTAGCGGCGAGTTTTTTAATGGAATTGCCTATACTATTTTTTATAATTTGCGAAAAATTAAATAAATTTGGAAATTATTCGACATACAAATATTTCTTTATTTTTTTAGCAGTTGGTAACATGATTTCTTATTTGAATAGTTGTTATAACAACAGAAAACATATAACTCTTGGACAGCGACAGTTAGTGACAGTTTAATTTAAAGTTTTAGTTTTTAAATTTTATGTTGCAGATTTTTAGTTTAAAACTAGTGAAAAGTTATCGTGTATCCTACCAGATATTCCAAAAATTGCAAAAAATATAGCCCTAATTTTTTGATAAATCTTGACATACTTCACAAAAATTAATACTACATATTTGATTTTTCTGATTTGACAGTTAAGTTTAATTTGTTTATTTAATTTTTTATTGGAAATTAATCCTACCAAAAATTTAGGAAACTTATAAAACATAGCAAATACTTAAATCTTGAAATTATTTACGATAATCAATACAACAAATTTGACACATCAATGATACCAACTTCGTAAGCGGCTGCTATAATGAGTGCGCTATGGCCCATTTCGACACCGCTAGCGGTCCATGGGCAGGGAGTGTATTTGCACCTTCCTGGTGTATAAACAACAGGGGAAAAAAGAAATTGAAATATGGTATACATTTTGAAAAAACAATTGGGATTAACGAAATTAAATGGTTTTGCTCTTTTTTATTTTTAATTCTAGATATGTGATTATGAGGCAACAAATAAATTTAACATACATATTCTGAAATATGTTAAAAATTATTCATAGATTAGTCGCTTATTGTTGAAAAATATAATTACACCCCGTGTTGTTAGAAAATGCCGAATTTTGATGAAAATTGTGTCGAAATGAAAAGAAGAAGTTCCAAATCAAAGAAATTAACAATTACTGGAAAACAACTTAAGGTCCTTGATTTTTGGCAATTTTTTATTCTCCTGGTGCGATAAATTGTAGAAAATTAATGACATTTAGAGCAATCCCCCCCAAACGTTTTTAGGGGTTTATGGGAATCGTCGTAGGTCTTTTATTTACAAATATTTTAGAATAATTATTTTTGCATTTAAAAGGGCGATCTTCAATATTTTAAATGTCTTATACCTTTTTTTGAAAATTATTAACGAAAATGGTCATTTTATGCTATTTTCAATGGACTAAAATATTAATTTATAATAAGAATTTTAAAACTTGAGAACGGGCAAAATGCAGATTGGAATTTCATTTATCCATATTTCAAATTTGAAAAAAAAATCGTTAATTGATAAGGCTGCTACAACGATTCTACAAATTGATGTTTTGCATACATATAGGTGGGAAATACATTGCGAGAATAGGGACAACTCACGTGACGTCACGAGCGGAAAGATTGGTCTTAAGTTGTTTTTCAGTAATTTTTGTATTATTCTTTATTATACTATATGTAGATTTATTATAATATTTCATAACAAAATCATTCTAATTATCTAAATTAAAAATGTATATTTTATTTTCGGACAACAAAATAACTCAAAATGTATATGATATTTCAGAACGGAATTGGCTCAGTTTTAATAAAAGATACTCCTTTTATTAAAACTGAGCCAAGATGAAATTTCCTGGTTTTTGTAGTCTATTTTAGTAATAATATCAATCTCCTCATTATCCATCATATCGATCTATTGAATATAACTGTAATACTGTGTTTGCCCCAGAATCTGTAAATGTTAAACTCACCTTTGTCTTTTGTTTTCTGGGTCTCTTTTTGTGAAATTTCGATCCACCTCACCTTTATTGAAGACTTTTCTAGACCTTTCATGCGATAAAGATAAACTTGTTCTATTTCTTATTTTTCTGGAATATCAGTAAAGAGTCAAGATACGAGATCTACCTTTTTTCTACCTCTGCCCATTGTTTTCCTGGGAGGAGCTTTTGGGAAAGGAAGTGATGAATGGTGTTTCTCATGTAGTAGAAACCTCAGATTGAATTAGAACCTTGTATCCCAGTAAGGGGAGGATTTAGAAATTTGGGGGCACTGTTCAAAAATTGGTATGGGGATACTAATACTAGAAAACAGGTCTCATCCCGTAATATTCGCACTTATTTTTAATTTTTTTTAAGTAGCAATTTAGGTTTTTGGGGACCCCAAAAAGAGAGGGGCTGCAACCCTATTAGACCGTATATAAATCCGCCCCTGATGCCAGTTGGCACTCCAACTGTTGACACCTAGTTTTCCAATATAAACGGTGTGGTTTCAAATGTGCCTACTTTGTTTTATTCAAAACTGACGCAACATTTCTTTGAAGACACAAATTACCGCAAAGTTACTGCCAAAATTATTATTTATAAAGCTAACTTCGTAAACACGTTTACCATATACAAAGCTGCCCTACTTGGCGATGTTTTTTTATTACTGCCAAATTATTCTTTCTACTTCTATTTATTTAAACTACCACGATACTTTTTTCTGCTAAGTTTTACTATCAAATTTACTGCCCATAAAATTTGTTGCGTTTAACAATTGTCATCATCTTTTAATTTATTTATTATTTATTGGTGAATATTACTAAATTTAAAACTTATATCTCATTTATTTTTCGCTATTGTGCAAAAATATATTGCTTAGATGTAAGTAGTGCTTAGTTAGGCATTTGTTTAGGTAAATTCGATAAAATCGGGAATTAGTCCTTTTTTTTACTTTTATCAAAATTCGTCTTGGTACACTACTGACGGCACTAGCGATCTGGAATGACTTGAAACACTGATTCCAGAAATACAAAATCGGCAGGAACAATGGCTACTTTTAGCCGTCGTCGTTTTCTGCTAAATTGTATTGTCGGTAAATTTTGGAGTCAAAAAGACGGTTTATGGTATCATAAAATCTCTCCAAACCAATAATTAAGCCTCCTTACGTTAATTGAATTGGGTTCCGGAATACCATCAGTAATCTATCACCATTACATATTCTAGACTGTATCAGAAGAACGATATGTTCAACAGTACACCATTAAAGACTGCAGAGTATTTATGCAAATCACCAAGGAACAAACGTTTTAAGAAGCATAAATAATAATTCTTTCATGTGGCTGCCGGACGCTGATTTTAATGACGTATTGTTTAAATATATCACATTGCTAATTATCTTTGCGAATGTAAGAAGAAACTAAAATTGCCAACGTGATAGGAATTAAAACAATAAATATCAGATGTTGATTAGGCAATCATTATATTTACCCAAATAATTTTTTCTCGAAATTTTCGATTTTTTGTGTAAATCGCTTTAGATATTAGTTATTAAAAGCAAATAAATACCCCCTTTTTTAAAATAACTTTAAAAAAATCGAAAATAGGTTGTAGTTTTCCTGGGGTTTGTTTTTAAAGAAAATAATAAAATACGCGCAATTTTTACTTTACAAAGACAAAAATTGCAAAAAATTATAGCCTGAAGATTCTACATTGCACCTCATAAAGAAAATTCTCGAGAAAATTGAAGAAAACTTTTTATGATCAAAACCACAAGACACTACTGAATACACCGGCTATCCTCTTAACTAAATATTATCAATATACCCAAAGGATGAAAATATTAATTTCTATGAAAATTTGCAAAACAAAACAAAATAGTGAGAATATTTGTACAGCAACATTGTTGATCGTTTTTGTCCACCAAATATTGGTCCCTCATTTCCGGTATCTTGGTCTGAAATCGGTAAATTTATTTGGTGATAAATTCGACAAATTCTAGTCTTTTTTGCCTAAAATAAAAAGTACCAAATGGGACCAAACATAAAACATGATAAAATTACCCTAAACTTTATAATTCTGCCGAAATACCTAAGATACCAGCTACCAGCTAATTTTTTGGGGCTTCGCCATTGTCGATTGTCGGTTCTGAGTTTTGGGCTTTTCTCGTTGTGAATAATTTTGTTTACAAGAATATTAAAAGTTTTTGTATTTTTTTTTTGTATAAAAGGATAGATGTTCATTTATATGTATGTTATTTATACTTTAAACTTATCTAATATAATACCCTGAGCACATTTATATTATTAATAATGATGACGATGTACTACTTGATATTTAAATTTATAAAAAGTAATTATTACTCATTGTGGCTACTTCATCTCCTTATTTTGCTGAAATAATCGTTATCAAGACTAATAAAGTATTATTATTAGCTTCTCGCATTACAGTTTTAAATGAATTATGAATTATCTCGTGCATATACATATGTCTCGCCATGTTTAAAAATGGAATTGCCGATTCTTAACATTACGTTACTTAATTAGTTAATCAATATTTTGAGATAAATAGCATGATGAAAACGCGATAAGAAAAAAATCTGCGAAGTAAGGATATTGTAAAAAAATCAGCAACTTTATAGAAAAATATAATTTAACATATTCTGAAATGTGCTCACAGGTAAACTGTTTCTGATTACATACTGCACAAAAAATATAATATACTTTTGTACCTTGAGCATAACCTTTTCCAATAAATACGAGACTTAAATTTTGGGAGTTTTACAAGGAAATTGTCGAATTATTAATTAATATTATTATAATTATTAATTTCTATTATGATCTTTTTAAAACCGCAAATAGCATCAGCAATGTGTAATGTAAATGTTCTTAGTGTTTTTAACCTGATTGATGAATTTCATAGATTCTCTAGCTTGAATGTGCATTTCATTTCATTTTATATTTATTATTTCAAATATTTACTCTCTTTAGTTATCTAACAATTACTACTACTCTATCACAATTAGCATCAGACCACGGATGTAAACATTTTATGGTTTTGGCAATCAATATCTACTGTTGGATTATTTTATTTTGAAACTAATAATTTTTGCAATATTGACTCTTATTACATTTTACGTTGCTGTTTAAACTATCTTTCTTATAACCCCAATGCAGCAAACGTTTTCCATTCGCTTTATGTATGCTTGAAGAGGATTTAATTCTAGTACTTCTCGAGATTCTGGGCTTTTGAACAATGCTTCTGAGATTCTCAGACAATTCTTATTTGCTAAGCTTCAACGAAATTTCAAAGAAACTAATATTTAAAATCGGTAATTATTTATTTTCGATGAATTGAAAAAAAATAATTTTTTTATCACTTAATTTTTTTATTTATTTTTGTCCATGATATTCTTAAATTTTTGGTATACTGAAACCAAAATTGTATTCTAAATCTTCCATCATAAAAATGTAATGTGGGAAAATTAATTTTAAGAGTGATTTAGGTTATTCACACCGATTTACAGATTATACACCCAATTTAAGTAAAAAATATGAATGATATAAAGAATATTGCATATACAGGGTGTCCCAAAACTCCCGCATAAGCTCTTGCTACATTGCCTGGGAGACTCTTAGTAGACTACCAGATAAAGATTTCTTTAAATCCTGTTATTTGTTTTCTATGTAGCCGTCCGTCTGGAAAAAACCTAATTTTTCACGCGTCCGGGCAAGGTTCTTGAGGAATTTTGATTTTTTAGTACTACAGTATTATGTATTTCTATTGTTTCTTTGGTGTGAACTCAAAAGATTTCCTTGAAACAGCTGCGTTTCTAATTTTTAAAAAGGGATGGTCTTTGATTCCTAGATTTGTCCTCTTTTTTTGGAAATGCTAATGTACTAGTTTGTCATAGTTTGTTCTAGAGTTTTCTCGTAATTGTCCTAGGTTACCACTTTTTAACATGGCAACACTATTTCTATGGGAAAACAAGACATTTAACATTTAACATTTTAATCTTTATAATTCTCTAGAGGCATCACAAATAGAAACACTTTTTGCATAAAGAATTACAAATTATACTATTTTCTAATGAAATAGCCAATAAAACGTTCTTATAAAGAAATAAGGATTTTTTAAATCATTTTTTGAATGAGTTAAATGAAATTAATCTAGTAAAATTGGAATGAAAGTAATAGTTAAAAATGTATCTATTTCTACAAACTTATACAGGGTGTCCCAAAACTGGGGCATAAGCTTTTCCTATATTGTCAGGGTCCCTTGGGAAATTAAAATATTCCTTTCCTTTTATATGTTCTCTGTGGGAAAACCATCATCAATCGAATTTAGATAGAGACATATAAATTAAATATTTTCAATTGAAAATTTCAATTTGAAATAGTCAATAAAATGTTCAAATTTAGGTTTTTCCAAATTAATTTTTTGAAATGACATGTCAAGAGAATGAATCTGGCATGATGTTATTTTAACCAATGACAATTCTGCAAAAAGTGACATTATTTTTTTTAAATTATTGTTAAGGTTTGAAAAATTATTTTGACAATTTCCATCAAAATGCCAGTAGGGTAACTATGGTTTCATTGTAAAAATGACAATTGCTACTCTTCGCACCTCGTGAATGTGCTACAGGTATTATTAGATTGCCCACTTCTTCATTGGTTAATATGTAACTTAAAAAATATTATGAATAGATTTATTTAATTATTTTTCGGTACTCTACCAAAAGGGTCCATGACAATGTAGCGAGAGCTTATGGGCGAGGTTTGAGACACCCTATTTCGAAAACTATTAATATTATTTATGTTTTTGGGTTTTTTGTTGGGGCATTTAAATTGGGATACTTTAACGCAAAAGCATCGTTTCGTACCGCGCTAATAACTAATTAATTTTTGTTTATGTTTATGGTTTCAATCGATTCATATGGTACCCTAGTACCCTATTTAGCATACTACAAAAATGTAAAAAAATAGCCGGTGTATTCGGTAGGGTCTTGCGTTTTTTATCATAAAAAGTTTTCTTCGAAAGTAGCTATAATTTTTTGCAATTTTTCTTTAGGCCAGTCAAATAAGCTCAAAAACATGATCTACTTCGGAAAAATTAGAGGAAAGCTGGAAATCGTTTCAATCACTTTACTTTTCATAAAAAAGAACATATTGAGTTTGCCCCACTTTTCGTGCAATGCTCTATGTGCTGTGTAGATAAAACCAAGAAATTTTCGGTAATTTTGCAGTTTTTTTAAAATACAGCCAAAATTATGCGTCTGGAGGAAAATACTATTCTTTGCAATTTTAAAATTCTGCGTCGATTGAGTTCCCAACTTTTGAATTTAAGCCTCAAGAAGTTGGAGAAAACTAGAGTCAAAAATTGCCTCCTTGGAGAAACAAAAATTTTCTTTCGGATATACCGAAATTTAGCCCCGGATAACTTTCTAATGAATGTAATAACTTAAAAATGGCTATAATATAAGTTTAATAGCGTTAAATTCTGCATCGATTGAGTACCTAACTTTTGAATTTAAGCCTCAAAAATTGGAGAAAACTAGAGTCAAAAATTGTCTCTGTAAATTTTTTATTCTGTATATATACACCCATCGCATGAGAGTATTCAAACCATCAATCGTGTCTATGTTCACATCTGACGTAGGTTGTTGCATGCAAGATAATTCGAAGTTTTTTACATTCTTATATGAGCTGCAAAATCCTAACGCTGATAGAACATCCAGCAAATCTCGCGAATCATATTTTCTATGCAGAAATGCTACAAGTCCGATCTGCAGAGGAGACATGAATGATCTTGGCCTTGTAGCAGCGATAATTTCGTGAGCGATTGCTTTGACACGTACAACAGTTTTGGCTTCTACTCCTTTGTCCACGTTTTTATTCCTTCAGGATCTTGGGACGGTTATTATTTGCAGAAGCAGCAAAAGAGATTCAGGAATATCCTCATCGATGTTATCCAAGAAACCAACGGGTTTAGGATAATTTTTGAGATCGTATGCTTTCGATCGAATTTCAGCTCTTACGTAGTCTGCACAAGCTTGAGTCACGCGGAGACCTTCTTCTTGTTTGTTCTGTTTCCTTAAGGCATACCAGTTGTCTGACAGTATTGAGTACCCAGTATTTTTTAAACATACTATTGTACTTTTATGTTTACTTCCTGCTGAAATCCTGGGTATAATTATATTATCGTCATATTTCTCGAAAAGTCTTTTTTTGATTGTTGCTATCGGCGGAAAGTACTGCGAATAACCTTGAAGGATTTCAGTCAGGTTAAACTGGCATTCATCTTCCTCCATGTAGCCGATTATATAATCGATTGCAGCTGTAACATCATCATCCAGGTCCAGAGGACCCCCTCTGCTACTGCTAGATGCGAGAGGTTTAAAGAATCGTTTTCCACATGCCCCATGATACTTGGCATCAGAAGCAACAAGATCTGATACAATTCCAATGCGACTACTAACTTGTTGGCCCCATGCATAACCTCTGTTTGTAGCAACTTCCAGAAGATTGTTTTTGAATCTCAGAGTCATCACGCTATGTATGCTATCGTTCAATTCTTTATTCATTTTCAGAATTTTTTTTTTCAAAATCAGATGCTGCATCTTCACCACTAAGCACACAATTCTTCTTAAAATCGAATTCGGTTGAAGATCGTCTAGTTCTCTTACTGGGAACTTCTCCGGAAATTACAGTATTGATGTTTGATTCCTTGTTGTATGCTTTTCTACACTTTTCGTGAACAACAACTGTTGAGAGACATTGTAAATGCCTGTATTTGTCATTAGAAAGTTATCCCGTGCTAAATATCGGTATATACGAAAGAAAATTTTTGTTTCTCCAAGGGGGCAATTTTTGACTGGGTACTCAATCGACGCAGAATTTAACGCTATTTAAAATTGCAAAGAATAGTATTTTCCTCCAGACGCATAATTTTGGCTGTATTTTGAAAAAACTGGGTTTTTTCTACACAGCACATAGAGCATTGCACGAAAATTGGGCCAAACTCAATATGTTCTTTTTTTATGAAAAATAAAGTGATTAAAACGATTTCCAGCTTTCCTCTAATTTTTTCGAAGTAGAATGCTAATTTGACTGGCCTACTTTGTGAAGTAAAAATTACGCGTATTTTACCATTTTCTTTAAAAACAAACCCCAGGAAAACAACTTATTTTCGATTTTTTTAAAGTTAAATTAGAAAAGGATACTTCAAGGTTCAAGGCATGTTTTGTATTAAATAAAACAAAAATATACGAAAAGGACATTCTCTTAAATTTCTAGTAAAGATATGTGAAAACCGATTTTGCTTTTTTTGATTTTCTTTGAAATTGACAAAAATTTACATTGAAATCGCCTATACCAAAATTACATCGTCCATACTCTTAATTTTTAAAATTTAAGAAACAACTGTTTTTAATGATTATATTTGGATAAAAAATGTGGTGAAAATTTTGAGTTTCGGAAGTTACTGCAGGTGTTTGCCTCCAGGCATTTACATTCTGTCGCTAGTACGAAGTAACGGTATGAACTAATTTAAACAATCTTATTATAAAATACACTTTGCATTTTTCTGTAAACGTGCAGAAAAGTTATTTTCAATATTTTTTATTGTTGGATATGGCATAATTTTAAACTTATAAGTTAGTACGACTAAATAGATAGCTAATTTAGTTAATAAAAAATAAATGTTTAAACTATTTACGACATTATTGGCGCTAATGCGCATTTTAGAAACTACGTTAAAGAACTAAATAGCGGCTTTAAATTACCAAATAAATGAAATTTCATTTTTACCTTTTGCATCTAATTCAACAGGAAATTAAGTAGCGACCTATTTATTTTGAGCATACATTTTGCGAGGCCTTTGGTAGAAATTTATATTCATTATTTCAAATACGCCCCTGGAATGTGGGAGCGGATGCTGCAGGTTCGCGTACAGCTCCGTATTGATTTATTCTCCCGCACCGCAGCGCCATTTAAATCTTCAGTATTTTCCTCGCTTTTCCACAGACAAGAATCACCGAAATTTTTTGGTAATTTTTCACATATTTAATTAAACATTTGTGTTTACAAATATTGTAAGTAGATTAAACTCTAGTATTTTAGTGATATATGTCTCTAGGTGGCAATAAAACTTACTTCAATTTCCAACTTTTAAATGTTGTAACTATAATTTCATAGTCCTTAATGTAATATAAGATAAAGATACCATAATATTAAATCAATACATTTATGTTGAAAGTCTCTGATCATTTTTTATTAACAATTTTTTTATTTGTTACAGACTAGTAACAAATATTATGGAGATGATATTTCTATTGATGATGTTCTTGAAGGGAGTGGAGGAAATACAGAAGTGTCTCATGACTTAGAATCCAGCGGATCTGGCTTCGGACCAGATGATGAAGACTCCACCGATACTCATGGTGGTGATTGTAAGTCTTAAATTTTTAATAATAATTTTAAAACATCAAACATTTCTAAAAATAAGTAATTAAAGATATTTAAATTCATTAAAAGTAAGTTCTTAGCACTACTAATATTTTAAATACTTTTTACCTTTACCCGTTTACCTATTTTCTAAGATCTTTAAAGATCGAATACTTAAACTTACATTTGAGACCATCAGACAAACCAAAAATCAAAATTTTCACAATAAGCAAAAAATGTTTTATGATCTACAGTTCCAATATATTGTTCAATTCAATTTTACCAGCCTTATCAACTTCATCAAATTATTTTACCAATTAATTAGGAAAACGGTTATAGTGAAAACTGTACATATTTGGTTCATATTCTTGAATGTGCTTCTGCCATATATTGAGCTGTATATACAGATATTTACAGTTTTAATTTTAAACTATGCGAGTAATAGCAGTGTAATGTAATTTACCTTCATCAATTTCATTAATTATAATTTTTCATTTCTCTTTATGCAATCAAATATTTATTTCTGCAGTAATATATTATTTAAATCTTTAAGAAGATTTGGTCAACAATATCATTAAACTACTACAATATAGGACTATATTTTCATTTCACACTGATAAGTTTTCTCATCGGTCATCTATTGGTTATGATTTTTTACCAACTTTTGCTCAAGCAAATCATATTTTGTCTCAATTCCTCGAATGGAACTAAAAACTCAGACAAGTCACTAAAATATTGATTAAAAGAACACATCTATTGTTTCTGAACCAAAACTTTTGCCAAAATCTATTCTATTAACGAAAATTAAAAGTTCTAGTATTATTTTTTGTTAACTTGTGTTAAATGATTTTAGTGCCAAGGAAAAATAATGTTGAACCTACAATTATACCAAGAATTGACGACACTGAAATAAATAAACCAATTAAAGAAGAGGACGTTAGTAAAAGCGGTACTAGATTTGTTAATACTGATTCAGGTGTCATCATGAATCCAAAATCAGAAGACAGACCCACATCGTTCTTTGCACAACCAGGAATTTTGGCAGGTTGGTACATTTTATATCAAATATTTTACTTTCAAAAAACATGTAATATCTCTTACATAGGTACACTTTGAGCACACAGTTGAGATTCTTATAAAATGTCTGTAAGACTTTAATAAATAAAACAGATTACATTAAGCTAAATTAAGGCGAGAGGGAGTTTAATGTGACGAGAAATATTAATTCCCATTCCCCGCAAGTTAAGATGGTATTTAATCCTAAAATGATGTCCCAAACAAAAAATAATCTATAATTAATAAACAATTGCTTTGAACTTTGATGCTAATATCAGCAATTTTTACTGTAAAAATTACTAAAATCTGTCTTACGAATAAACATTCTTTGGCCACATGTTTAAATATATTTATAAGTTTCAAAATAAATTGTTTAAATAATACATAAATCTAGGCACATGTAGAAACAGAACTTACAAATAAAAACAAATATTAACACCGAACAGCGGGTTTAAGGTGGAGCACATTGTTGCATACTTTGGGAATTTTTTTTAAAAGTTTGGGACAAAATAAAAAAAAGTTCTATACAGACCTAGTATACAATCCGCAATTTAAATTTTTAATTCTGCTCGATTAATATCTGAAAATATTATAGAAAATATCTAAATTTGACACCAATTATTTTGATTCTCTATCACCTTAAGCAATAATATATAGGTATTATATATACAGGATGTCCCATTTGACGTTGGACTCTATGGGTATTATCTTTGTTAGTATGGAGTCAGTTAAATGGACAAAGTAGTGCATATTTGTATGTGAAATAATAATTCGTTGACAAAACAGCTGAATTTTACATGGTTTCTGCGGCATCTTGAAAAAACAAAAAAGTGCCATTTTCAAAATATGACTGTAACTTCTTTATTGTAGGCCATACCAAAAAACTTTGTTAACAACATAGAGGTATTTTTTTATCTAAAATTCAATAAGCTAATCAGATTTTTTCTTAAGTCACTGGACTTAATCCAAATTTTTTTTTTCTTATGGCGGCCATATTGGAATTACACATATTTGGAATCAGTGTTTTTTTCTGAGAATTTTGATATACCACATGTCACATTTAATAAATATTTTTCGTAAAATGGGATAGTTAATAAGACACATAAGATTTCATGGAGTGCTCGAAACTTATTAACATAGCAAAGCATAAAAAAATGAACAGTTGTAACTGCCAATACATTTTATGTATTTATAACAATTTACATTTTCAAATTTTTGAAAATGGCACTTTTTGGTTTTTTCAAGATGGAGCCGAAACTTTTTGTCCATTTAACTGACTTTCTATCTCCAATAATAACAAGGACCCATAAAGTCCAACTTCAAATGGGACACCACAGGCTTGATAGTCGTCTAAAAAATTTTAAAATCTTCACATCAGTATAGTATTCTAAAATTTTCTTTTCATTTTGACATAAGAAAGATAATGTCTTTCTTCCCTTATTCACTTCTACATCTGACTTAACTAGCATTTTTCTTAATTTGTAAATTTATTGATAGAGATGCCAAAATTACTTTGACTAATTTTTTAGGAAATACAGATCTTTCATTTCCCCTTTTCTCCATTCGTATCAGTTTTATTCTTATTTTTTATTTTATATAACAAATTGTATCACAAAGTGAATTTATTTTCAAGATTTGTGATTTGTAAAATCTAATAGGAAAATATAATAGAAAATAATTGATAATATTTACTAATTTTAACATTTGTTTCAGCTGTGATTGGTGGTGCTGTGGTGGGATTATTGTGCGCCATATTGGTTGTTATGTTTATAGTATATAGAATGCGTAAAAAAGATGAAGGTTCATATCCATTGGATGAGCCAAAACGATCGCCGACATCAAATTCTTATAATAGAGGCAATAATAAAGAATTTTATGCCTGAAAATAGTGCAGTTAAATACTTGGACAATATCAATAATAACAGTGGAAGAAAAGTTAAACAAATTTAATAAAAAAAAAGAACTAAACGTTAAGCTATGACTGAATCTACAACTGCTTTCGTAGTGCAGCTTAATGTCAAATATAAGTGACATGCAAACTAAAAGGAAAATAAACCAACAACGCACATTTTAATTTTATAACAATTATGAATATACGTAAGGATATTTTTTTTACATATATGAATGAATATATATAAATATAAAAATATTTTGTAATTTACTACATTATTTAATTTATTAAAAATTATTAACATAAAAGATTCGGTCTAATTGCCAAAAACTGCCAATAGAATGAATGGACTATATTAAAAGTTTTTATATTTGTTTGAAAAAAGTTTTCTAATTGAGCAGTGATGGATCATCATCATGATTGTTATTATGTCATGTACATAGATATCATAAAAAATAATAAAGAAATTAATGAATGTTTTCGTCCATGATACCTTTTTGGGTATATAGTACACAATAAACTGTTTAAATATTGCAGCTATTTTTATTTTAGTAATTAAGTATGTTTTTATACATATTAGGGGTAGACTAAATTATTATAAGTACCAACTGTTAGATGTCATTCAAAAATCGTACTATATGCTCAAATAATACTTAAAAAGGTACCTATTTAGAGTAATAAATAAATATAATTAAATAACCTACATAATATTAAATTAAACAGGCTTTCCTGCATTCATTGACACTTGGTTTTGGTTTTATAATTAAATATTTTACTAAGTAGCCATATTAATTTAAGAAACTTAAATCAGCCTAAAATTTACAATATATATTTTGCAATATGTAACTTGTTAAATTTGCCATACCAAGCAATGAAGTTAGGTACATTTTTCTAAGTGGACAGGATTTTGTATGTGCTCACTTAGTTTGCAGCTGCTTTTCCTACAAAGATATATGTGTATTGTTGGTGCTATTAAATTTTTTATTTAAAATCTTCTATTTTTCATTGTGCGCTTTATCAAAACAGTTTTATAAGCTTTAGCACCAACTAATGCATGATAAATCTGTTACATTCCGCTCGTACAAGTGGTTAATATATTTCTGAAAAAAATTATATTTATTTACTTTTATAGTGTTCTATGTTCTAATTTAATGTTTATATTTGTATATGTGAGCCCTATCATTATCCTGTGTATTATTTTCTCTCCAATTTTGAAAAAATCATTTTTAAATAAGTTTTTGAATGTGAGTTGTTTTTCATAACAATATTGCTAAATAAAAATAGCTTTGTAATGCAAAATTTGTAATAATATTTTTACGTATTGGTAATTATTATTTGTTTAAAAATCTTTATTTATTTTTAGCTTAATTGGCCAATGTTTACTCAAATCAAATTAGAATGAAATATTACTAAGGTTTTATTTGTTTCAAAATATTTTATTTTATCTATTAACAAAAATCAAATTTTATTTTCTTGAATTAGTTTTTTTTATTTTTTACAATATATATACACCTAAGTATACTCGGTAACATTTTTTGATTATATGAATCTGTAGATGATTTCAAATTATATTGTATAGTATTAAAAAATATGTACAATCCAGATGTAAATAAATACCCAAATAAATAGAATGTAACAATCTTTTTGTTTTGAAATCTAACCTTAAGAAATTTTGCTATAGTTTTAGCTACTAGTTGTAACAAGTGCAAATTCTGAGGTCATCGCCTGCCTCATCCCATAACGCCATTAGAACTTGAGACGCTATAATAAATTCAAATAAGAAACCCTTATAAAAACATGCCAGAAGGTATGTTTATAAAGATTTCTCAACACATCACATCTCAGGAGAAACAATGACGAAGGAGCCAAACTATTAGTTCCACATCAGAAATGAGATTTAAGTTTCTGTATAAGATTATACTGGTTCGAAAAATTGCAAATCGAACAGACGTATCTTGTATCTTTGTCTTTTACTATCAGGCATTTCCATTGGGAAGAACTATTTTTGCTAAAAAAATTTTCCACATTCAAATGTTCTTCTGAACAACACTGTGAACCTGAACTTAAATTTTTTCGACTCCCTAAAAAGTAACAGCAGTTTTAAAATTATAATGATTTTTGTGAGACACCCTGCATTTATTGCTGTACCAACCATGACTATTGGGTTTTTGTCGATGAAATCTTGTCTACTTTCTAGGATTATCTTTTGATCACATCCATTTGGGACACCCTGTATGTCAATAATTTAAACAGTTTGTTATTATTGGGAATTTTAACTACGTATAGAGGACGCTATAAATGAAGGATATTCAGACATGTCAGTGTCAAAAAATGTGTTTAAAATGCATTCTTATACCTTATAACTACATATTCAACAAAACACAAAGAGATTTATTATTTAAAGCTTCAGTAAAGCTCAAAAAACATGTATCAATGCGATAAATAAAAAAGTAAGTACTGAATGAAGAAGTTCATATTTTTGCCACCAGAGGGCGAGGGGAATCTAAAAATTCCCAATATCAATAGATAATGCTATCGATTGATGTTAAAATATACAGGGTGTTCCAATTGAATATTTCCTTTAATTGGCCGATTTGTGTTTCATGAATTTGACATGATAGCTGTAAACTAGACGATATTAATTTTTTTTTGTCAAAATTTCAACCTAAAATTGTCATGTTCGTGAATTTTCAAAATTATCAGAAAACGAGTGAATATAGACCCATAAAAGGTTATAAAAAGTATGATTATTTTTTTATAAGGAATCCCAAAAATGTCATAATATACTGGGTGTTCCGTTTAAAAAAACGTAACTTTGGTCCGCCATCTTGGAGTGGACACTATTATTAAAATATTTTTAATTTGTATGTATGCTGTATGTAAATGAACATTTGATAAGAATATAATATAATTACATGGATTTCACTTTTATATTGTGATCATTGTGAAAGCAAAAATATATAAAAAAATCAGGTTTTTTCATTTTTTTTGAAAATTATGATTCAACACCCAAGTAATATCTACAAACAGCGTCAATAAAAATTTTTTAACATGTTAAAATTTTCCTATCCTAACCCTAAACAAAATTATACCAAGTGTCTGAATTCTGACTTGCGCCTCAGGTTTCCAAAAAGTTAAATACAGTACTGGAATAAATTTGATATTTGTTTTTATAAATAAACATCCAAAAAAATAAAATAAGTTATCACGACCGAGACTCGTTATTTTTACGTTTGGCAAAGGTACATACCACGAGAATAGCTTGTTAATTTGTCCCAATGGCTTAAAAGGTGTTTTTATATTTCCTATACCAAAAATTCGAAATCACCTTTTGAAGAAAATGGGCACCCATTTAGAAACACCCTGTAAAAATATCTAGGTACATACATATACAGGGTGTCCCGTAATAACGTGGAAGAACATAGTAGAACGTTTATCACCTCAAATTAAAATGATAAGTTTCTCTAACACTTAGCACAAAAATGCTTCCCTGCAAAGTTGCAGCTAGTTCACTTTTCCAAAAATTAAATCCACGTAACTTTTCTCAGTGACACCCTATATAAATTAGTATACTAGTATATATACAGTCGAACTTCTATATAACGTTTCATCACGGGAACCTTAAAAAAATTCGTTGTATAGAAGATTCGCCATATAGAAATTCGAAATTTTGATATAAAAAATTTGTTATTTACTTTATAGCTTTTTATTTTAACTAAAAATGTGAAAAGGCGTTGTTTTTAATGCACATGTTTTACAAAAAGGTATAACTTATAAGTAAACCTTATAAAAATACTCGACAAATCTTGGAATTTACGTTTATTTCTAAAAATTCTATTTACCTACCTGATTTTCTATTATTCTTTACACTAATCTAATATAAAATTCTCCGAAATTTTTAAAATTAGCCACCCATTGATTAAAATTTATGAAAGATTCTAATATTGACGTAAAAAAAATTCGTTACACGGAAACTTTAATTCATTATAAGGAGTAAAAAATAATTAGAAAAGCCTTCAAGGTGAAGATTCTCAAAAGAAATTCGTTATATAGAGAAATTCGTTATATGGAAGTTCGTTATAGGGAAGTTCAACTGTATTTATAATATAAGTAATTATTGAACTTAAATTTTAAATATTTAAAATTGGTTGGTTAATTCTAAAATGGTTTTATACATTGTTAGGTTTAAATAAAAAGCAAGCCAACAACAATAGAGTAAATTCGATCTGAAGTAATCCTACAAGATTGTACCTGACGTGGACAGAAGTACAGTGATTCATTGCACAAGCTAATCAGGAATTTAGATGGTAATAAAAATAAAAGAGGTGGACGTTGGACTATAAACACCCTGCAGATTTATGTGGTACTGAATAACGAACATGATAAAGTTGTTAAATTGTGCAATAATAAAACTTTGAAATAAAATATATCTCATTTATTAAAAAAGCAAATTACAATTATTAAAAAACTCGACATAAGAAATAATTTGTATTGATCAAATTATTGGTCAAACATGATTAAAGTTATTGAAACAATAGTCTTAATTAAGAATATGTAACATCATTTTTTTTCATCAAAACAATGTCCTTAACATTTAAGTGAGCCACTTTTTCTTTATGTTTCGGAGGAACGGATTGTTGACAAAATCTCTTGAACGCTTCCAGTTCTCGTTCCTCGGCATCAAGTTCATCTTCTAGTATGTCTTTAGGTTTAAAAACACTTTCTAAAAAACATATGCCTATGTAATAAAAAAGTTTGATTAAGTTTGAGTAGCATATTACACCACAAGCAATACCAACCATAAAAATTCATGAAAATATTTACAGGAGAATTTTTCAAATATACAGGGTGAGTTGAAATTAAACCGTCAAATTTTTTAGAGCGATTCTACAACTAATTTTAAGATAACAACTTCATATGAACATATATCCGATTTCCCTTTAAAACTGGTGTGGAAAAGAAGGTTTATGCAGGTTTATTTCTAAACGCTTTGCAGTACAAACTTCAAATTTAGTGTGAATTATACACTTTAGATAAGTTTTCATGCTTTAATTTTTTGCTTGCTTTTAAATGGTATTTTGTAGAGGGTTGGTAATAAAAACAATTATAACTTTTTAGGGGTTAAGTTTTTTAATTTTTTTCTTCAAAATAATGTTTGCCAAACAATTTAAGACAAAAAAGCTATTCTTAGGCGAACTCTGTAGAATGCACCATTTTGAAGAAAAATGCAAATAACCACTCGCTTGCCAGCTTATACATACAAGGTGTCCCGTATCGTTATGCAGAAATTTTGTGAGTGTAAAGTAGGTTCAATTCTAAGAATAATAAACACAAAAGTGGTAGGTCAATTTTTTTTTATTCAAAAGTTACAACACTTTTAAATTTACAAATTCCAAAACAGAAAATTCAATTTGAAGACTATTTAAATAAAAACATAATTGATTTAAAATTTATTTTAAAAAGAAATTATGTTCTTTGTTACAATTTGAATTTAATTTACTAATATGTGGCATTAAAATCTCGGTATTTTAAAATTGATATTATTCTGGGTGTGTTAGTTTTTGCTGAATTAAAAATGGCTTACCAGTTTTCTAAAGTAGAGTATTTGTTAACTAAAATAAATTTTTTTTCTAAGAACTTTATTTTCTGTTTTAGAATTTTAAAATTAAATTTTGCTGTAACGTTTGAATAAAAAAAATAGACCTGCAACTTTTGTGTTTATTAGCCTTAGAATTGAACCTAGTTTACACTCACAAAATTTCTGCATAACGATACGGGACACCTTGTATTTTCGGGCATAATCTTTTACGTTAGGTATCTACTTTTTTCTACAATACCCTTATTTTATTTTTAGGTAGCTAATAAAATGTATGCCTGAATTTGATTATTTTGGATGTTTTCATTAAATAAAGGGTCGCTCTCCCTTAATATTTTTTATTATTCTTATAACTTTATTTACAATAACAGAAATCGTAAGAAAAACTAAAAAAACTGACCCTTAATTTAAAGAAAAGTTATTATGTATTTTTTTAAACGATATTTTAATTCATGTTTTTTATGATTTTTTATTATTGTAAATAAAATTATAAAATAAAAAAATATTAAGAGAGAACTATGCTTAATTGATTCGAATGTAAAAAATGTAGATACCTAACGTAGAAGATTGTGCCACAAAATATGTTTAAGAGGGCAAGCACGTGGTTATTAACAGATTTCTTCAAAATGGTGCATTCTACAGAGTTCGTACAAAAATAACTTTTTTGTCTTAAATTGTTTATCAAACATTGTTTTGAAGAAAAAAATTTAAAAAAAGTAACCCCTAAAAAGTTATCATTGTTTTCATTACCAACCCTCTCCAATACTACCCTTTAAAAGGACGCAAAAAAATCGTAAAAACATATCTAAAGTGTATAATGATTCACACCAAATTTGTATTAAGAAGATACTCGGTGAAATGTTTGAAAAGCGTACTTTTCGCTAGTAAAAATTGATTTTTGGGCATTTGTAATCAAAAATTTAACAAAAATGATGCCTAGTGCCATTCAAATTGAATTTAGTTTTCATATAGAATTTTTGTTTTTCACGTAGAGTCTATGATAGGGGCGTACTTTTTGAACAATGATAAAAAAATGCGTTTTTATTTTTATTCAAAAAGTACGCCCCTATCATAGACTCTACATGAAAAACAAAAATTCTATATGAAAACTAGATTCAATTTGAATGGCACTAGGCATCGTTTTTGTTAAATTTTTGATTACAAATGCCCAAAAATCAATTTTTACTAGTGAAAAGTATGGTTTTCAAACATTTTGCCGACTATCTTCTTAACTAAGAGTTTAGAAATAAACCTGCAAAAATCTTCTTTTCTACACCAGCTTTGAAGAGCTGTAGCTCCCTTAGGAAGTGAAATCGGACATAGATATGTTTATATGAAATTTTTATCTTAAAATTAGTCTTAAAATTGGTGGTTTAATTTCCACTCACCTTGCATTTAGACGGCACTATTATTGATTCCATTTTAATAATAATAATAATTTAAAGCTACACCACTGTGTACTTGCCACATAATTGGTGAAATATAGTGGAAGAAGTTTTAATCAACCGTTACTGGATACAACGTACCAATTTTAATATTTAATCCGATATCATAAAATTGTAGTTACAAAGCTTTTTAATTAAATTCATTGTTTTTTACATATGAAAATTGTGCAAAGATGGTTGCTTCAATACGTATTATGTACATAAAATATACATAATTTTGAAATTAAGGGTGTGCTTTTAAGGTATTTATGACCCAATTCAGAAAAATACTTTAACCCTTAACGCTTGAGCATTTTTCTTGTAGTACCCACCAGCAGATCGACGTATTTTGATCAAATTATTGTAATACATTCACAAAAAAGCAATAAATAAAATTACTTGTAAACTTGCTTTGAAAAATAAAAGTAAAAATATAGAATTTGAGATCTTTATTCATAAACTAGCATGATAGAACTATTTTTTACCTAGTATAAATGTTTTCAAAACAATATCTCAAGATAAAATGTCCCTGTATCGAAGCCTTCTGAGTTTTACACCAGTTAGCACATCGCAGCGGGCCTTCCGAGCATTAAGGATTAAAATATTTATGTATCTATATGTTCCAGCACGAATCCACTGTAAGTAAAGTTCCATATTTTATAATTAGCCTTATTTAATTTTCAATAATAAGCCATATAAAATAATCGAACTCTTAAAAGAGTTATTAAGGAACGTTATAGTCATATTCCAGGTTTTCCTTTTTACATTTTCATTACGCTAGGACACCTAGTGAGTTTGATTGGAAAGTAACGAGGAGCAACCAGTAATTCCATTTTTCAAACGGATTTCTAACATAACTAATCCTCAATCAAGCGAGGTGTTCGCTCAACTTTAATACCACTGCTAGAGAGTTGTTCCAACAACTCCCATCTTCCACTACTCTGTCTAACGTGAATCAGGCTATGGTTGTGTTTTTCCTTAACTTTGCTCAATGAAACTAAAAAGAAAAGAAAGTGATTTGCCCGAGCAAATCGGTCAAATTTTGGTAAACCGAACAAAACTTATGTTAACGGAATTAAGTGATCCCTCTACCGCCATTCGATGAGTTAGCAATGATCGCCTCATTACAATTAAATAAATTCCACTACCTTCGACAACTGATTGCTTGTCTATGCCATTCCTGTTTGAAAAACTGGAAAACGGATCCATGTTATGAACCGTTAATTGTCAGTTGGAATGTATTTTATCTAACGTACATGAGCATGAAGAAATTCGAGTTGTTGGAACGACGTCTGTGTGTTAAGGCACATGTTATACAAGAAACAACATTCAAACAAAAAGCCATGAATATTATTCAGTGGAATTTTCGGAGTATTTGTTGAATAAAATGGTTTTTATATGGCTATCAATTATACTTTAAAGAGGGTAGGCTCTGGCTCTGAAATTTAACTATTTATTGAAGAAGTTTTCACCTGCATACCTTAAGAACAGATTTCCATTTTCATATTTCTATATAGATTAAGATATTAAATACTAAAGGAATCAAACTCTTATTTTGAATCAATTGTTTTGAATTGACTTAAATTCACCACAAGACATTAAATTAGCGTGGAGCTACCGGCTCTCAAAATGCAGCCAGACCATACCAGAAAAAGATAATCACGAGAAAGCATTGAATAAATATTTATTAAAATCATAATACATTATCCAAATTATTACATCCATATTTTTTTCAATACAACTTTCAATAATTATAGGAACAAAAAAGTTATCAAAAATAATATTATTTTAACGGCTCTGGAGCAATTTACTTATTTCCATATACTTCCTATAAAACAAAGTGATTAAAATAGGTATTCAAATGTGAAACTAACAGATGACCGAATACTAAATTCTTGTTTAGCAACAAGAATCCTATATTTTGGAAAAAAAATATTTAGAATTTATAAATACAATATATTCAAATCAGTTTAAATACTTAGGGAAAGTCTGGCTATTAATACAGATATAACTTTACAGAGTTTACAGATTTTCTCAAAACTTAAGCATTAATCATAGTAAATTTCTTACCGTAGGGCCAATCATCTTTCTCTAGATGAAATCCACCAGTACGGATAATAGAAACATCAGCTACTTGTTCTGGTTCTACAGGAGGTGCATTTTTATTCACTCTTGTCACTTGAATACCTGGCAATCCCCATAAAACATTTGGAGCAAATAGCCTATTATCGTCATACGGTTCTGGAGACTTTGAAAATGAATTTAATACTCTAGGACTAGGTGGTCTTATAATTTTTTGTTCTAGAGATAAAGGGGAAGTTTTTTTAGGTTGTGGCACAGTCGGAGTCAAATATTCTGATATTGGAGACTCATCAGGCATTGCTATAGGGTGAGGCCTTCGTATTGTAACCATACCATCTGCTCCTTTTGAAATTGTAGCTTGCTCATTCATATTAATAAAAGAACTTGATGCCATATTTTCGTTATGATTAATTAACTTATTATTTAGTTTTAACTTATGAAAAACTGGATTTTTTAAGGTAACCATTGGAGTTTCTTTATTCACACCTTTTTCAAGAGGTTCATTATTTTGTGCAGCCTGTTGAGATTTTTTCTTCTTTTTTTTGCCTTTTTTAGTTACGGTTGATTGTTGAATTAACTTTTCTGTATCCACTACAATAACCCCAGATTTATTTACAGGAACACTTGGATATTCAGACGATTGCACATTATTGGTTTTTTTATTAGATAAGGGTCCATTTACTTTTGTTATAGTAATTCCTGGCGGCAGCTTTAATGATTGGATGTCAATTATATCTCTTGGTTTATTTGGTTTCACAATTTCTGGTTCATTCTGAATTTCAGGTTCTTTTACCTTTGGCTTTTGCGATTTATTGCGGTTTTTGACTTGACATTTTAATTCCAGTTCATTTCTAAAGCTTTTATCCACTGCTAAAGTTACGTTGAGCTGTTTTGAGGTTACAGTTTCTATATTTTTATCTTTATGTTTAGTATTTGTTTTAGAACTAATATCATTTTCTTTACTAGTATTATTCTTTTTCTTTTTACTACTTTTATCATTTTCCTTTGAATGATTTTCATTTTTAGAAGCATTACATGATTTAACATCATTATGTCCATTTACTAGAGTAAACAGAAGTTTATCTTGGTCAGGAGTAGAACCTTTCAAAGTTATTGTTACTGTAGGAGGAGAATTATTATTTTCTACGATTCTTTTAATTGTAACCATTGCTGGTATTGTTTCCTCAAATTGTTCCTGGTCCATAATCACATGTGTTTGTTTATTGCTTTTTTCATTTCTAACAGTTTCTCCTACTAAAATCAATCAGAAAAGTTAATATATGAAAGTGAAGGAAAAATAATGCATATTGCCTTAAATTATATTTTATCTACTTAGATACAAAGAACACTACAATACTCTGATAAATAAGCCTAAATTAAAATGTATTCTATAAAAGCATACAGAATTTATAGAAAATATAAAAATAAATTATTTAGATGCACCTTTCTTAGCGTTTTTCTTGTTCTTTCCCTTCTTGGAGGCAGCAGCTTGTGCAGCTTGTAACTGCTGCTTTGCTAACAGTTCCCTCTTTTTTTCTTCTTCACGCTTCTTCTCCTCTTCTTTACGGCGTTTTTCAGCTTCCTCCATTTCCTTACGAAGTCTTTCCTCCTCCTAAAATGAAAATAAATATAAAGTTAATTTCGTTTTAGAAAAACCTAAGTGAAAGAAATGTACTCAAAATCTTGATGATTTATAAGGATAATAATTGGTAAGTTCCAAATATGTGTTTTTTTTTAATAAAATCTATTAAAACTACTCTAAAATAATTTAAATAGGTAAAATAAATTGTAAATTATGAAATTCTTTCGGCCGTTTTTGAGAAATTAATATTTATAATTTTTAAAATGCGTTTTTTGCAAATATCTTAATTATTTCGAAAGGCATGATAGTGGGGCCACCCCCTATTTAGATAGAGGAATTTTTTCCGATTACAGTGATACCCAAAATGTACGTAGAATCCGTAATAATAATTACTCATAATGTGCTACATGAATTTTATGAATTGATTTTTGCAATGATAAACAGAGAGAGAAAGTCGCGCAGTCCTTTTCCTTTATAAAAGCTAGAATTTTGTTAAAGGTAATCCATAACTTTACTAAAACTGTTTCGAGACATTTTGGTTTAGATGGTTCCGGTCACGTCGACGATTTGAAATTTTGCAAGTGTTCTGGGCGAAAAATTAGAATTTTTGAGCTTTTTTTTGGATCGCTAGGTATAAATTTTACGGATATACAGGGTGATGAAAAGAAAGTGTTATTCGGTAATTTTTCGAAAACGGCTTGACAGATTTTTATCGTTTTATATTATTCTATAATTAATTGCCATAACATTAACATATTATTTACCTTCTTTATCTTTTGGCGTGCTTTTTTGGCAGCTTTTTTTAGAGCTTGATCATCATTTTCTTTTCCTTCAATAAAATTCATAATTTTGTCAATGTCTTCCAATCGGGAAGATTTCTTCATTCCAATACCTTCTAGACCATCTTCATTGATTTTGGCAACTGATCTAACTGACAATCTAGCAAAATTTGGAATATCATCAATATTATCGGCTCTTTTAGCACATCTAAAATAAAAAAAAAGTAGACAGGACTTACAAAAGGTTTCCTTTCATTAATTAACGAGATAATTCCAGTGTTAATTTTCTTGCAAACTAGGAGAAACAACATAAACCTTTTGGCACTTGTTAATTCTTCACTTAAAACTGTATGATATTAGCCATAATTTGAAGAAAATTAACATATGAACTATTTATGTACTATGGTACAAGGGCTTTACTTTAAAAATTCAAAGTTTTTCCTTTTGGTAATAATTGATAGTCTACTGAGAGATTTTCACAGTAAGTAGACATTATAGTCCAAAAGTTGTAAAATATATACAAAATAGGTGTAAGCACTGATGTGTTTCACATCGTACACCTCAAGGCGGTTGCGAAAAGGTTGACCAAAATAATAGGGCAAATACTTTTTGAATGCAAATTGTACCAAACAGATTTGCTATGATGACTAAACCCCCTGTAAACTAATAAAATTTTAAATTATGCCATTTAAAATACAATTGGTGATATTCGCCTGAAGATAAAAGGAATTGTTTATCAATAATAGATCGTTTTTCATTATTTGGGGCATCGTTTAAGATGTAAGCACCACCTTTTAATTTCGTCAAATGTGTGCATTTGAAGGGCTCGGTGCAAAACAGGTCAAGTCCATTTTTTAACGAAACTTTGTTCTGTTATCTATTATGTAGAACAAGTTTGGATACAAAAATTTAAAAAAAAATAAAATTATGGAGTCGACCCGTTTTTGCAGCAAGCCCTTCAATTATAAATTATAACTTGATACCTTCTAACGAAATAAATAGGATTTAATTAATATTTTATATTTCATTAAAAGAATCTACCTACTACCTACAACATTCTATTAAAATGTAAGTAAGTTATTAAATAAAAAAAACTTACTCTTCGTTGTTTGGTTTGCGATCTCCAGTGGTCATTTGTGGACATGGTGCTCCAAGATTTTGCTGAGCGGATGCCCGATTAACCAAGGCAGCATTCTCCCGGAGAGTTTCTCTCTTCTTATGCAATCTATTCCGTAAACGTTGGCGCGTTTGGGCGCACTAAAAATTACATCAAAGTCGTAAAATCTCAGCGGTTTCTGTATCTCTTAACTGTTTTATTTACTAGTTTTTATCTTAATTGTATTTATTTTATTGTTAAATTGGCATGTACGTAAAGATGATTATTATGTATGTAGTATGTATGCATAATTTATGGATGGGAAAAAGTGTGGAAACTTTTAATTATTTATTATTTCCCATATGTCCTTATTAACTCATACGTTTTCTTTATTAAATCTCTATTTACAATAAAATAATCTTTTTTTGGGTATTATTTCTTGAAATTGTGTTCAATAAATTTTATTTTTGTCATATTTTTTGCTGGAAAAAATTATCAGAAATCACCTTATAACTGTAGATTTAAATAGATGTGTTGCTGTAAAAAACCTGTTCATTCCCAAGAAAAATATGAGTGCCTGAATACTTTCCTCTGGATACACTGTGTAAATTAGTAGATTCAATGCTCAAAAAATGTCAAGCCTTATTGGATACAAAAGTTCTAAAATATATTCATATTTTATTTTTTTTAACCCATTGGGACAGAATAACGGAGCCAGACTCGTGGAATGTAACTTTTGCCAAATGTAGTAATAACAAGTCTCAGACATGATAACTTATTTAATTTTTGGTTGTTTTCATTTGGTAAATTTTGGGTTTAAAATGATCTAACATTTTCGTTAATAAATTTTGAAATATATTTTTTTTCATTCTTATCCAATGAAAATTAAATACTGCATTTTGGTCCAAGCACATTATAAAAAAATACTGTCTCAATGGGTTAAATAAGAAAAATAAAAGTTTCCATACTTTTTCGCAGGTGTTTATATTTATTTATTGGTTATTTAGCCTATTCAACTCACAAGTGATTATTTTTTGTGACAAGTAAAACTTCAAAAATATCAGCGATTATTTTATGACGTTAATGTCAAATTTCAATAAGTTTGAAGTTGGCTGTCAAATTTTGCACAAAAAAGTGGAAATGTGGAAAATGTTCGTTAAATAGTCCCTTAAATATGCACTCTTGTTCAAATTATAAGTCGAATATTTTTCATACATTACCACTCAAGTCATTTGGGGTTAAGAATTAAAAGCAAAATTTGCCTTCAAAAAATCCCTTTTAATTTTGTTATTAATAATAAAAAAAATTGAAATTTTGCACATGCAAAGTTCTTTCGAATGGTTAGACTACTTTTTAGATATTTTAACTTTTACTATCTATTATGTGTAAAAGTAACACTTTTCGAGAGAACATATCTCAAATAATTTTCATTTTTTTTAAATGTAATCTGTCCGTTTGAAAGATTAACTTTATTATATTCTCTGTATACTGTATGCCAGGCTTTTTCTATAATAATAATCAGCCAAAGGAATTAAAATAAACTAAAGACTATTTGTTATTCTTTGTGATTCTGTCTCTATTTTTAATTCTACAATAGTTCAGAAAACATCAAGCTCTCTGGGGGCTTATTCTTGGACCAGTCGAGATCGTGTCGTCTATGACTTTCAGTGACAGAGCGGCGAAACATTACGCCTAGAGTTGGCTCAACATGTTGCATCCGACGCTACGCGACAGTTGCAAACAGTCTCAAGCTGTCACGCGTGACTGTCGCGTCCAGTGTGCGTCTGTCCACTAATCTGTGTATAAAATCATATAAAAATCTCCCCGAGTCATCGTCCGACATAAATGAATCGTATCAAACTGTTTCGTCGCTTGCAGTGTGCGGCGGGCCTAATAGGTATACACTTGTACATGCAAGGCTCAAAAGGCCATCGACCTTTAAAGGTCCTTCAGCCGCCTAATTATTATTGTATATTATGTGTAATATAAATATTTGTAAATTGTATAATATACAGGGTGTTTCTGAACAAGTATCGAATAATCTAGTAAGAATAATTTTTATAGAAAAAGCTTGGTATACAGTATACAGAGAATGGGTCTCAATATGTTTTTATAAATTTCGTTACTTTATCTGGTGAAATATTGAAACTTTTAAAGTATCCAAGCATACCGATCTTTTATAAAATATACGTACATTTATGATTTTTGAATGCTCTATAGTTTAGTTTATATGAAAGTATACCGTTTATATAGTATAATATATATTTCACATAACTAATTAGAAGCTGACCTGTCTTAACTTCTTAGTTTTGTGCACAATGCACAAAGAATTGGCGATTTTTACAAAAGAGAATTGTTAATAGCATATACAGAGGACATAAAGATTATATCGATTCTTAAAAACATTGTAAAAAAGATACATTTTTACCAATACAGGGCCCGCCAAAAGTCAAAAATTTGTGTACTTATACAGTATCATAAAAACTACATTCTGACATGGTTTAGAACTTCCCCATCTTTAGGGGGAAGGGGGGTTATGTGGGGAGAACTACCCCACTTTTTTTAAATTGCAACCCCTATCGAGTTTTAACTTATTTTAAAGAGAATGAAAAAAGAAACACATTCCTGCAAACCAGATGCCCTTTATATTGATTTGTTAAAAGTTATAAAGGATTAAAGTTACTCGATAAAGACTAAATAGGGCTTGCGATATAAAAAAGTTAGGCAGTTCTCCCCACGTGACCCCCTCAAAAGATGCGGAAGTTCTAAATCATCTCATAATGTAGTTTTTATGATTGTGTATAAGTATGCAAATTTTTGAATAAATATATTCACGCAAAAATACAGCGCTGTCCCGGGACCTTTGGCGAACCCTGTATTTAAGAGTATGTAAAAATATTAAAATTGTACTTACGGATTTATTAATGTATATTTGCATATTTAAATAGCTTTGGAGAAGGAATCAATTTTATCTTTCCATTTTTATTTATAATTTGTCCAGTAATTAAAAAATATAATTAGTTTGGCAATAAAAGTCAATTATTAAGCTAAAAAAAAAATTCTGTTCTGTTCTGTGAAATATCAAGTGAATATTCCTAATATGATTAGATTAATTGTTTTTAATTTCACCGACTCTGTTACATAGTCGAACCTTTAATGACTATACAAGGTGAAGAATTTAACTTAAGACAAGTAAATATGTAAGAGGATATGGAGTCTACAAAATTATAAGCGTTTTTACCTGTGTTTATCTATCAAACTACGCGAATATGTATTGATGAGCTATATGGAAAATAAGAATATCATATGAAAGTGGAACCTCTGCTTAAGACTTGTATGTGACGGCTTTTTAATATTTTATATCAAAAACGGCCAAAAAAAATTATTAAAAATATGTAAAATTTGGCCGATTTGAAACTTATTTTTTGGACTTAATAATTTAATTTTTGAAAAAGTCGTCCTTTAGAAGTCTAGCCTTTAATGTTATTTAAACTATGCAATTATAAAACTGAATGTTATTTACAAAATATGGTTTTAATTTGAAATAATTGCAAGGCATATTTCGTAAATTTTGAACGTGCATTTTAACTCTAAAAGTTGCAAATACCTTTGTGGTCTAGGTGATACAAATTTTAAAATATAATAGAAATGAAGATTTTTATTGGTATTTTCAGCCTAATTATGTGGCTTTTACTGTGGGTCAAGATTTCTTCCCCAAATGAAGAAGAAGCTCAAAATATACGTTTACTATCGGAGCGCTTAGACTCCCAATCCTCTTAAGAAACTGAGGCTTAGCAAAATTTATTTAGGAAATATGTTTAAAATAAAAATTGTTTGGTTTAAAGAGAGGAAAGCAAAAAAACTTTTTGTGTATTTTTCTAGAAATTTTTGAAATTAAAAACCTGTCAAATAAAAAAATGATTTAGACAAATGTTATATTTTTGAGTAGATTTCGAAACTGCTAAAAAATGTATAGGTTTTCAAGTAAAAAACTTCACTTCACCTCGATCGAAAAATAACAAAGACCATTCTTTTTCCCCTTTTAAACAAAACAACTTTAATTAAAACACTTTTCTCTAAACCTTTTAGTTTCTCAGACATTTATTTGCCTCAAGTTAAATGATTAATTGATTAAAACAAGTAAGGGAATACTAAGAACAGTACAGAAGTTTTAAAAATCAAAAAAGTAATACCATTTGTAGTATTTGCTAACAGTTTAGTAGCCAATTCTATTTAATAAATAAATAACTAATGTTGCTTTTAATATTAAACACATCAATATAATCCAATCACGATTTAATAATTATAGCATTTGTGTATATTCACTTAAAACTAGGATAATTATCATACTTTGTTATTTTGCATATTATTTTGCATTATGTATACACCACCCAAACTTTTACACAATAGTAAATATTTCCTAAGAAAACATGTGCACAGACTTGAAAATTATAAATAACTGTGATAAAAACCTAAATATGAAGTATAAATTCAATAAAATAAAATAGTATCTTAAGAATCGACATTACAAGAAAATAAAAAATTTGTTTGAAGCAAGAATGAAAAATATGTTTTAACTTTTTGAATATTTTATCAGAATGTGAGCATCCTTAAATTAGCGACTTTGTAATTAATTGGGGTTTTTCAAAATTTAAGCAATGTTTATTTAGTAAATTAATTTCGTTGAAGATTGTAAGTTAGTAGAAAGGTTTTCGCAAGTTCTTAATAATAAATCTGACCGGGAGATATTTATTTTCAGTAATTCAATATTTTTGGAAGTAATAAAGAACTCAAATACACAATATAACTCAATAATTCTAAAATGGTGTTGCTTAAAGAGTAGTAATAAATTCCTAATGGAGGACAAATATTTTGGAACATGTGGACAACATTAAGGGTGCATTAAAACATGCAGAGTTAAACTAATAAATTTTAATAAATCTTGCGAGGGTCGTTCTAATTCAGTTAGAAAAAGGAGTTTTTAATATACTAAAGTTTTGTTGTCATTGGTTGTTAGAAATACTTAAGTGGTATGACGTGTTTTTGGGTTGGGCTTAAGTAATAAAAGGGCTGAATTTTAAGGGAAAGATAACAGTTAGAACAATTTTTATAATTGAACAAGTGTTGCTCAGTAGTCACTCTGATTTTTAATAGTTGTGTTTGTTAATGTTAGTGGTGTTAATTATTTTGGGTAAGTCCAAAATGTTTTATTTCTTGTATGCTTAATTTTTTGTAAATAATAATAAATATTTTTAAGTGTTATGTTAAAATGATGTCTTTGAATTTGTATCAATAACCGTAATCTCAACGAACCCACTCAATTTAAATATGTCGTATTATCCTCGGTTGGTTTCTGAATTTACCAATTCAGAAATTATTAAAGTCTCCCTTTCAAACTAACATCTTACTTTTACAATCGGGGGTAGTTCACAACAATAAAAAAACAAGAAAAGAAGATATTCATGATTTTAATTTGTTTTAAAATTTAATTTCAAAACTTTAGTTTTTATTTAGAGTGATTTCCTAAACCGGCAAATATGTATAGTAGTTTACAGGCGCCAATATACAGGGTGTAACAAAAGTAATGCATAATAGCTGTAACTTTCTAATTTAAAGAGTTACATAAAAAAGTTAAATACAAAAGTTTTTCGGAAAATTTTAGGGCATATTTTGGCATTTTTAGTTTTTGTATAACTTTCTCTATTTTGTTGCTAGAGCAACCAACTATTGTTTTTTAAATAGCATTAGTATGTTTTCTTTGCACCTTTTAAAAGAGTTCATTTTTGTATTTGGCAATGCTATTTTATAATGTAAAAATAATATTAAAAAAATTAACATTTTGAAAAAAATAAGGATGTCGTTTTTATTAACTCTCAAATATTTTTTTGGATAGTAAATATCATTCAAATATCAATAGCAAATAGTAAATCCTACGCCTGAAATTGATTTTGTTGCACTTCTTATATCCCCACTAAACAATCTTTTTAAGAAATATATTATCATATGTTTATACATACCACCTCAAACAAGCCTGGATAGCTTTGTAACATTATTTGATTTTATGGATAACTTATTATTAAACGATCACCCACCTATTGTATCAGGTGATTTCAACATTCCAAATTTTCTTGTATCGACACAGTCAGTAGTAAATTTTCCAGTTTCTCAAGCATTGCAAAACTTCATGGACTTTAAAAATTTACAGCAAATAAACAATATTTTGAATCAAAGAGGACGGTTGTTGGATTTGGTATGTTCAACCACGATCATCAGTATAAGCGTCTTAAAAGATGGTACACCTTTGCTTTCTGAGGATAATTATCACTAAAGACCGGAAAAATAAGCTTAAAAAATTTTAAAAAGGCATCTAAAAAGGCACACAATTTTGCTTAAAAGGGCATTCAAAAGGCATCAAAATCTAAAAAAAGGCATATAAAAGGCACCAAAATTTAAAAAAGCTTACAATATGAAAAAGAAATAGGAAATATTTCTAGTTAGAATAAATTATTAATTTATATTATTGTTTTCTGAAAACTAACATTATCAAAATACACCATCTTTCCGCTACGGTTTTACTTTCCCACACGCATTTTTGGACCAATCAGACAGCTGCATTTCAACTCCGACACGGTATTAACCTTGCAATATAGAGGTATATTTAAAGAAATGTCAGAAATACGAAAAATAACCTTATCAAATTTTCGTAAAATAAAAAAGTCATGGAAAAAGTATAGTATTCTACTCGCTGGAAAATAGCCATTATTCACTCAGACCTCTTACGCAATTTCGGTCTTCGTGAATAATGGCTAACATTTCTCGCTCGTTGAATAATATACTATTATTTGATAATTGAATACAAAATTTACATAAGAGAAACAGTTTTTATAATACAAGAACAAGAAAGAAAAAGAATAGCAGTAAGAAGAGAACGGCAAATAGAACAAAACTATTCTTTATTGAATGAGTTAATAATTATGTACTGTTCAAGATGTTTCTGAAGTTAAATTTCTTCATTTGTCGCTTAAAATATTTTTATATGCTGAAAAACTTCTTTCAACATCTACGCTAGTCATTGGCGCATATTTAAAGGAATCTGTTGGAATATTAATTTCAAAGTCATTCACTCTTACACCACTAATAATTATTTTAGTAACAAAAAATCAAATTTTTTAAGAAAATATTCCAAAATAGCACAAATACGCATAAAAATTAAAAATAGGCGTAAAAAAATTATTAAAAATGGCACAAATAAGCATCAAAAGTAAAAATAAGCGTAAAAGATAAAAAAAGGCAAAAAAGGCACTAAAAAAAATCGTCAAATAATAGAGTTATTTTAATATCATGCAATTATACAAGAAAAAAGTTAATGCTTACAATATTGGAAAAAAGAATAATTCTTAAAATCCGCTCTCTAATTATCACCCGGCATTGGCTATTGAATTTGAATTTTGTGAAGATTCTTCTGATGCTTTTATAGCTGAAAACCATGATATAACTGACAAAATTTATTATTTCAAGAAAGCTAACTTTAATAGCCTCTAGGCTAACTGGACTATTCTGCAATCTTTTCAAGATGTAAATGTTGCTTGTACTGAATTTTATTCGCCTATAAATATCTTTGATAAACATGTACAGTTGGTCCCAGCTGGAAGTAGGACAAAAGTAATCACGATCACGTATTCTTTGTCTTACTTCCAGCTGGGAGCAACTTTACCTCTAAGACAATCAACAGCCACCTCCAAAAATAAGTTTCCTAATTGGTATTCAAAACTCTTATCAAGGACATAAAAAACAAAGTACGTCCAAGAAAAAAATATAAGTGCAACTCCTCCAAAGCTCTCTTGAATAAGATCAAACTATTAAGAAACTGCATACATAAACAAGTTAATCCTAGAGGACTCGCACACGGGTCTTTTTTACCCAAAAAATCATGTTTATTGTTATAAATTTTTTGGGAGTGGGGGTCACCGCTCTCTGTGCTAGATACCTCTTCCTTTAGGTGCTTAAGTAACAAAATAAATTGAATCAGTGCTGGGTCAATTTTATCCTTGCGCGTCCTTTGTCACATAAAAGAGAATTATTTATATTTTTAAGTAAGTATAACTCGTTTAATTATGATAATTAGTTGTTTATTTTAGTCGTTTTTATTGTAATAAAATATCTGAAAAAAATGTTTATTTACACAAACATATGAATATGAATATTTGTGAAGATTGTTTAGAACATAATTCATAACTCCAAAACTTTTTAAAATAAATTAGATAATAATAAATTAAATTGAAAATATTAAATACTCTTTTATTACCTTTTAAAGTTGGCCAAAAGTCGATAAATACAGTAAGAATATGAGGTAGTTATTATGGGTACAATTTACCCAGCGCAAGTACTTGTTTCAAATATTTTCACGCGGGTACTGCAGGGTTAAGAGCCATTTCCTAAACGGTAAATATAGTGGTTTAGTTCTGCAGTCATAAAAGCTAGTACGAACAACATTTTTGTATAATTTTTTTTGTAGTTGATTTAGAAGTCATTTCTTTAATTTTTGCCAGAAGAAAAAAAAAATTTGAAAATGAAAAAAAAAATATAATCTAAAAGTACCTTAACTTTGGACCCCTCTAATTAATTTTGTGATAGGTTGCGGAAGGTAACTCTCTGGCAGGATGTAGCCTAATCAATTTAGATTATAAATCTGAAAAAGAATTAAAAATCTAACGAGGGAAACTTGAGTTATGACTGCAGAACTAATGCTCGATTTCATGATTTTTCACAATTTTTCCTCCTAAACTCGTGCGCCCTCTAGGAATTCGCATTAATTATCAGTTATTTGGTCATAATTTGCAAAGAAGCTCCAGAAAAGTGGGATGGATTTTCTATACCTTGTTATTATCTCCAATGGAAAATTTTTCGCGGGTGTCTAGGAAGATGCTCTTAAGTGAGATTACAATACTTACATAATTAAAAATCAAAATGTCATAACTTCGGACCCTAATGCTTTGTGGTCATTGTTTACTGCTTCAAAATGACATTAACCTAATACATAATTGGTGCACTATAAATGGACTACAATTAAATATAAACATATGTTACATAATGAGCTATCAAAAAAAACAAAAATCCTCTCATCTATGAATAAAACATAAATGATAACGAACACTATAAAGGACTTAGGTGTAACTTTCAATGAAGATCTTAGCTTCATTAGTCAATTTGAAAAAATACCACTGAAGCCACTAAATTCTTGGGATTTATAATCAGAATGACTAGAGGATTTAATAATATATTTGTTCATCATACCTTGTTCAATGCCTTTGTTAGGAGTCGGTTGACTTACTGTGATTTAGTTTGGAATCCGTATTATGCAGTTCTCATCAAGAATATTGAACAGCTCCAAAAAAGGAATTTAAAAAATATGTACAGAGTAAGGTATAATTGTTACCCTGAGAGAAATTGTTCATACAAATTTCTTTTGGACGAATTTAACGTAAAATCAATTGAAACAATACGTAATGTGCATGGTCTTAAATTGTATTTGAAATATTTTTTAGATTCAGTCTTTACAAATCTAAAGAAATAAACAAACAAAAGAGGTTTTCGCAAATGTTTATTATTTGTGTTATGCGTGTTTATAATTTTGTTTTGCTTTTGAGTTCAGTTGGGTCTTAGTTGAACTAAGTGAACTTGAACTTAAAAGTCTGGAATTTGGTATAAGTGGTGATTTTATCATCATTCATTAATACTAGTTGGGAAAACTAAAATTCTTTCCTTAATTTAACTTCATTATTTTTTATTATTTACCAGTAATTTTCGCATGCATCACCTTGTAACTTAAATTTAAAAAAATCAGCTAAAGTCAACTACAGTTTGTTTCATAATTCAATCATGGGAATGTTCGAGGTATAGTTTCCTATTCGTCTTAAGAAGATAATCAAGAGGGATGTCAAACTAACCAAGTGGTTCAGTGATGACCTAACAAATAGCTGAATACAGGGATGACGCCAGACAAATTCTAACAACACTAAGAAAGGAATACAAGACAGACATAAAAAAAGCTAAATAATATGCTTCTGAATATTACCTTGATCAAGCTGACAATAAACAGAAGGCAAAATGGGAGCTGATAAATCAGGAAACTAACAGAAACCTTAAAAAAATCCAACCTTTCATTGCTCACTGAAGACCAAATAAACAACCACTTTATCAAGGCACCATGGGAAGCCACAAATGACTCAAGAATTGCAAATTTTATGGATCAGATTGCAAGCAACCAACTTGGTTTCAGAAAAAATCATTCAACAATAACGGCATTATGTGATGTAGTTTCTTCAGCTCTGGAAGCAATTGATTAAAGACAAGACATTAAAGCCACCCTATTTGATCTGAGCAAGGCGTTTGATTGCATGAAGCATGACATCCTCAAATTATCAAGTCTTATCTAACAGACAGATATCAAGTGATTAAATTGCAAAACAAACTCAGCAATCCTGCCAGTGTGAGCATTGGTGTTCCCCAAGGGTCAATCTTGGGACCCCTGTTATTTTCCACCTTTATGAATGACCTTCCATTTTCATTACCATGCCAAACAGTTTTATTTGCTGATGCCTCATCTTTCATTCATCCAGAGTCGGATCAGGTGAGCATTGGAATTGCTGAAATGTGGTTTAAAGCAAATTCTCTGAAACTGAATCTTGATAAGACACAAGTACTTCACAGTATTTTCACGCCTGAGAAACCTCAAAGGCAAAACTTCTGGGAATTGAATTACAAGGAAGCCATTTATGCAATAAGAAAGATGGCAGCAAATACAGGGTGTCCTGCGGTATGAGCCAACATGCCTGAGATGTAAACTCCTTTCGCGCATGAACGCCTCGCGTAGAACGACCGCCTGTATCAATGTATTGCGAGCAAAGAACGCACAACTAATCTTAACAATAATATTATGTGTGTCCAAATGCTACGAGCAAAAACAAAACGTCGGCTTGCACACCGTTTACTTACCTGGCGTTTCGTTTTGGCACATAGTGTTAGGACACACATATTATTATTGTTGAGATTAGTCGTGCGCTCTGCGCTCGCAATACATTACGGGCGGTTGCTCTATGCGAGGTGTGCTTTCATGTGCCAAAGGAGTTAACGTCTTAGGCATGTTGTCTCATAAACCATAGGACACCCTGTATATCAACAGAAGACAACTTACTATGCCACTTTTCATAGCAAAATCTCTTATGGAATTTTACTGTGGGGCGCTTCGCCTAGATCAAAAGAAATATTCCTGATACAAAAAAAGGACTTGTGTGAAACTAGCAATAAAATCCAGCAATAGGTAATATTTTCAAAAATAAAAATAATTTCAAAAAAAAATTATACCCTCGTATTTCTCTGGATAAAATAAAAAGGTGTAATAAAAATTATTAAATTTTAAGGGTGAAAACTACCCCTAAACGATTTTTTTATTATAATAGTGGAAGATCATTTTTTATTTTCAATTTTCTTTTACAGTTCATACAATTCTACACAAAATATCAAAAATTTGAATGGCAACCCCTTCCCATTTTCTTTTAAATTATATTTAAAGTGCAACTTATGCTGGAAGCGCTTTTTAAATAATCTCCAATTTATATTCCAAGATCATTATTTATTTTCAAATTTCTTTTCCAGTTTGATTGTTTATACAATATTACACAAAATATCAAAAATTTGGGTGGCAACCCCTTTCCTTTTTTTCTTAAATTAAATTCAAAGTACAGCGTAATGCGCGGAACACGCTTTAAATAATCTCCAATTTCTATTCGAAGATCATTTTTTATTTTTAAATTTCTTGTCCAGTTTGATTGTTTAAAGAATTCTACAGAAATTTTTGATATTTTGCGTAAAATTGTATAAACAATCGAATTGGAGAACAAATTTGAAAATAAAAAATGATCTTCCAATAGAAATTGACGTTTAATCCAAGCGCGCTCCACGTGTTATGCTGCCCTTTGAATTTAATTTAAAAATAAATGTGGAGGGGTTGCCACTCAATGTTATAATATTTTATGTAAAATTGTTAAACAATCAAACTGGGGAAAATTTTTGAAAATCAAAAATTATCTTCGAATAGAAATTGAGATTGGCTTGAAAAACGATACACACATTGAGCTGCACTTTGACTTTAATTTAAGAAAAAAAAGGAAGGGGTTGCCACCAAAATTTTTGATATATTGTGTAATATTACATAAACAATCAAACTGGAAACGAAATTTGAAAATAAAAAATGATCTTGAAATAGAAATTGGAGATTATTTGAAGCTAGTTCTGCTCTGTGCTTTAAATTTAATTTAAGAAAAAAAGGAAAGGGGTTGCCACCCAAATTTTTGATATTTTGTGTAGACTTGTATAAACAATCAAACTGTAAAAGAAAATTGAAAATAAAAAATGATCTTCCCCTATTATATTAAAAAAATCGTTTAGGGATAGTTTTCACCCTCAAAATTTAATAATTTTAATTACACCTTTTTATTTTATCCAGAGGAATACAAGGGTATAATTTATTTTTAAAATTATTTTTATTTTTGAAAATATTACCTATTGCTGGATTTTATTGCTAGTTTCACACAAGTAAAAAAAGGCTATTCGAGCAAAATATGGTTTGACACAACAAACATCCTCTAAAGATGTATTCAAGACATCAAAAATTCTAACAGTGGTGTCTCTTTTTATCTTTGAGTGTCTAAAACATGCCCACAAAACGTACAAAACCTCCATGGTGAAGAATGGAGATCATCACCATTATGAAACAAGAAGCAGAGATAAATTTGAAATTCCCTACCATAGAATTAGCATATGTCAACAAGGATTGTCTTATTGGGAATAAAATTTTATAACCATATTCCTCTAAAAGTGCGAAATCTATCCTTAAAGCGTTTTAAAGAGACAATCAAAGAAATTTTAGTTAACATGAGCCCATATTCAGGAGATGATTTCCTGAGCCAAATTTTTTAAGTGCCTGTTTACCATTTCACTTAACTACTTTAATTTTATCTTACTGTATTTTACTACTGTTTTGTTCTACATAATTTTTGTTGTATTTTACTATTATTTTATTATATTTAGTATTTAGTCCTTAATTGTATTGTATTTTATGACACTTTGTTAACAATATTCTATTGTATGCAAATCAATAAACAATAAACAATCGCTTTTATTCTGCTATATTTTTGGCACTGCATCCAATCGAGGATTCCAAACCTGTAATATTTGAGGTTTGTACAAAGAGGTCAAACGAAGTTGAATTGCTCCAGCAATCTGATCTGAATTTGTTTATACCACAAAATTTACAGCCATGAGGAATACCAATTAGAGAAAATGTCTTTAAGTAAGGTGTAAATAAAGGAAGTCACTATACAGGGTGTCCGATTTGACGTTAGACTGTATGGGTATCTTTGTTATTATTGGAGATAGAAAGTCGGTTAAATGGACAAAGTAGTAGAGATTTTTTAGAATATTAATAATTCATTTCCAAAAAATTGAATATCGCATCGTTCCAACAAATATCTTGAAAAAACAAGAAAATGCGATTTTTAAAATATGGCTATAACTTCGTTATTTTTGGTGGTACCAAAAATTTTTTTGACTTAATACAGACAATTCTTTGTGTACAATGCAGTAAAATAAATGAATATTTTTTTCGCCAACAGATAGACCGGAAATTAACCAAACTTATTTTTTTCTTATGGCAGTCCATTGTAACTTATATCAAATATTAAGAACATTTATATGTGCCTGCAAAAATTTATTTGAATAAGTTAGTCTGAGCAAAGCTACGGCTACAAAATTGCCAGTATTAGTTGCCTATGATAGGCACGAGGCTACGGGTTTAACAGTAAACATTCAACACCAAATGCTCAAACCTTTTCTACCTTTAATCCTAAGAATTTTTAAGTTGGCACTTTCTAACAAATAGTTATTTATTTTACATTAAAGGTTAAATAAGCATTTTATAATAATTTATTATTTGTAAATTTATATTTATGGGTAATTTGTAATGAAGCTCAATTACCTATATTTTGCCTGTAGGCCTTTTTTGAGAATGTTGACTCAACTATCAAATTACTACCAAATAATGAACCTTTTATAAATCAAAACAAACAATCATTTATCTAGTAAATGTCAACCTTAAACTCAAAATAAAAATATGCAGACAAAATTATTTAAACTTTAAATATTTATCTAAAATAACAAATTAAAAATTTTCATGCAAAGAATTTATTTATTGTGTTCTTACGTTGACGCGTGGGATTCCCTTTGGGACACCCATCAAGGGCTGTGAAGTTCCAGCTGATATATTTGCACATAGTGGTACATCACAGGCACTCATTTTTTTAATTCTTGAGATACTAATACGGGTTTTAATTCTTCAGTTCCATTTTAGAAACTGTACTTTTAAGTTTGGTTTGGTGTCATTGTTTATAACCTCAAATAATTGACAACTATTTAATTATCTTCAAAAAGTTTAAGCCGAGATCCGAGATCACAACCACAAAAGTTAGGCTAATCACCTATCATTATTCTAACGCTGTTGGTAGATGGCGCCCTTCCTAATATTTTTTTTGAAAAAATTATCAAAATTGTAGAATTATTATTACATTTATTTATATTAAATGCCTAGTTCCACAAAAATGAAATGAATATAAAATTATTTATTAATTTGTTAAATTAATTTAATATCAAAAGTATGATGCGGACGTGATGAAAAATTTAGAGACGTTGTTAACGTTAAACAAGTTATTTATAAGTTCTTCATAAGAAATATTTTTTTAAAGACGTCTTTAACCTTAACGACGTCTCTATAATTTTCATCACAGTCGCTGAATATAGGCTTGTGATTCTAATTTCTAATAATATACAGAGTGTCCAGTAATTGTGTGGACAGACATGAAGCGAGTTTACGCGACTAACTACTCGTAACTACTATAGTTAGGAGTAGTTATTTGTTATGACGTCATTTATTGATACTACTCAAGACCCCGCGTAAACAGAGTGGTTACTTCATGGTATAAATTATAAATATATTAAACATTAATAGTATATCAAGCAACGAGTTTCATAAGTCACGTTTTATATTTGAACTTTCACACAGTGAATGTTAAATTCACCTTCCTCGAAACGCATGCGTCAAAATCTCATCAGCGAATCCAAATTCACTTGGTCTGAACCAGGCGAATCAAGATTCACGAGTGAAAGTTTGCGCATGCGCTCGAGGAAGGTGAATTTAACATTCACTGTGTGAGATTTCAGGAATCCAGCCCCAGAGGTAGTGCATGATATACTGCGATATACCTCGAGAAAGGCGGGGCTTAGCAGGAGTATATACTCCAAATGTCTAATTCGGAACACTTCAGATGCTCATAATGCGGTATATGCGTAATTCGGAAAGCAGCCTCAATCTCACCTTCCTCGTAGCGCATGCGTCAAAAACTCACCGGCGAATCCAAATTCACTTGATCTGAACCAGGCGAATCAAGATTCACGGATCAATTTTTATCATGGGTTTCTAAATTAATCCAAATGCCATTATTTTTGGAAAACTTGGAAGTTTCACATTCAACAAATTGTCAAAATCAATGGACTGATGTATATCATTCGGAAAGTTATATGTAGCATGTGAACTAAAAAATGCATATGTCCTACTCGGAACGCACCCTTAATAAATATTAAATCGATTGCGCATGCTGGCATACAAAGCCACACAGCTCGGGAGGTGGTGCACGGAATACCTGCTATGCGTTGCAGGAATCAAATTTCATGCACCAAATGTTCAAATCGGAACGCTTTATAATAAGCGCCATATGCCGTATATACCCAATTCGGAGCACACCCATGGTCAAGTGAGAGCGACTCATGGTAAACGAGATCCAACGAAGTCGTCAAAGGCGACGATTCGTGTCGCCTTCTGCCGCGCTTTAGGCAGCGCATATAAACAGTAACTACACTGGCGGTGGGTATGTTTTTCTGCAACACATGATGTGTTTATATGGGGGAAAGGTAGGCGAATTTCATGTCGCCTAACCGCGCTTCTAAAAAACGGAAAGAACCGTCTTTTAAGTTTAAGTGATAAACTAAAAACATATCCAGAGATACCTTATTTTATTACATTTTTTAATACTATTAATAACTTTTTTCATATTAAATTATTTTCATTCGACAATGAATTGGGTTACCCAACCTACCTACCCAGGTGGCGCCTATCCTGCCTACCCGGTATAGCCATCACTGGAAAAGCCAGTTGTGCTTCTTTGTTTACCGGTGTAGAGCTTTGTGCCGATCACCCTGTATATTGTATATAAATATAAAATGTTCTTGTTTATGTTTTGTTTTTTTTGCTTAAAAGAAGATACCTGGACCTGGCAAGTGAAATATTTAAATAAAAGTACTTATGTTTTTTAATTAAGTAGTTTTATGAGAATCTTATTTTGTAATATTGCTAGTATATTTAATTGTAGGTTAGGTCGAAATTAATAAATGCGTAAAGAAAAATATTATATTGTACTTTGTACTGGAAAAATAGGGTAATATATGTATAAATTATTTAAGAGCATTAATTCAAAACTTTATCATATAATCAAAGTAGAATATAAATAATAAAATTATAATAAGCTGATTGTTGGGTTGCATAATCTCGTTTTATCTGTTTAATTTTTATGGTTGGTCATACTGAGAAGAAAACGTTTTAAAACAAAATACTAACGATTAGTATTAGCAATTGTTAGTTTCTTGTTTCTCGTCTCAAGACTCAAGATCCATAGATGAATATGGCCCACAAGGTATTTATTCCTATAAATTCAAATAATGTATTCATCTTTCTCAAAGTTCCTTCTGAACGAAAACCGAGATTGCTTTTAATGTTGTAATATGAAGAGAGTAGTTTATTTTTATTTCCAAACTAAATTGCCATCGATGACTGATAAGATTCAGTTTTAATTACTATAGTTATTACTAAAGGGCTTGCGACACGCTAGAGTTTTTATGACAGAGTTCTGCCAACAGAGCAATTTCTTTAACTATTTTATTTTTTTATATTCCTATATTCTTCGAGGGTTTTATGTCCCACAAAATAGTGTTTGCTTCGAGTAATGATATTAATTTCTTCTTTTGACTACGGTGCAAAAATTGAAACATTTATCTTTCCATTCTTCCTTTTTTTTATTTTCTCCCTTAATTAGACTCGTCATTTGTCATTTCCATTAATATATAATTACACAACAACACACAAACTCTGCGCCTACAGTAAAAACGCTGGTAAAGCAAACAACCAGAGTGACAGAGAAATAATTAACGATGCTAGAGAATGTATCCTGTTGTTTATATGCTAAATAAAAATCTGTTGCCAGAGTTCGGCAGATTGCTTTTTCTCACTTTGGCAGTTACTTTGTCATGGGTTTACACGTCTCTGACAATCTCTGCCAGCATGCTGCCAGATTTCTGGCAAAAATATTCTGGCATTTCCCAAGCTCTTTACAGTTTATATTTGATAAGTTTTTACAGTAAATCGTAACTCAAAACTCGAGGTTCTGTGTTTTGTTATAAACCTTGATTGTCTAAATTATATAAATTTTATTAGTGGTTAGCTATTCTGAAACAAAATGGAGGCCAAAAAAGATGGCTGCCAAGAGTCTGTTAAGTTTTTATGTGCATATTAATGTTATGGACCAAGTAGTAAATATAGTCGAAACTTAAACTAAAGTTACTTATTATATTCCAAAAATCAATTTATCCTGTGTAAGGATCCTTTGTAAAAATGGATGAAATTCCAGAAAATATAGAAATTTCATTGAGTTTGTTAAAAAATGTTCCACTGTCCCCTAGGGCAGGGATATATATATCGATGGTGTTCTGACAAAAGAGGGTAAGCGACATTTGCTCAAAAAGGATTCTGTTTGATACTCCTACTCCAGATATTAACGTAGACATAATACTCATCCAATCAACAGCAAATTTGAAGTTCAAACTAATCATCGTCTGTACATACATTAGATTAGATTAGATAGGAGGGCGATTGGCTGCAATTGAACCTTACCAAACTGCGACCATTTTGATCTTTTGTTCAACCCTTAATCTAGTGAAGTCCTGGGATATCTAAATGCTTAATAAAGCTTATTAGATCCGTAGGAGGCATAGCCTTGACTTCGTCTGGAATTAGAGTTGTCCAGCCAAAGGGATCAAATTTAATGCTAGTTAATGCGACGCATTCGCAAATGATGTGCTCCAAAGTTTCATCTTCTAGGCCACAGAGTCTGCAAGTTTCAATTTCTGACTTGTCCATTTTGGTGAGATGATACCTCAATGGGCAGTGTCTAGTTAAAAGGCCTGTGATGAGCCTCAGTTTGTTCCTACTTAGGTCGAGAACCTTTGTGGCTTTCTTGGGCGAGTACTCAATGAATTTCTTCGCCTGTCTTGAACCCGGAGTATAATTCCAGTGTGACATTACACTATCCCTTTCCCACCGTATGATCTCCTCCCGTAGATGTGTCTTGTTCAGCCCACAGAACGGTTCTGGACCACTCGGTGTAAGATTTGAGGCCGATCTTGCCAACTCATCAGCAATTTCCTTGCCTTCTATTCCCTGGTGCCCTGGCACCCACATTAGAACAAGCTTGTTTCCTTTTGCCAGTTGCTTCAGGGATTGTCGACATTCCCAGGTCAATTTGGACTCAAGGGTGTGGGCCTTTAAAGTCCGAGTCGTTGCCTGGCTGTCGGTCAATATGTATATTTGTGCTCCTTTGAGCATACATACCACCCACAACAACACTAGAAAATTTCTCGACATTTTTCGAATCTTTAGATCACTCAAACATTATATTTCTTGGAGACATATATGTACAAAATATTATTCTTATGTTCAATTTCAAACAGATGTTTCGTTAATTTTTCTAACTTCTACAACTTAACCCACTTCAAAGAGAATATTTCGAGAGAGGTTTACGGATATAATTTTTTAAGAGATCACATGGGGTTAGCAACACTGGAAAGGCGTAGAGAAATGTACGACATAGTTCTAATCTATAAATTAGTATATTCTCAAATAGTTGCTCCAACATTACTGCAAACTATAAAGTTCCAATAACAAAAAATACAGATAGATATATAAGGTCTTTTAAAAAAAATAACTTTTATTAAAATATTTTTTTAATATCTTGCATAATTAACAAATTAAACGAAAAAACAAATGCAAACAAGTGACAAATGGCTTCTTAAATTATGGAAAAATTAAAACACTACCATCATCCTTAATATTGGTAAGGGTAGAGGCAATTATGATTTTTTAAATGGAAACTTGTATTTTTTGCATTTTTCGCTTCGCTTGTTAAAAATAATCAACTTTTTTATGTTATGTATTTTCCTTAATTCAAAAAATAAAAAATGTTGATTATTTTTAACGAATAAAGCGATTAATGCAAAAAAGAGTTTCTATTTAAAAAAATCTCTGTCACCAATTTGCGAATGATGGTAACACGATTTAATTTTTCCATAATTTAAGAGACCAATGATGGTCACTTGTTTGCATATTTTTTTCTCGTTTATTTTGTTAATTATGCAATATATTACAAAAATATTTTAATAAAAGTTGTTTCTTTTGAAATTTGAAATTTTTATATTTTTAATGTTTTATCTATGTTGGGTCCATTGTAGGTTTCATTTATGTTGGTTCCATTGTAAGTTTCATTGTATTTTAATCTTTAATTTTAGTCTTTTTGAATTGAATGTAATGTAACAATGTATAAAATAATTTGTTTTATTCATGTACAGTATTCTGATAAATAAATAAATAAAGTAACTTCCGATTCCGGGCACTTCCTGATTGTTCTGGAAAATAATAAGTGCACCAATGGATTCTTTGGGTTCACTTTGGTAATTAAAATTTTTATTCTATCTAAGTGCGACAAACTGTTTTCGAGATAAAAGGCTGTTACGGGTGGTCTGACTCACCCTGTATATATATACATATATTATATGTACAACAAACATTTAACTTATTTACTTTCTTCTTCTTTTAGCTCGTTCTTTCTCTTCTGCATTGCCCCCATTTTGTAATTTTAACTCCTTTCGTCCCTCTGTGTCAGCTTGTTTGATCACTACTCCTACAATTCCCGTATTCCATCTCATGTGTATTCCACATTCGAAATCTGTGGCCTTTTTATAGGGCTTCTCCCCATACTTTGTCACTCCCTGTTTCTTGTAGTATAATCGCATCTGGTGTTGACCTCTCCACTTTTAAAATGTTTTAGTATATGGACCTGCATTTTCTCTACATCTTTTTGTTCCTCTAAGCCCTATACCTCCGCCCCGTATAGAAGAATGCTTCTAACACAAGTTTTCCAAATCGTTATGCCACCTATAAATGTGTTTGTCATCTTTGATTTCCATTCCTTCCATATCCTGCTCCATGGTATCCGTGCTTTCTTACATAAGTACCTTATATGCTCCGTATGCTTTCCATTTGGTGTCATCACGTATCCCAGTTATTTGAATTCCTTTACTTGTTCTATCTCTTGATCCTTCTACCTAAAACTCTCTAATTTTTGTCTTCCTCCCTTTGTATATACCATCATCTTTGTCTTTTCTACATTCACTACTAATTTTTTCTTATCCATGTACCTTTCTAACCTTCTAATCATTTCGTCCATTTCTGCCTTTGTTTTGGCTATCATTGCTATATCATCTGCGTACACTAACATCCATATCTTCTTCCCTCCTATTGAGATTATGTATTATACATTTACATTGTATTATATTGTATTAGTGTGTTAGGCTTAGTAAGGTGCGCGTGCGTAGTGTGCTAAAAGTAGTGAGTGCAAGTAAGATGAAAAGGGGATGCTCTCCCTGTAGATCCGGGAAGATCCGCGTACCCAAATGTAGCTTTAAGATGCTTTACGTTAGTTTATGTATTATTAGAAATAAAGTCTTTAGTTAAGTATAATAAAACTCGTCATATTTATTCCACCCTCTCAACATGGTAGCAGAGGTCTGTGGTTAAGGAAAAGTAATTGTATTAGTGTTGCCGTAAATTGTTAACGCGCGAAGAAAAAAAACAAGTGGAAAAAATGGCGGGTAAAAATGAAATCGGAATACCAGTATTTGATGGTGAAGACTACAGCATGTGGAAAAGGCGTATTATTATGTTTTTAAAAATGAAAAAGTGTGTAACGGTTATAGAAAGACAAAAAGAAGCTACAGATAAAGAAGAAGATTGGGTTGAAAAAGATTTAAAAGCGATTAACTTTATTTACAGTGCGATATCAAATAAACAGTTAGAATTTATTTGTGACAAAGAAACGGCGTACGATATCATAAAAAAACTTGATAGTTTGTATTTAAAAGAATCTACAGCGTTACAGATTGTGTGTAGAAATAAACTAGAGAAATTGAGATTAAAAGACTATAATGATTCGGCAATATTTTTTAGTGACTTTGAAAGAGCTGTGATTGATTTAAAAAACGCGGGTGCAAGTGTAACAGAAAAGGAAAAGTTAAATTATATATTAAATACTTTGCCGGAATCTTACAGTTATGTAGGGGATTTAATTGATACATTAAAAGACACGGATCAAACAGCTGATTACGTGAAAAATAAAATTCAAATGGCCGAATTGAAAAATAAAAGAGATGAAAATGGTGGAAGAAACTCGAGTGCATTTATGGTCAACAAGGAAAGAAAATGTTTTAGTTGTGGTGAAATGGGTCACATACAAAGAGACTGCAAATATGGCAACCAAGGGTACTCCAGCAGAGGAACATGGCATTCATCTAGAGGCCGAAGTTCTAGAAGGAATTATGGAAGGAATTATGGCAGAGGCGGATACAGAAGATCAGCTGCAACGCCAGCAACAAACGTAGAACAAGGACAGAAGAGGGATGAACGGAATTGCGCGTGGGTCACAACCACAGTTGCGGCGCTAAACTCGGAGATAAGTAATGAAGATTTAAATGAAATCAAATGGATTTTAGATAGCGGGTGTACGGATCATATAATTAATGACGATAAATATTTTGAAAATTATAAGTTACTTAAAGAACCCGTAAATGTTTATTTGGGTGACAATAGAATTGTTAAAGCTACCAAGATAGGAACTGTTTTAAGTTTTTTTAATGCGTTTGGTAAACAAAATCGAGTTGAAATGAAAAGTGTATTTTATGTTAAAGATATGAAGTCAAATTTAATCAGTTACAGTAAAATAACAGAGAATAATAAAATAGTTTCAAAAGGTAACATGACCAAAATTATTGATAATTATGGTAAAACGACTGCGCTAGCCATTAAGCAGAATGGTTTATATTTAATGAAAAGTAAATTAAAAATTGTTAATTCTTTTGTAAATATAGCAAATAAAAGCACTGAAAACATGAGTCAAAAAGAAAAATGGCATCGATTATTGGGTCACGTAAATTTTAAATATTTAGATGTTTTGTGTAAAAATCAATTATTAAATGGTATACCAACAGAACTTGAAACGGAATTTATGAAATGTAAAAATTGTATAGAGAGTAAAATGCATAATATTCCTTTTAAAAATAATAGAGAGAGAGCTAAAGAGATTTTGGAAATTATACATACTGACGTTTGTGGTCCTTTTAAAACAACAGGTTTTAAAGGTGAAAAATATTTTGTGTCATTCATTGACGATTATAGTAAAATGGCTAGGGTATATACTATGAAATTCAAAACAGAAGTTTTTGATTGCTTTGTTGAATACGTGAATGAATGTGAAAATTTAACTGGAAAGAGGGTAAAATTTATGAGATGTGATAATGGTAAAGAATATTTGAACAGTAATATTTATAGATTTGCAAAGGAACGGGGTATCGTTATTAATAATTGTCCACCATATGTACACGAATTAAATGGAACCGCGGAACGGTTTAATAGAACCATTATGAATTCATCACGGTGTTTATTAGCTGAAGCAAATGTAGAGAGAAAATATTGGCCTGAAATAGTTTGTGCGGCAACTTATTTGAAAAATCGTACTTTATCTAATACTATTGAGAAAAAGACTCCGTATGAAATATTTTTTAGAAAAAAACCGGATGTTTCTAACTTACGTTTATACGGGAGTAGTGTTTTTGTAAGAGTACCTGAACAGAAAAGAACTTCAAAATGGGATAGAAAGGCTGATATGGGAATTTTAATCGGTTATAGTGACGTTGGGTATCGAGTACTTTTAAATAATAAAGTCATAGTTGCAAGACATGTTGATATTGTTGAGGAAAATGTAAAATGTATTGGTTTAAATGAGGATGAATCTGAACGAAAGATTAATCAAGATAATGATTTAAATAATGAGAATGATGAAATTTATGTTAATAACTCATCGGGTGAAGAAGATGAATGTATGAATGAAAATTTGAATGATAGGGTTGAAAGGTCAGAATTTCAAGAAAATTCCGAAATTAGATTAAATCAGAGAACTAGAAAGGCTCCACAAAAATTAAATGATTATGTTGTATACAATAGTAGTATTTTTGTAAATCTTTGCAAAACTAACGTACCTGATACATTTGAGGAGGCGATTGCAAATAATGAAAGTAAATTTTGGATTAATGCTATGGATAAAGAGATCGATTGTTTAAATAAAAATGAAACGTGGAAGCTGATTGAAAATGTAAATAATAAAAAGGTTTTGGATGTAAAATGGGTATATTCAAAAAAGGCGGATGATACTTTTAAAGCTAGGTTAGTTGTAAGAGGTTTTCAGCAGACTGATGAAATTGAAGATATATATTCTCCTGTAGCTAAGATGCAAACTTTAAAAATTTTGTTATCATTTTGTTGTCAAATGGGCCTAGAAATTGAGCAAATGGATGTAGAAACCGCATTTTTAAATGGTAGGGTAAATTCTGAAGTTTATGTAAAACAACCAAAGGGGTATGAAGACGGTACAAATAGGGTTTGTAAATTAATAAAAGCGTTATATGGGCTGAAAGAAAGTCCAAGAGCATGGTATGAATGTCTTGAAAAATTTTTGAAAACTTTAGGTTTTGAAAGAAGTAATATGGATTCTTGTTTATTTATTCTCAGAAACAAGGGAAATATTATTTATTTATTAATATTTGTTGATGATTTGTTAATTTGTGCAAAAAATGAAAAGGAAACCAAAAGAATTAAAAGTCTGTTATCCGAAAAATTTAAGATGAAAGATATTGGTAAAATTAAAGATTATTTGGGAATTACTGTAGAATATGAACCTTGTAAACATGAAATGAATTTAAGTCAAACTAAGTATATTGAGTTGTTAGTTAAGGGATACAATTTGGAAAATAGTAAATTATATAATACACCTATGGAGGCAAATTTAAAGATTGAAAAGTCTGATAATTGTGAAAAAAATATTAAATATAGAAATTTAATTGGCGCGCTATTATATATAAGTTCGGCTACAAGGCCTGATATTAGTTTTAGTGTTAATTATTTAAGTAGATTTCAAAATTGTTATAATGAAACACATTTTAAATATGCTTTAAGAATTTTGAAATATTTATATTTGACAAAGGATTTGAAATTGATGTATAATAAAATAGACCATGAAAATATTATTGAGTGTCATGTAGATGCTGACTGGGCAGGCGACAATTTAGATAGAAAATCTACAACTGGCTATGTAATAAATGTATTTGGAAATGTAATATATTGGAAATCTAGAAAGCAAAAATCAGTAACAAAAGCTTCAACATTTGCGGAATATGTAGCTTTGTCAGAAGCAGTAAGCGAGTTAAAATTTGTAACAGAATTATTGAAAGAGTTTAATGTAAAATTAATAAAACCAATTCATGTATATGAAGATAATTCGGGTGCCATTGATATAGCTAAGAATGGAAATTTTACTAAAAATTCTAAACATATTGAAGTTCACTATCATTATGTACATGAGTGGGTAAAAGAAAAATTTATAGATTTAATTAAAATTAATACTGAAGAAAATGTCGCTGATATATTTACAAAAGCCCTAGGTAGAGAAAAATTTGAAAAATTTCGAGATAAGTTAAGTTTATTGTAATGTAATGTAATAATGTAAATGTAAGGAGGCGTATTGAGATTATGTATTATACATTTACATTGTATTATATTGTATTAGTGTGTTAGGCTTAGTAAGGTGCGCGTGCGTAGTGTGCTAAAAGTAGTGAGTGCAAGTAAGATGAAAAGGGGATGCTCTCCCTGTAGATCCGGGAAGATCCGCGTACCCAAATGTAGCTTTAAGATGCTTTACGTTAGTTTATGTATTATTAGAAATAAAGTCTTTAGTTAAGTATAATAAAACTCGTCATATTTATTCCACCCTCTCAACACCTCCGATTACCACCTGTTCTGCTTGTCCCTTCTTAGCACTTTGTCTAGGTCTGCCGTAAAGACATTGAATAATATTGGGCTTACCGGACACCCCTGCCAAAGCCCTCTTTCCGTTTCAAACTCCTCCGACACCTTCGTTCCCACTCCGACTCTTGTATTATTGTATGTACATGCCTTGTATTAGCTCGGTTATCCGTATTTAGATCCACAAATAGTACATAGAGTTTGCCGCCATTCGTCTCTAGTTCCTGTGCTATAGCATAATTCAATGTTACCAGTTACCAGGTGTTCTGTTGTGCCTCTTCCCATTCTGAATGATGCTTACTATTACATCTCTGTTATTTTTTGTTTTATTTTATGTCAACTTGATGTTATATTACCAATATTGTTTGTTACCCTATATTCTCCATATTTATGTAAATTGTTGTAAAAATGTCGATGCCGTTAATAAATAAATAATAAACTAAACTGTAACAATAGGCTACTTGATGTTGTTGCTAGCACCAAGGAATTGAATTCGTCCAATACAGAAATATTTTCACTACTTAAAAGAGGATATACACCATCCAGCACTTGTATTTGAATTAATGAAACCATCTCAAACGACTGTTTTTAAGGATAATCATAAACAAGTGTATACAACTTTGGGAAGGCTGATTTTAGTAAAATGTACAAAACTATCTGCAACCTGGAATAGGATAACATATTAAGTGAAAACAATGTAAAAACATCATGTAACGTCTTCTATCCAAAACTGTACAAAGTCTTCGATCAAACTGTTCCGAAACAACGAGTATACATTAACTCAACATCAAATAACTACCCAGTATGGTATACCAAACAAATAATAATAAATATAAAAAAAGGATCGGCTTTGTCATCAAATGAAAAGAGGGAAAATACAATTTACACAGAAATTTAAAGATGTAAAAAAAATAATAAAGGTACAAATACACAGAAACTATAAAAATGTCCTTAAAATGACATCACAAAACATTAAAAGAGAACCACAAGCATTGTTTAAATTCATTAATACAAAACGAAAACAATCCAGAATACCAGGCGACATGAAATTTGATAATATATCTCAACAAATAATCCCATTGAGATAGTTGAAAACTTTGTATCTTTCTTCAAGTCTGTTTACTCGCCATCAACATTTAACTCAAATAATGAGGCTTTTGGCTATGTTACCAACGTAAACAGTTTCAGGATGACAGAAATATCATACCACGATCCACATACATAGTTACATGCTTACCAACAGCGTGGTATGTGATTTTCACATAGTATTAATTTTCGCTTGAAGTGGTAAGTGATCGTGGTATGTTAGACTACTAACCACGCTCCGTGTAAATTAAGTGGGAATGGTATGTCAGATGTCAAAACACTTACCATCCACTAACCATCATACCGCGATTCACATAAAATTGGTGGCAAAAATATGAAGTTCTATATTCGGTAGGTACTTACTTTTTCGATTTAATGCATTGGTACATACTTTTTGAGCTTTACTGAAGCTTTAAATAATAAATCTATTTGTGTTTTGTTAAATATGTAGTTATAAGGTAAAATAATGCATTTTAAGAGGATTCTCGGCAAATTTGAGCGCTTGATTTTAAAATTCAATGGCAGCAATTAGTTAAGATATAAACGAACAAATTGTATAAATTGTTTTTTTAATTTAAAATTTTTTTAAACTTTTTGCAGCGCTCCAAAAATTTCCTAAAATTTTACCTTTTCGCGTCTATCCCAAGGGTGTGGGAATAATAGGGGTCCAATTCCCTTTGAAACCGGACGTGGTAGCGATTTTTCAAACTTGACGCCGCCGAAAACCGAAAAAAAGTAAGAAAAACGGACCCGTCTTTGGAAATTTTTTTAAAAGTCAAGACAACTCAAATTTTTAAAATAGGACAAAAAGAAAACACCCCATGGCGGCTCCTCGCAAAAAACGTCCGATTTCGGGGAAATATTACAAAAGGGGTTGTATCTTCGCCCCTTAATATTTAGTTCCGGGCAGGTCAAAACCACCGTCTTTAGAATCTGGCCCTCCATAACATACTAAAATTTTATGCGATTCGGGGTGAATTTCGAACACTTGGGGTATGAAGTCGATTTTTCGTTCGGGCCGGTCTGATCGAAAAGTCGCTTAAATACTTTATTCTTGAAATCTTCTCGTCCACATACACCTGCAAAATTACAACTCCCTACGAAAAAAACACCTTTCCCGTTCCTTACGGTTTTAGTAGTATTGATGATAAACCTTTATCTAGATAAGACAATAAATTTTAAAATAATATTTTCAATTTTCAATACCTAAAAAGTTTTTAAGTGTTTAATTTGGTGCAGTATTCGCACTTTCGATGATTCATCAAACTGGCATTTCGCAAAGTTTTTCAGAACGAAAAAGTAGATTTTTTGATATTTTTTCTGGATCGCTAGGTATAAATTTGATCGATATACAGGGTGTTGAAAAAAAAAGTTTATTTTTTCGATTTTGCCATCTACGACCATTTCCGGTAAAGGAGGATTAGTAAAATTTTTACCAATATGTTTTTAAAAATCAAGTTCAGAACAAGACTTTACCTGTACCTACAACATTTCCAAGAATTTTATTTATGGTTTATTTTTTAGGTGCCTCCTACAACGACCTTAGTAGTGAAAAAACGACCTTCAATTGAATCTTCTTCTGCTAAGAGGAGTAAATCTGAAACATGTGATGAGTAAGTTCACAAGATATTCTAATTGTTGTTTAAAACCTTAAGGTGCGTTTTGCTAGCGACGGAAATTTTCCGTCGCGGATGACGAAATCACCGAAAGGAATAATTTACCTAGCAACGTGTCGTTAATCCTGTCACTTTGCAATACGTTTCTAAGCAAAGTATTCCGCTCGGCGATTTTGTCGTCCGCGACGCTAGCAAAACGCACCTTTAGCGGCCCATAGACGGGCGTTCATTCCTGACATACTTTCCTTTCAAATTTAAATCGCTGTTGTTTCAAATTGTCATTTGCTATTTGCTGTGTTCAAAATAAGTTATTCACTCAACACTAACGTAAAATATTTTTCTCTCTATACATATATATTTCTGTAATTTTGTTTTAGTTTCATACTTATCGCCAATTTACAATTTTTTGACCTTGAAACTGATAAACATTCAATTTAAGGGTAAACGGGGCAATATAGCTACTTTTCAAGCATTTCACAATGTTTTATTTTATGTTATCTATTTAATAAAAATACATTTAATTAACCACTTTGATTATTAAGCTAAACTAGCACCAAATATGAAACTCGCCTCTCGCGTTAAAATTATATTCAATATTATGCAAATTAGGCGAAGACATTGATGCTTTCGTAAAGTGAAAATCTCCATAATTTTGGCTAGGCATGATGTCGGAAGTGAGTGAGGTAAAGTCTTCACAAAGCCAAAAATCTAAAGACAGTTGTTACAATCTTTATTAAAATTAATCTTTGCTGTCCTAATTTCATCAGATAGGACAGCAAAGATTAATTTTAATAAAGATTGTAACAACTGTCTCTCGATTTTTGGCTTTGTGAAGACTTTACCTCACTCACTTCCTACAATATTGATGCTTGCCTTACAATCATATTTATGCGCAATGTTTACATATTTATTCCATTGTATTTAACAGATGAGGCGAGTGTTGATATTGCGAGGTTATTTTAATAACAAAAGTGGCTAATTCAGTGGCTTTTTTACCAAGGTATAATTTAAACTAACACAAAACATTATTTAATATTTGAAAGATAGCTACGTTGTCTATCAATTGGTGCTAATGGAAGACTTAGACCTAAACTGATCGTCCACGTTTAATAATTTTTTTAATTATCTCTCATTTGCGGGGTGAATCTTGATTTTAATCCGCGTATAAAAGTAAATCCGCCTCAGCGCTCCTTCTAAACTTAACGCGAATGTGTAAGCAGTACACACAAAGTTCGCCTCGAACTCGTAGTTCCTTTGACTCGAATGTTTCGTCGAATCTTTTGGCGATAGCGGAGGAGAGTGACGAGCGCGAGTGTGTAAATGCAGTGATAGGAATGATTCCTTCGGGATTTGACTTTCCCGCGGAAATGAACGCCCGTTTATAGGCCGCTATTGCCTTCTTTTTACCCTTTTAAAAAATACTAAGATGATATGATATGAAATCACCAAAATATGACGTTAACACAGAAATTAATTTTCTTATAGACTTTATGCTAACGAAGATGTTGACTTACGTCAGCAGTGCCCTTCTTTTGAAAGCCAATTTAATTCAAGATTTTGTTGTGGACAAGGAAATAACCCAGGCCCCCGAGGACCTATACGTCCTATAAGTGACGATCATAATATAATGGTTAATTGCTTAAATCCAAACAATAAGTCAGTAAGAATTGATGGAGAACGTAGAGACATTGTATTTTATGATGATATCTGTATTGCATTTATGACATGGGAAGATCCTCGTGAAATTTCCTTCAGAAGTGGTTCAAGAAAAGTTATATTTGATTATAAAGATAGTTACATATTATCATTTAATAAACCTCATAAAGATATTCGTTATAATGGTCATGTACATAAGGTAAGACTGGGAGTACCAACAAGAGAAATTTGTATCGATGGACAATATTATGAATGTCACATTGGTGGACCTGGAATAAAAGTATATTTATTTGGACAAGCAGTGAATGTTAAGATAGAAGGACCAGTGCCACAAGTAGTAATAGGAGCTAAACGAAGAACTGATATTGTAGCGGGTAAAGTCAATTTAATTATTGATGCCAAAACAATTATTCCAATTTACCTTGATGCAAAACTACAAAAATTTAAATTGAATGAAAATATTCATTCTTTACAGTTTATCGATGCTCTTCAAACAGTGTTGATAGACGGTAAACCGTTTAATATACAATTTGGAGGTTTTGAAAACCTCATATTTATAAAAAAAATAAAAAAAGAATACCACTTTATAAGGTTCTCTGTACTTCCAAGAGGTATTAAACCAGGGTGCATTAAAATAAGAAATATGCAAGGGAATCTGTGCTTTGGTAATACATCAGATTTAAATTCACAAGCCTTTTCACTACCAAAGAAAGTATCGAGGGTGGGCGATATTTCATCAGATAGGAATTCAAATTCACCAAATACCACTTTCCAACAACCCAATTTAGGTGAGTTAAATACATGTTCTATTATGAAAATAATATTTTGATACAAACCTTTTCTAAGGAAACAAAATTTCTTATCTAAAATATATTTTTCTAGGTAATTTAGACACTCTTACATCAAATGTGGTAGCAAAAACTTATGTTCAGCCACAGAATGAAAATAATACTTGTGTATACCAAAATGAAAATAACCATCTACAAAATAATACAGAAAATGATCCATCAACTTTCAATATAAATGACCCATACCAAAAATTAGTGGACGCAGGAACCTTTACTATTGCTCAAAATGAAGTAGCTACAACCAACGCACAAAATTCACCAAATATGGAAGGGAATCTGTGCTTTGGTAATACATCAGATTTAAATTCACAAGCCTTTTCACTACCAAAGAAAGTATTGAGGGTGGGCGATATTTCATCAGATAGGAATTCAAATTCACCAAATACCACTTTCCAACAACCCAATTTAGGTGAGTTAAATACATGTTCTATTATGAAAAAAATATTTTGATAAAAACCTTTTCTAAGGAAACAAAATTTCTTATCTAAAATATATTTTTCTAGGTAATCTAGACACTCTTACATCAAATGTGGTAGCAAAAACTTATGTTCAGCCACAGAATGAAAATAATACTTGTGTATACCAAAATGAAAATAACCATCTACAAAATAATACAGAAAATGATCCATCAACTTTCAATATAAATGACCCATACCAAAAATTAGTGGACGCAGGAACCTTTACTATTGCTCAAAATGAAGTAGCTACAACCAACGCACAAAATTCACCAAATATGGAAGGGAATCTGTGCTTTGGTAATACATCAGATTTAAATTCACAAGCCTTTTCACTACCAAAGAAAGTATTGAGGGTGGGCGATATTTCATCAGATAGGAATTCAAATTCACCAAATACCACTTTCCAACAACCCAATTTAGGTGAGTTAAATACATGTTCTATTATGAAAAAAATATTTTGATAAAAACCTTTTCTAAGGAAACAAAATTTCTTATCTAAAATATATTTTTCTAGGTAATTTAGACACTCTTACATCAAATGTGGTAGCAAAAACTTATGTTCAGCCACAGAATGAAAATAATACTTGTGTATATCAAAATGAAAATAACCATCTACAAAATAATACAGAAAATGATCCATCAACTTTCAATATAAATGACCTATACCAAAAATTAGTGGCCGCAGGAACCTTTACTATTGCTCAAAATGAAGTAGCTACATCCAACGCACAAAATTCACCAAAACAACCGATTATTGATTCGAGCAGGAAAATTAATTCATCTGTAGTCCCATTAACTACAATGATAACTCTTCCATCAACAATATCGACACCATTAGTCACAAAAGCACCTATTAATATAGATAAGCCATTAATGTCGCATAAAAATCATTCACCCACACCCTCAAATATTTCTGATATTCCCAGTTCAAATAAAGTTAAAAAACAAGAAACAACTCTGGAACTTGTTGATTTTAGTAAACTACCAACCCTCAAAGTGTAAGTAGTTATTTTTTTAATTTAAACTCAAATAATAATTTATTTATTATTTTTTAGGAGACAACCTAATCTCATAATTGCAATGTATTATGTGGGAATCCAATGCAGTAGTTGTGACATGCGTTTCCCTCCTAAAAATAGAATTCTTTACAGTCAACATTTAGATTGGCACTTCCGTCAAAATCGTAAACGCAAAATGAATATAATAAGAAAAGGTTCTAGTCGTAGGTGGTACTATGCTGGTTCATCAGATTGGTATAATTCTGAAGAAATTGAAGACTTGGATGAAATAGCAGGTTAGTACTTTGGGATAATATAAAAAAGTTTAGTAATTTTGCAAGGTGTATTATTTAATTTTCTTATGCAGTATTTTCTCATTTTGATCTTTTTTTAGAAAAATGTTATTTTAAAAAACAGGAAAAAGAACAAAACGGGGGATCTAATGAAGAGGTGGAAATTCCTAGCATCTCTGCTGATCCTAATGTTCCAGATGCTCGGTGTGAAGTATGCTTTGAAAAATTTGAACAGTATTACAATGAGGAAAAAGAGGAATGGCATCTTCGTATGGCAATAAGAACTGAAAATAATCTTACTTATCATCCATTATGTTATGAAGATTACCAGGTAATTTATGCTAAAGTAATAGAATAGCTAAGTTTTTTAATTAATTTTTGTTGATTTAAAGTATTTATCACTTGTTTTAAATTAAAATTACTTAAAGATATTTTTAATTTTTTTTCAGAAATCATTAATTACCTCATCTTTGTGGCTTATTCGGCCCGAAGAAAGTAAAGAAAATGGTATCCATGGTTTAGAAGTGGATTTGAATAATTCTAAGAATAAAGAATCTGTTGACAGTGATATTAAAATAAGTGAAGAAGAAAAAGAAGTGAAGGATGAACTTTCTGCAGAAAATGATGATGACGATGTAATTTTAATTGAAGTTCAGCCTGAAACAATTATTTTGGACGAATATGAATTTCAAGGAAATGTTGATAATGATGGTATCCTCCAGGAAATTATTGTCAAACAAGATTTCAAACTAGGAGATGTCAAAATTAAAACAGAACCTAATACTTCAGGTAAAATTTGTAGATTTAACTTCCTAATGCACTGAAGGGGACATTGAAACTTGAATCGATGTGTAGGTCTTCCCAACATCCACAAAGCTTATAATTAAAATTCGCAATAACATTTTATTAGAACAGTTAACAGTTAAAGGTAATTGAATAAAACAAAGTTTTGAATAAAAGCCTTTTTATAAAGATCCACAATATTAATTTGATAAATTAATTTGAAGAGTTGTATGGATCATAGGATGTCAGAAGGTTAATTCAAACACATTCTTTTCGGAAGCCGACCTTTCGGAAATTTATATTCCCATTTTCAAAGGCACTACAAACATTTATTTAACAATTAATTTAAAATACTATAATTACAGTAACAAGAAACAAACAACACATAATATACATATTATAAAACAATAGTGACAACTGAGTAGCACAATTTTACATTAAATTTATTAGTTTATATAATATAAAGAATTTTAAATACTTACACAAATTTTGTGTTTGAATACGTTGGACTTAATGCACATGTGTTTTAACATTAAAATTATTACTAATCAATCATTTTAATTTTTTTTTTATTATTATTATGTAACCTTGATTATTTGCATATTGAAAATTATTTCTCATCTTAAACATTTTATTATTATTTTTACTTTAAATGGTATTTTAGTCTATGTAACCAACTTTACTTTACAAAAAATTCAAACTAACATTAATCTCATAAACGACTTTTAATTTTTGGTAATTTTTTAATAATATTGTAATAACATTTATTTAGAGAATCTACATCTTGTTTAACATTGACTGTATTTTTATATTTTTGTATTTTGATCATTTCAAGAAATTCTCGTTTCTTTCTATTTCCTTGGGTCCCTAAAATCTCTGGTTTTGCAAAATCAAACACGTGACCTAATTTAGTTGCATGTTCTGCTAATGCTGTTTTTTCTAATTTATTTTTTACGCCTCTAGTATGTTCGTTTATTCTTGTACATAAATTCCTACATGTTTGGCCTATATAGCACGTATTAGTACTTTTAGGACAAGTTTTGCAGTTTATTTTATATACAATGTTATTTTTTAATAAATCTGGTGTTGGAGATTTATTATTAAAGATACTTTTTAAGTTGTTATTATTTTTTTTTAAATTTGATTCGGGATAGGGGACTGGTTTATTAAGAAAAATTACTTTTCTAACTTCGCTGACCGGTTTCGATAATTATATTATTATCATCATCAGAGCTAAAATTACATATTAACAAATCATTATTACAAATTACACATTAAAAAATTATTAATAATTAATAATCACAATACTGACTGTCACACTTAAAATATAACCTACCTCAATTAATATTGTGTTTTTCGTAGTCAACATTAGCATAAAAATATTCATTAAACAAAGTTCAACTGGTGTTCTAACAATCAATAAACAATTAATACGCTTGATTCTTACAGATTTTCCTTTGAAACTTATCTTTAGCAGCCATTAAACATATTATAAAATGTCAAACATCAAAATCACAGATGACATTGGATGATAGAACAGCTCCAACCAAGACATTATTTAAACAAATTAAGGATGTATACACAACCCACTGACTGATTTTTTGTCTTTGTTAATTTTGATTGATTCAAGCAGTAATCTCTTCTCTAAATTGGCTTCATACCCAAGAATTTTGATGTTCTTCATTTCAAAATCAAAATAGTGTTTTAGTTCGATTGAATGCGTGGCCCGAGCTGTTCGGTCCTTATTAGTTTTCTTCAGACAATCATTCTTGTGGCAATTGACTCTCGTTTTAAGCCAATTCTTAGTTTGTCCAATATAGTTCATGTCACAATCTTTACACTTGATCTCATACTCTAAATTATGTTTAAAATCTTTTTCAGGCTTATCTTTTAATTTTGAAAACAAGTTATCAATTGTTTTACTATTGTAAGTCACTATCTTCACCTTCTCAAACCGGTCTTCTAACGGTCTTGTTAATTTTTCACTTACATCCTTTATTCCAGGAATTTTGAAATATATGACATCATTTTTGTTCATCTCAGGGTTTTCATCTACTATGTTATTCAGTAAGAATTTATTAACCAAATATTGAGGATATCCGTTTTCTTTCAATATCATTTTTGTTTGATTTAAATTTTCAGTGATGTAATCCAAATGGCATATCTTGTGAATTTTAATTCTTAAAGTCTTGATAATCGCAATTTTATGCATTAGTTTATGACTAGATTGAAAGTTCAGTAATCGATTGGAACTAAACGGTTTCCTAAATAAGTTAGTTTTTATATTCCCTTGGTCATCTCTAATTAGCATGATATCAAGGAAGGAAATCATATTATCCTTCTCTTCTTCATACGTAAAATTAATTCTGACATCGTAGCTATTGAAGACCTCCAACATTTCATCTAAGTATCTCTTGTCCTTGGGGATCCCTGCTATTATGTCATCCACATATAATTTCAAAAAGCTAATTTCAAAACTACATTTATCAATGCTTTCATTAATCAACTCATCCATGACTAAAGCGGAAAAAATGGGTGACGTGGGATGACCCATCGCTGTGCCATATTTTTGTTTGTAAATACAGTTATTATAAGTGAAGAAATTACTGTCAAAAATGAGGTTGACCATTTGTACAAACAAATATCCTTAGGTGTCTCTGTGAACTCTTTTATTTTATCCCACTTTCTTTCAATAGCTTTAATTACTAGTTCTTGTGAAACATTGGTAAATAAAGATGTTGCATCCAATGATACTATACATAGTAGTTTTCTGGAATCTTTATAGTCTTCATCAAATCAACAAACTCATAAGAATTCTTAATGTTATACTTTAGGTATGGTATTAGGTTGTTTAGGATTCCCACTAAGTATTTTTCTAATTTATATGTAGGGGCATTTATGGAACTTATGGCAGGTCTCAGCTTTATGTTATCAAAGTTTTTGTGAATTTTAGGTAGTCCATACGCTCTAGGTGTTAGTGAGTTATAAGTTTTTAAACCTTTACCTGTTCTGTCCGTAATATGTTTTCCATCAATTAATTTTTTCACTATCATATTATTTCTATTTTGAAAGGTTGTTAGTGGATTCTAATTTAACTTCTCATAAACTTCCTCAAACATATTTCCATCTTTGTTAAGTATTCATCTTTCTTCATTAGTACGGTTTTATTCCCTTTATCAGATTTTGTAACGATGATATCCTTTTCTTTCTTCAAAAATTCTTTAGTTTCTTCAAATAAGTTTTTCAAATAGTTATTCTTCACGGACACTTTCTTTTCACTTTTATTAGTTTTTCCATTGGATACTCATGCTGCTCATAATCTACTGAAAATTTTGGTCCCAAAGATAATAGAACCTCAATGTTTTTTGGAACCTCTTTTTCTGTTAAATTAACTAACCATTTTTGTTGTGTTATAATGTTAAACTTTTGTATTTTTAATAGGTTATTCAGTTTTTTCTCATGATCAAACTTAAGTTTTAAACTGTAGTTCAATTTCTTTCTATGTTCTAACGTTGAAAACTTCTCAAAAATATCCACTGGTAGAATTTCCTTTAGGTCGTTTTTAATTGCTAGTATGTCTTTATTCATTCTCACAACTTCCCAATAACTTATCTTAATTTCTAAATTCAACGTTCCTTTCTTGAAATTCTCCATAATGTTTGATGCCATTCTTTCAAACGGGTTGTTTGTTTCGGGTAGGATGTTTATTAACGTTTTGGTATTATTAGTAATATGTGCTGGGTGAATTTTGTTTCTTCTACATGTTGTTAAAAATTTTGCATGACATTGTTTCGCTGTTTTATTTTCCTGTTTATGTTTATCTATAATTTTAATTTGTTTTCCACATTTTCACCATATGTAATTTTAATTTTGTCTAAGAAACCCATTATTATTAAACTTTCAATATTGAAAAACAACAACTATCCAACTAAATTAGTCGATAAAATCCTAGGAAGTAATAATAATAAAGACATCATAAATCAAGTATCAAATATGAGATGGTTCAAAATCCCTTATATAGAAGGTGTATCAAGCCAAATACAAAAAATTTTAAAAAATGAAAATATTAAAATAATTACAAAAAATAATAACAACTTAAAAAGTATCTTTAATAATAAATCTCCAACACCAGATTTATTAAAAAATAACATTGTATATAAAATAAACTGCAAAACTTGTCCTAAAAGTACTAATATGTGCTATATATGCCAAACATGTAGGAATTTATGTACAAGAATAAAACGAACATACTAGAGACGTAAAAAATAAATCAGAAAAAACAGCATTAGCAGAACATAATTAGATCACGTGTTTGATTTTGCAAAACCAGAGATTTTAGGGACCCAAGGAAATAGAAAGAAACGAGAATTTCTTGAAACGATCAAAATACAAAAATATAAAAATAAAGTCAATATTAAACAAGATGTAGATTTTCTAAATAAATGTTATTACAATATTATTAAAAAATTACCAAAAATTAAAAGTCGTTTATGATTAATGTTAGTTTGAATTTTTTGTAAAGTAAAGTTGGTTACATAGACTAAAATACCATTTAAAGTAAAAATAATAATAAAATGTTTAATATGAAATAATTTTCAATATGCAAATAATCAAGGTTACATAATAATAATAATAATAAAAATTTTTTTTTTAAAATGATAACAGGAATGTTTAAAAATCATAACGTTTCCTTTCTACATATTAAGATTATATGGTAGTTAGTTCGGGATTAATAATAATTAATCCAAGATTGATTAGTAATAATTATAATGTTAAAACACATGTGCATTAAGTCCAACGTATTCAAACACAAAATTTGTGTAAGTATTTAAAATTCTTTATATTATATAAACTAATAAATTTAATGTAAAATTGTGCTACTCAGTTGTCACTATTGTTTTATAATATGTATATTATGTGTTGTTTGTTTCTTGTTACTGTAATTATAGTATTTTAAATTAATTGTTAAATAAATGTTTGTAGTGCCTTTGAAAATGGGAATATAAATTTCCGAAACGTCGGCTTCCGAAAAGAATGTGTTTGAATTAACCTTCTGACATACTATGATCCATACAACTCTTCAAATTAATTTATCAAAAGCCTTTTTAGTCCTCAGCCTTTTTAAAAATATGATAAATGAGTGGGATAATTTTTTCTAGCACATCAACACAAAATATTGCTAATTTAATAAGTAAAATAATACTCCTATATATAATAGGACCGGTCCAAAATTGAATCGAATCGGCGACTTCAAGTTAATATAAGCTTCTGTTGCTATTTATTATTCTGAAGTTTTTGTAATTTAGATTTTTTGTTTTATATTAACTGCAGATGATATGATAGAAGACGTGGATTAATTAGATCAAGACAATGGATGTATCTTCAAAAGACCTGCCGGAAGCCGTACATCCAGAATTTGTTCCCTCCATACTGGTGTACCACCTAATAGTGGTATTAGTGATAAAATATAAAATAAATATTTTGAAACAATTACCTGTAATTGTCCCTAAGGAAAATAAATATATCTTTAAAAGTTGAAAATAGTACTGTAGAACCTATTGATCTTGCCCAACCACCGGTGGAATTAAATTTAAAACCTGCTCTTCAAAGTATTGATTTAAAAAAGTTGCTACCTGTTAATAAAGATTCGGAATTTACGGGTTTTTGTTCAACAATGTGATTTATACATAAATATTATGTTTAATATTTATTTAAGTGAACAGTCTTGTAAATATGTATATGTATTAACTAATCAAGAAGTAGTTTTTTATTAATCTACTGTTATTTTCTATAATTGTAAAATGTTGAAAATTTTAAAATAAAATATTCCTGTTGTATAAATTTGTCTTAATTTCTTTTTAAGTGAAAATGATTTTATTTTATGGCTCCAGCTATGGTTTATGGCGCGTACAATAGATTTTATAAAAAAAAATAAAGAAAATCAGATTTTTTTTTGAAAGTTCAAAAAAAAATTTTTTTGTTACATTTAAAAGAAAAGTTTATTTCATTTTCGGTAAAACTAAAAGTGAAAATGATTTTTTTTTAGTTCAATACATTCGTTTTCTTAAGCCCTGTAACATAGTAAATTTTTTATTTTCATAAATAAAGAAGTTACAGAGGTGGACCTAGTTCCGTTTAAATCCGGTATCTTAGCTATACCGCCCCAATTAAACAATAAAATAAATTGATGAAAACACACAACCTAATTGTTAAGCAACTATAAACTTTTCCTTATAGAAAAGTAGTTAAGAGCATCTTCCTAGACACCCGCGATAAATTTTCCATTGGAGATAATAACATGGAATAGAAAATCCATCCTACTTTTCTGGAGCTTCTTTGCAAATTATGACCAAATAACTGATAATTAATGCGAATCCATAGCAGGCTTTATTCTAGACAAAAAAGCTTTTTGAAAAAGTGGGGGGGCAAATAAAAAAAATGTTGGAGACGATTTTGCGTGGGGTCCATAATAGTTCCGCATGTAAAGCGAGATGAGTTTATTAAAAAAAATTCAAAAATAGAAAAAGGATTAATTCTTTTATTTGCAATCATTTGTTTAAAAAATTTTCATTATCATAAAAAAAAAATTATACTCCCTCGGTCCGAAAATAGGTATTCATTTTTAAAAATCGATTGGGATTAACGAAAGGTAATTATTGTGGTCATTTTTTAATTTTATTTCTAAATATCTGATTGTGAGGAAAATAAAAACAACAAACTTAAAATCTTTATTTTTTTGTAATTTTTTATTCTCCTACTGTGATAAATTGTGGAAAATTACTCGACTAATCCGTTTGATGGAAAACCGACATAAGAGATTGCTCCGAAAAATCTTAACAATTTGGTACTCTATAACATACTAAAATTTGGTGAGATTCGGGGTTAGGGGGGGTGTAAGCGATTTTCCGTTCTGGGTTGAATATTTTTTTTTCGGAAGGGAGCTATAAAAAATATATTTCGACGACTATCACGTTGCTAGAAACGACATTGTCCGATTGTCCTGTATGCTACGTGTGATTTAGCGAGCTGTAAAATGTGTATATGCTATTTGTAATTTTTAACGCGCGAGCGGGTCACGCGAATTAGCGCAAATGTCATATGGCTATTAGAATGTTCTCATTGTTCCACCTACAAAACTTCAACTCTCTACCCAAAAAACTAACAACCCCCTTCCTTCGTCCTATTTTCTTTTATATTTCGTATGTATAGGACATTTCAACCGCCGGCGCCGTAACTAAAAATGAGTTCACCTTACAAAAAAATGTTTTAATGGTATATTTAATGTACATTAAATATACACCAATTTGTTCCAAATAAAATCACATTTTAGTAAAGTTAGTTTAGTTAAAAGATTATTCACGCATGTGGTCAATACGTTTTTAATTATCAAAGCCCTCAGTAAAAAAATGAGAAAAAAGTCAAGTGTTGTTAGATTTTTGTTATTATTAAAATATAGATAGTTATAGATTAAAATTTATAAAAAAAATGTTTTAATCCGTTAACAATAAAAAATAAACTTTTTGTTAAATTTCCGAAATTCTTAAGAGCATCTTCCTAGACACACGCGATAAATTTTCCGTTGGGGATAATAACAAGGAATAGAAAATCCATCCCACTTTTCTGGAGCTTCTTTGCAAATTATGACCAAATAACTGATAATCATTGCGAATCCCTAGAGGGCGCGCGAGTTTTGGAGGAAAAATTGTGAAAAATCATGAAGTCGAGCATTAGTTCTGCAGTCATAACTCAAGTTTCCCTTGTTAGATTTTAATTTTTTTTTCAGATTTATATCTAAATTGATTAGGCCACATCCTGCCACAGAGTTTCCTTCTGCAACCTAGCACAAAATTAACTAGAGGGGTCCAAAGTTAAGGTACTTTTAGATCATTATATTTTTTTGTACATTCTCCATTTTTTTCCTTCTGGCAGGAATTAACGAAATTACTTCTAAATCATCTATAAAAAAAATATACAAAAATGTTGTTCGTACTAGCTTTTATGACTACAGAACTAAACCACTATATTTTCCGTTTAGGAAATTGCTCTTAAGTTTAAACTCACAATCAGGAAAAAAATAGTAAATAATCACAAAATGTTGACTATATTTTGTCTTTAAAATTTCTAAAAATTAGACCTCAGATACAAGAAGCTAGTTAAATTGTGATGGATTTTATTTATTCTTTTCTAAACGAAAATCCTTGAATTTTATTTATATTGTAACTGAGTTTTCAGCAGTGTCGGACTGGGCCACTGCTGGTTTCTTGTGGTGGCACCAGTGACGCACTAAAACGCCTAAAGTATTGTAGCCTAACGTATTTGCGCCTAATGCAAAAGTGTATAACAGCTAAAAGACCTAATTGAAAAAAGCACAAAACCGTATTTGCGCCTAAAGTAAATGCGCCTAACAGCTAAATGGCCTAATTTAAAAAGGCACAAAACCGTATTGGCGCCTAAAGTAAAAGCGCATAACAGCTAAACGGCCTAATTTAAAAATGCACGAAACCGTATTTGCGCCTAAAGTAAATGCGTATAACAGCTAATCCGCCTAATTTAAAAATGCACAAAACCGTAATTGCGCCTAAAGCAAATGCGCATAAAAGCAAAATTGCCTAATTGTTTTAAATTTCTCGCGACTCCTTAAAAATATCAAGGAACTTCTGGGAGGCGTTCAGGTTTGTCACACCGGGCTTCGGACGCGCACTCTGACGTCATTTATTTACATCTCGTAGTGTGTCACACGAGCGTTGGTATTTATGAACGGCTTTGGGCGTCCACTGTGTGTCAACAAAACAGAAACGTCAAATGACAGAATAATTAAACAATAACAAACCTTCTAATCTAATACAATTTTACGCAAATAAATTGGATTCCTATCCCAAATTATTTTATTCGTATTTATATTGATCTTAAAATAAATGTAATTAAAGTATTATTGAGATTGATAGTACGATTTGTTGTAATCATCCTCATTTAAAGATAAATTAAATGAAATTAAATTGGCCACTAACATTTTTAACTCAAATCGTTTTTGAATAGAAATCGTGATAGGATATTTATATTTAATATGATAAAAATATTTTGTAGGAAGGTTTGATGCCTTCGTGAACCTATGTAATATGAAATCAAAATAATAACCTAACCCAAATCAACAATAAACAAAAGTTTGTTTTGGTTTTTGGTAGATTTTATCGATAATGCGCATGCGGGACGACTTCTCGCCGTCTCGAGAGCGCGGCGACTTGAGGGTGTTACAAGTAAATAAGGCTTATATACTTATAATGCGCATGTTCGAAACTTGAGGACGGAGTGTCTTGGTGCGTCGCCCGTCGCAAATCTGAACGACTTGGGACTGACGCACCGGGCGCGCCCTGGCGATTTCTGAACGACTTCGGGCGCGCGCTGGCATAACTCTCACACGCCGGGTGACAAACCTGAACGCCTCCCTGGAGATGTCGCAAGTTTTGTAGAATAATTTTTTTTTAAATTAAGTACCTATAGTGAATTAAAAAAGAACTGATACCGCAACTATGCAACCCTGTAGTGATTTTACACTTGCTAAGTTGGTGTACCAGTTAATTTTTATTCAAATTTAAATCTGATCTGTCACTTTAATCAAAGCGTCTCTCAGCAGTTTTTTTTCGGGTATTTTTTCAAGTCATTTGCAAATTTTATAAAAAAACAGTGCTTTTCGAAACAAAAATTAGTGCAGTTAAAATATTCGCGATGGTTTTTTCACCGGAGCACAACGCATTCATTTCAGTGTAGCCAACTATGGGAAACTTAGGTTTCCTATCTTGCAATGTCAATAGTTTCAATCTTATTTGAATTCTCTGTACTTGCAATATTTCATCCTAGATGACGCTAGTAGAGCAGACGATAAACTGCAATATTTATTCCTCCAGGATTTACGTTACAGACCTCACATTCACATTGTGACAGTAACAGTTTATAGTGAACGGGTTTTCTTAGATTTTAAGTTTAATAAGGTAAGTTTAAGTTTTAAGAGTTTTTATTCTGTCGTGATAACTAATTATGTTTTTATAATCATCATCCAGCATTTTTAAACGATATCATTTGAAGGTCAAGGAATTGTAAGGATACACTGGCATTTTTTAATTTTGACCGAGAATGATCTCGGTTTTAAGAAATACATAGTGTATGAACACTCTGTATTTCTTAAAATTCGCGAGGAGGGTTTCCTATACTTTTGCAACGCGTTGTTTCATTTTCAATGTATTGAAAGCGAATTATTAAAACTAATCTAACCTAACCCAATCTATTATCAGTTGAAAGGTTGTATATTTAAATAAAAAGTACAATAGACCGGGAGCTCGTGACAGTTTTTGGTCTCCGATTTCATACAGCATGCCTTTTGGAGGAGGGAATATTTACCCTATAAGAACAAAGAAAAGCGGGTACTAAACCCCCGCACGCTTTCCGATCATGTGGAAAATTGCATTTCCATTTTCACAAAAATTTGGTGTTTTTCTCTGATTTAATATTGCATGCCCTTTTAACAAAAGATAGTTAAAATAAATTTAAGTCTTGAAAATTATTGGCATGCGATTCGCACGGTCCCAAAGGGCACAAACGGTAATTTGATCTTGTAATAAAATAATATGGTTTTCCGCGTTTTCATAATGCATGCCAATGGAAAAAGAATTAAAGTTTATGTCATAAAACCCCCATAAAATAATTGAGATGCGCCCCTCGTTGGCTTAAGGGTGGACAATTTAGGAAAAGTTTTGTGGGAATGACACTGAAGTTTTGTGAAAATTTTAAACTTTTCCTAAATTTACACCCATGAGTCAACGAGGGGCGCATGCCAATTTTTTTTATGGGGGTTTTATGACACAAACTTTAATTCTTTTCATTGGCACGAACAAGTGTCGAATAATCTAGGAATGGGTTTTTGGACCAATTTTAAGACAAAAAATAAGAATATTTTTTTTCGCTAAAATGCTCCATTTCGGAAATGCAGGGCATTGAAGTTTACTCATTTTTTTCAATTTTTTAACATAAAGTCTACATTTTTAATAATAATTGGCTCAAATTTTGCACATACCTTACTATTGGCAGCCGCCTTGAGATGAATTAGCAAATTTTCAAAAAAAGTTAAAAAAAGAGTTACATAAAACAGTTAACCACAAAAGTTTTTTTAGCTAAATTATATTTTTTAGTATGTTTTCTTTCCACTTTTTAAAAGAGCGCATTTTTCTGTATACCCCAATCGTCAATGCTATTTATAATAAATAAAAAAAAAAACTTTTGGAGAAAAATGAAAAGTGTTTCAGTTATAAAATTATGGGCTAGTATTTTTTACTCTTTAAGAAGTTATGGCAACATGATGTAGAAACAAATAAAATGTTCAAAATGTTGTAATTTACGGGTTCAAGAAAACAGCGTTCCATGGAAAATGAGCTCTTTTAAAGTGCAAATAGAAGATACTAATGCCCGTTTTCACCAACGATTCCTAAAACTTAGGCATTGCTTATACCGCTAGTTGCTAATAGGTATTTTTTATTAAATGATTAAAAATACCTAGCAACTAGCGCTTTAAGCAATGCCTAAATTTTATGAATCGTTGGCGAAAATGGGAATAAATGCTCTATACTTCATTTTTAAACTAGCAAGAGTGACAAGAAAAGACAGCTTACACTATAAAAGTTACTAGAAAAATAACCAAACTGCTTTTGGTTGCATTTACGGAGTAACAAGAATCAATTTTTAAAAAACATATTTAGTAGGATGTTTTCATAATTTTTTACTTTTTTATCATTAGAAATATTTTATATCATTTATTTAACTAAAACGTTCAATAAAATATACAAAATTTCTTAAATATGTTTATTATTATTTTAGATAAAAAAATTCTACTTTAAGTTGGATTGAATCTTGTTTTATTGTACATAATTAAGATTTCTGTCACTTTATTTATAAAAAAAATGTTTTTATTTTAATATCTTCGATTTGGAAACTTTCAAACTAAATATTGCATTGGAGTATGAATTTGGTTTAAAACTACTGTATTAAAATAGTTATAAATATATAATGTTGCTTTTTACTTAAATCTATTTATCTAGTTAAATATCCAGTGGCGGATCTAGAGTAAAATTTCAAGAGGGGAGGGCGATGGGCAATTATACGGACGTTCCACTTTATTCAGCTCTTTTTTTAAATATGTATCAACTAATTTTTTTTTTCGAAATGTTACAATTATTTTAAAAGTTAAAAATTTTTTTATTATCAATATTTTTATTAGAAATAAGTATGCTTTAGATTTTGTCTTTAAATTTCATCCAGATACGTTAAGAGTATAGTCGGCGTTTCGGTCAGTCTGTTTTTGATCATTAAAAGTTTTCTTCCCAAGATTTTTTTAATTTTCTTCTTGGGGTACAATGAAAAATTTTCAGGTTATAATTTTTGCAATTTTTGTCTTTGTGAAGTAAAAATAGCGTTTATATTACCATTTTCTTTAAAAACAAACCCCAGAAAGACTTATTTTTGATTTTTTTCACAGTTTAAAAAACATGGTTTTGTATTAAATTTAAATTATAAATAAAGCAGTATAACATCATTATAGGTGTATAGGTGTTGGAAATTTAAAAATTTTATTGCACTTTTAAAAATCACCCTAGATAAATATAAAATAAAAATATACGAAAAAAGGTAATCTCTTAAATGTCTAAAAAAATATATGAAAACCGATTTTGATTTACAAAGAAAATCCGAAGTATACTTAATTTAAATTAAAATAAGTATAACGAAACGAAGGAGATTATAACATTTTTAAATTTTAATAAACATACTGTAACTTTTTTGGAAGCCGAAAAAAATAGAATTACATAGAAATTTTTTTATTCAAAATGATGTCTACTTTTTTTGAAAAACTTAATTTTGAAGTAAAAAGGGAACGCTGGTATTATTATTGATATTAATTTTTTGTACTTATGTTGCCACTTGAAAAACAAAAGTTGCTTATCATTTCTCGGATATATTTTGGAAAAACTGTATCCGATCAGTTTTCTTTTTTCTGTGCACTTCTCTGTACGATATAAAATTATTACATTTGAGGGGGTGCCAACTAAAAAAACGCGTTTTTATCATTGTACCAAAATAAGTATGCCACTTAAGAAGATATTAGTCGGCAAAATGTTTGAAAAGCGTACTTTTCGCTAGTAAAAATTGAGTTTTGGGCATTTGTAATCAAAAATTTAACAAAAACGATGCTTAGTTTCCTTCAAATTGAATTTAGTTTTCATATATTTTAATTTTTCAATAAAATAAATTATATAAAAACGCATTTTTTTATCATTGTTCAAAAAGTTCGCCCCTATCAGAGACTCTACATGAAAAACAACAATTATATATGAAAACTAAATTCAATTTGAATGGCACTAGGGATCGTTTTTGTAAAATTTTTGATTACAAATGCCCAAAAATCAATTTTTACTTGCGAAATGTACGTTTTTCAAACATTTTGCCGACTATCTTCTTAAGAACAACGAATAACCTGAACAATTTATATTGTTTACATTTCGTCTTTATTCTCTAAAAACTTCAATATGGATTTTCAAACAAATTGTTGTTTACTTACAAAACAGCTGACATTTGAACTCCATTTTAAATTTATCGCCCGCAACAATTTTGTGGTCGAATTAGAGTATGCTTTACTTTTAGTATAATTTGTGTTTGTGTTGAAATTCTCCTTGTATTGAACGGCTCTATATCTCTATAATTTTAATAAATAATAAATCTGACCGTCTAATACAGTCTGAAGTCTGAAGTCTAAAGACTTTCACATTGCACATACCAAATCTGACTCTTCTTCAAATACCAAATTTATTTTTTATTGAGTCAAATTTTCAATTTTATTTAAATAATAAGAATGACAAGTACTCGCCAATAATCAGCTGATTCCACGATAGTGGCGCCACCTACAGGTAATCGAAATCGCGAATTGGAAAACAATCTAGCACTTTCTAATCAGCCTGGTATTTTTATGCTAATACAATAAGCCCATACATTTTTAGGATAATTACAAATTACAAAATGTGCTGGCGGTTTGTTCAAATAGCCTAGCTTCATTCAGGCTTATTGCATTATGCCTATAGGGTGATCAATGATTAACAAAAGTACCTATGTTGCTTCCGAAATGTATTCTGCTGAAAAAAATGAAAATACTTGAAGAATATTTATTTCGTTAAGGCTTTAATAAATAATATAGTACTCTTAAGCTAAGTTTAATAAATATTTTAATGAAAACTTAATGTAGATAAGCAATCACGAATAAAAAAAAATCAAATTTTACATACACCCAGCAAGAACAGAAGTCCCTGGGATATTTTTGAGAGTACTTCATTGAAATCGTGTTGGTACCTTTTGTTACCTTATTGAGAGATTACAAAATGATAGCGCGAAGGTGTCGCATAGAACTCTTGAGAAGAACATGCGCCTACGCCGATATTGCGCGTTTCTTTTTCTTTAGCTATATTTGGCTAAACCTAACCTATTTCTGTCTCGTAGCATGCACATTTTTGATTTTTTCACTCGGCATTGTGTAGTGTGTATTGTATATTTTGTTCAGTGTAAGTGCAAGTGATTTTTTTAAGAAGAACAACACATTTAGTTGTTTTGATTTTTGTGATAGTTTTCATTTATTTTTACCTTATGTATACTGTATACATATAAATGTGTGGAACCTATATGTATTATTTTTTGTTGTTGTCAAATGGAGAAAATGTGCTCTTTTGAATACTAATATATCTAATATATTACACATGTACAATGTATATTAATAAATATTTATGTTATATAAAATGTATTTTATTTCCTGAAGTTATTTAACAATAAAAGAAACATGTATATACATGTATTTAGGGATATCGTCTAAACGTTTCACATTGTGCCTTCCTTGCGATATCACAAGGCGAGTCCTATTAGTCTTAACTATTTCGTTACATGTGACTCGCAATCGAATTTTCCGGTAGTCACCTTGCGACCTTGGTGGGATTGCGACTTCGCTGGGACATCTCTGCGAAGTCAAATGTCGCGGACATTTGGCTCTTGTGGGGACCGCTCTGAGATCTGGTGGAGATGTTCGCATAGATCTCTCTGAGAGGTAAATGTGCTTGCTGGGCAGTTGGTATAGTTTCTTCAAATCTTCAACTAAAAATATTTTTAGGCTACTCCTTAATGTCCTGACTTTTGTAACAGTTATTAGCTTTTAAACATCCTAAAAAATAATCTTGAATAACGAAAATGATCTGAGTATTCTCAGATCAGTCAAATATTTTTGACACTATTTCGTGTTTCGCCACCACCATAAAAATTATACAATTTATCTATTTTTTGTAGGATTCAAAAACGCTGTTGACCAATGCTTACCTTAGTGAAATGTTGAATTATGAATTAGTTGCCAATTTAAAAAAAATGGTTCAAATAAACTAAACAACATGATGAAAACACCAGCAGTGTATTTAAGAATCCGGCAGTAGATTTTCCAATTGGCCTAAATATGTATGGGCTTAATGCAATAAGCCTAAAATAAACAATAAACCAGGCTGATTAGAAAGTCTAATGGCCGATCTCACCGACACAACTTAAACTTTAAGAACTACTTTAATGTTTAAGTAGTCCTTAACGGGTCTCACCGTCATTGGAAAGGCGAACTTAAAGCCTAAGTTGAACTTAAAATTAAGTCGTCGATATCGGCGACTTAAAATTCAACTTAACCTAAAAATTACAAATTTCTCATGAAAATAAACTAGCAAATGGCATTATAATTCCAGAAGCAATTTAATTATAATTTATATATTTAATATTAATATCCCAAGATAAGTTTACACTAGAAATGACCATTTTAAAACCATGCCAAATTCCCATGTTTTTTTCAATATTTTCATTTAAAAAAAGACACATTTCTACAGTTTTTATTTCAAATATCGCATAAAGATGAAATCTTCCCCGATATACGGTGCGAAAGGTACCACATGGGCTTCCAAAATGTCCTCAATGTACTTTTCTGCATTTAAAGCACCGCCATCAATTACCACCAGCTCGGTACGTGCTCCTAAACATATACCGCCCCACACCATAACGGAGCCTCCACAAAAAGAGACTGTAGGAGTAAAATTAAATTGTTATTTTGTTCTCCGTGACGTCGATACAATTTTTCCCTACCATCATTGGAATTTACGCAAAAACCCCAATGATCAAAATTTCAATTTAGGTACTCTCGAGCAAAGTTTGGGGCTTTTTTGGCCTATACGACTTCAAACCAATCTCTTATTTGAGTCTTCTTCTGACTGCGCGCTTACTTATTCTGATTCCACGAACTTCTTCCAGTACGTTTCTTGTTTGACGTCTGTTTCGAAGTGATTGCAACGCTATAAATCGATCATCTATGACCGTGGTTGAGCGATCTCTGCCCTTACCTCGTCTTCTTACGAACTCTCCAGTTTGTCTCCAACGTCTAATAACACGAAGGATCGTCGATATTGACTTATCATACATTTCACCAACTTCACTGTAAGTTCTACCGTTTTCGACCATGGCGACAGCCCTAGCGATATCACTCATTATTAATTGGTTTGTCTATAATTTAACTTTAGCAAACAAAAAACACATTTAAACTGATTACTTATCAAAAATGTCGATACGAAGCTTTAGATTATTTTCTAATCAGCCGGGCGCATTGCAAAATGACAACGCTCTTTGCAATAAGCCGGATTTTTCAAATAGCCTACGACACATGGGCCGTTTAAGTTTCATAATTTTGAAAAACCTACTGTGGTTGCTTAAAATTACATGACGCACGTAGGGCAGAATGCATAAAAAGTTGGCAGAAAAGGAAAAATAAAATATTGAAATACACACTCGCTATTATTATTTTTTGGAAATAATATGTATTGAACATAATAAAACTTAAAATTCAAGAGTGCAACACATCACCGCAGTATCAACTTAACTTAATCCTTTTTAACTCGCGCATTTAGCTCTGCATTTGATTTCCTCTACAAATTCTTAATTTATCAAAATAACGTTTTTAAAAACTAACTTTGAATTATGGAACCTTCAAGTTCAGGTATATTACTATAATCTCATTGATAATTTTTTATGCAATGTAGAATTTTCTTTAAAAAACAAAGTATATTTTAAAAACTTTATAAACACACTTAAAATTAAATTGGTACCCAAATTGATCCCGCATTTTTTTTACTTTTGGCGTAAAGAAGATTTAATTAAGAGATAATAACGATAATTGCTTAGTGCCCTTAAGTGCTCGTAAGTCATTTAATATTGTTTAAGTCTGAAAAGGCACAACTGTACACTATGTTTTTCTAGTTTTTTAAACGTAATTTTCTTACCAGGAACAAATTCGAATTATATGAGTATCACACGAAAGAAACTCTTTGCTATGCTAAGAAATTCTGAACACAGCAATATTGAAGATAAATTTGATATTTTGAAAGAGGGACTTAAAAAGAAAACACTGTGCCGAGACCAGAGGAGTCTTAAAGAATTAAATAAAGTTTTAATTCGTTTTAAATCATAGTTTCGATCTCGCTGGACAAAAGCATGTAGAATAGAAGAAAGATTTCTACATAATAATCCTGATTGGTTGAATGTATCAATTTTGTTTCCCCGAAGACAAAAAACAAAGCGTGGCCGTCCGAGTTCTTTCGAATCATGCACTAATCGAACGAAACGTCAAAAAACAAGTGATTTAAGGAAATCTACACCTGTTTCTGTGTTAAGTTATGCCACTCAAATGGGCCTAAGAGCAGCAGGAAAAGTTGAGGCATCGAAAGTAGTGCAAGAAATTACATCAAATCCCACCCGTGCAAGTAAATATAGAAATGCATATAAAGAGTCTCTTGAAAAAAGATCTCAACTGTTGGCAGCTGAAGACGCTCTAGCGATGATGGTGGATGCAAAATTATCTAGGCACCTCACAATCAGAAGTAAGGCTCCAGCAACATTTCCATCTTACAAAATTATTAAAAAAGCCAAAAAAAAAACTGCTATCCAAATTCAGAACACATAAAGGTTAGTTCTACTTTTGCTGAAGTTACTCTACAAGCATTACTTGACCATACCGTTGAGAGACTTATTCATGTTCAACAAAATGTTATTAACTAAATTAATAACGTAGAACTATGCGAGCTATATTTGTACTCAAAATGGGGATTTGATGGCAGTTCTGGACACAGTGTTATAAACAAGCTTTCTATGGTATAGAAGCCAGTGATTCGTCGGTTTTCATCACATCTGTCGTTCCTCTGCGCCTCGTTTGTGGTACAAAAATTGTTTGGAAAATTCCTCGTCCTGGCTCTACAAGATATTGCCGGCCTTTAAGAATTGAATTCATAAAGGAGTCGACTTTAGTTTCTGTGACTGAAAAGGCTAGAGTAGACAAAGAGATAAAATTACTACAAAATAGTGTTTTAACCCTTAATGATAGGCAAGTTATTGTGAGGCACGAACTTATTTTTTCAATGGTTGATGGAAAAGTATGTAACGCTTTGACAAAGACTACATCAACACAAAAATGTTTCTTATGTGGAGCAACATCAAAAATCTTTAATAATATAATGACATGATACAAAGACCAGTAAAATCAGAGAATCTTAGTAGTAGCCCTTGACTTACCCCCACTCCTCCTTTTTTCAAAATGAACACCTGCGGCACACCTGACAATGAGGGATGACTTGCCCCCACCTCTATTGTGTATTCTGGGTGGTTGGTGATAACGATGGTTGAGTTGCTCCCACCTCTATTGTGTATTCTGGGGCGGTTACTTTGTGCAACTTAAGTCACATTACACCTGTGGGATAAAAGGTGCATTCTAACAGACCATGCCTAATTTAATTCGTTTATGTAATATTGCTTTCATTTAGCTACATATATCAATATTTTTACATCTTAAGCCAAATTCCTCTATTGTGTATTCTGGGTCGGTTACTTTGTGCATCTTAAGCCAAATTACACCTGTGGGAATAAAGGTGCATTCTAACAGTCCATGCCTTATTTAATTCGTTTATGTAATATTGCTTTCATTTAACTACATATATCAATCTTTTTACATCTTAAGCGAAATTCCTCTATTGTGTATTCTGGGTCGGTTACTTTGTGCATCTTAAGCCAAATTCCTCTATTGTGTATTCTGGGGCGGTTACTATGTGAACCTTAAGCCAAATTATACCTATGCACCTATGCATTCTTGCAGACTTTTTATTATATTAAAATTTTGAAATATTGATTCTTTTACCTAACATATTTTTTGCTGGCGAAATATATAATTTGTTTTTATTTCTAGTTTCATGTGTATATGTTTTTTAAAATTATTTTTTGTATTACTTTTAATTGACTCATTATTAATTTTATGTTGAAGTTTTATATTCATAATTTTGTAAAATATTTCAATATTTTATAATTTAAATATAAAAGATGTCAGCCGTATCAACAACTGTATCAACTCCAACTCCGATGTCCAGGTATGCTTAACTGTTGTTGTATACACAAATGATAAGAGTAAAAGGGGATGTTGTCCAGTTATCTACTTCCTAGATAGAATAAATGTAATTTGTAAAATATTTTATAAAGTCACATTCCAAGATGGCTGCCGTGACAAAAATCCGAGCGATAAAAATTTCCTTTTTGATCTTTAAATATTTGTACCAAGTCCACCAAATTTCAATTTTTTATCCAGCCATTCGGGCTTGAAATTTTTTGTAAAATTTTTTGTAAAATTTTTTTGTAACATTTTTTTGTAATATCTTTTGTAGTTTGTAGTATTTTCAAAGAAAACTTTCAATTTTAATAGTACAAATAAATTTTAAGTTAATAATAATAATAATATCCTTTATTACCCATCAGCCTAGACCAATTACAAGGTAACAGGTAACTTACAAGATTATTAAAATAAATAAATAAAATCCATACATACAGATATATCAAAATTTAAATTAAGTAGTAACAAATAAATACACAATGAGTTCTAGTAATTAATATTTAAAACTTTAAAAATATTCTTAATAGTGATTTTAAAACAGTATAAATTCATACCAAAGACATCCACATGTTCCTGAACAGCATGGAAATTTTTAAACATATTAAATTGTGGTGAGTTATTGAAATGATTGGTTTAGGATTATTATAATAAAATGTTAAACTAGATCGAGAATTAATACGAGGAACATTAAGTGTAATTGTTGCTAAAATGTTTGAGTCATCAATCTGACCATTAATGATTTTATAAAGGAAACAATTTGACGCAATTCTATGATTTTCGTGAATAGTTGTAAATTCAAACTCACTTAATAGTGTTCAGTATGTAATACTTATATCTGGATATACTTTTCATAACAAGGTGACCAGATTGCTGAGCAATATTACAATTTACTGCTAATGTATGAATTAAATAACATTATTAGAGTTTGTATTGAGAAATCTTTACTATTTCTATCAATGAACCCGAGGGTTTAAAGCTTTCATTTGATAGATTTGTACATGTTTATTAAATGTTAATTTCTGATTAAATAAAACTTTAATTTCTGATACTCTAGTTAAAGTGTCATTAGATATTGAATATGAGAAGGTAATTACATTACGTTTCCGTGCATATGATGCAACACAACATTTTTTGATATTCAGATTTTCAGAAGTTTACATTAATTTTTTTTACGAGAATTTGTGTACAAATGCACTCATTTTTTATATCATCGTTTAAGTGACATAAATGTCCATCAAAACGAGTGAAAAAAAGTGGAGGGGTTTCTATAAGGGCTTAGTGCGATTTCTAATTCGTGACGTAGCTCATTTTTACTATATAAAGAGCAGTACCTTTGGTTGTCCTCACTCAAATTTACGGTTTTTGCTTGTAGTAAGTGCTAACAGAGTAATAATGATCCTTACAGAAGGGAGTTTATTACTGCCATTCATCCCTCGGAGGATTTTCAACTCCGGCAGGTATACCGATGTAGTTACCTACTTTCAAACGGGACAGCCCATCGAGAACACCATCAGGACCTACTGTTCGGAGTTCGTGCAATTAGGAGTGCGGATGGCCTATTTCAACGAGGTTTTCCAGTACTTCGCATGTACAAGGTGCTATTTCGACAGTATAATCTACCAGTTTGAGATGGACCAAATAAACCACTTAACTTTCAACCATAGGCATGCCAATAAAATTTTTATTTGCAACAAGTGCGGGGCTTCGTGCCATAGTGACGTGTGCTTCGACGATGACCCCTTGACGCCGGACAGTGGCGTAAATACGGTTATAGTAGCCACCGTAAAAAACCCATACCCTGCAGGAGCAGTTCGGATTCCTGGCAAATTCCCCGAAATAGTAAATGGTTGTATTCTATACGATATTTAATTTTAAAAATAATATTTAAATCAAAAACACCTGCCTTTGTCAAAAATGTTATATACGAAAATTGTGTTGTCACAATAAGATAATTTTAGTATATTTTAGTTATAGGAATAAAATTAGTATTAGTTGAATGTATACTTTAAAATAGTTTATAAACTATAATGTATATTTTTGTAATATTTTTTTATTTTTATATATACTTTATTTTTGATTTTTTTTTAAGACACTTATTGATACTTTTTTAATAATATGTTTTTCTTGTAATAATCTTTTATATTGCGCCGGGCGATAAAATGTATCAAACCCAACACAATTAAAAAAATCTATACAAAAAGCAATCTGTTTGAAATTTTGAATAAAAAATTGATTCAGTATATTTTGTTTTTCTAAGCAATTTTAAAAAAAAATTTCCAAGAGTGGCAATATCAAAAATGTTATACTACTATGAAGAAAAACCAAAGTAATGCAAATAAGTTATTTATATAATTTTTTATACGAGCGTGTTTTTTATATCTCAAAATCTATTTTATCATGTGCGCTTTTTCCATGTGTGCATTTTTCCGTGTGCGCTTTTTTCCGTGTGTGCATTTATCCGTGTGTGCATTTATCCGTGTGCGTTTTTTCCTTGTGCAATTTTTTTCCTTGTGCACTTTTTTCTATGTGCCCTATTTTCCATGTACGCTTTTTTCCGTGTGCGTTTTTCTGTATGCGCTTTTTTCCTTGTGCGCTTTTTCTTTGTACGCTATTTTCCATGTGTGCATTTTTCCGTGTGTGCTTATTTCCGTATGCGCTTTTTTCCTTGTGCGCTTTTTTCTTTGTGCGCTTTTTTCTTTGTGCGCTATTTTCCATGTGTGCATTTTTCCGTGTGTGCATTTATCCGTGTGCGTTCTTTCCGTGTGCGCTTTTTTCCGTTACCGTACATCTTTTTAATGTGTTGTCAATTAGTAGGTTTTTGTTCGTTTATTTTAAAACAAATTGAAGTAGAGTTTTAAAATTTGGTATGAATCATAATACAGTTAGGATACGTTTTCTGGAATTTTTTTTTAATTTTTGCATGTTTTAAAAGGGTAGATTTAGGGACAATTAAGGTTAAAATGGTCATAACTTTTTTATGGATAACTTTTACAAGATTTTTTATAAATTAATGTTCCCCGGTTAATTCTTAACAAAAAAAAGGTGCTCTTATTTAAAGTCGGTAGAATGGTCGTTTTCGAAGAAAATGCCTTTTATTTTATTGCTGGTCAACACAATTTAAATTTATAAAATGATGTTAGCCATGGATTATTTTATTTTATTGTATTACCCAAAGCTGATTAAGAAATTTAAAAAAAATCACGAAAACGTATCCTAACTGTATTATAATTCATACCAAATATCAAATCTGTTAATTTGTACTTCAATTTGTTTTGAAATAAACAAAAAAAACCTACTTACTGACAGCACTTTCAAAAGGCTTTAGCTCTCTTATGATGCGAGATCGGATATATGTTTGTAAAAACTTTTCTTGTTATATTTATAAGGGGTATCTATCCTTAAGAGGTTGCGGAAAAGTTTTGAATCACCCTGTATATAACTTATAATGAGAATTATAATACTAATTTAAATAACTTATTAATTACAAAATCATAATTTTTCAAATTATCAGTAAATAGAGAAAGAAAATCTTTTAATTTACCATTATTAATTACGACTTTTTTGGACTTGATTGCATGTGCAGCACAGGTGTTCTTTTGTCATGGCACACGTTTCTTATTCGAAGCTTAGAATTTTTACAGAGGGTACTTAAAATATTTCTCACGGATTAAATTAGGCGGTTGTGTTATTGTACTATAAAGAATAAGGGTACCGAGATTAGGCACGCTTCCGACTCTTTTTAACGAGGTGTGATATATATTTGGACTTTTGAAAATAAGGTAACATGAGATTATGTTATTGGCGCCGCCATCCTTTTAATGAATTGGCCTAATGGTTTACGACCTTCTTTTAACCACTACATTATTACAACTTACAACACATAGTACTTAATAACTTATCACGTTGTGTTAATTAAATGCATTAACAGATGACTGTACAGTTTCAATTTTTTCACGTTGATCGTTTGGTTAAGTTGTCATTACTGCAAACAAAATAAATCATAGAACTAAAAAGGATTGAAAAAGCAATCGTAACAGATTTTGAAG